>VZRN01000405.1:187586-218143 GCA_013397935.1 Dasyornis broadbenti
GAGGGGGGTGGAGGAGGGGTAGGGCCGGAGCCGGGGCGGCGGCGGGTGGGAGGACATTGCCCCTCGCCGCCGCGGGGAGGGGAGAGACGCCGGTAGCCCCGGGCGGAGCGGCCGGCAGGCAGGGGAGGCAGCGGGATGCGCTGACCGCCCTCCTTCTCTTCGCCCAACTTTCGCGTCCTCGTGTCGGCAGGTAACGTCCCTTTCTCGCCTGCCTCTGGCTGCGCTTCCACCTGTCCCCCGCATCCCCTCACCTCCTTTCCCCTTGGCTGTCCCGTGGGCTGTCCCGGGCAGGGGATGTGAACGCCACGGACACTCGGCATCCAGGCGCGGTGCCGGGAAGCACCGCTGCTCCGGCTGGGAGCGCGGACTGGCCCCGGACTGCGGCGGGGCTGCGCACACCCCCCGGCTTGTGCCTCTCCATCGGCCCTGCTTAAAGCGCGTGAATTTAGGTGCGTGGTGTCATTTACTACCTAAATGATTTACACAGAATCGCAGGTATGAAAATCTCCCACCACTAAATAGCTGGAACAGGTTGTTCCTCTCCCCTTCTACAAGACAGAGGTGCGATGTACCTCGGACCCGCTCGTGCAGACTCAGTTTCTTCTCATCAGGTTACAAGCATTGTCTCTGCTCTGCTGCTTGCTACGTCGATAAAATAAATCAATAAATCACACGGCCTTAGTAGTCACCTGCAGATCATTCATTTCTTCGAAGTAGATTGCTTTAAACTGTAGATAAGAATTGTTTCAGTTTTTTCCCTTAATCTCCTAAAAGCATATGCTTTCAGTTATTTAGTGAATTATACTGATAAGCCACAATCATTCTAATTTTAGCCTCTCAAGAGTTTATTTTCTATGAACCCAGTATAAATAAAAGGAAAATCTCACACACTCCACCAAACTGATAAAGAGGTCATGACAAATCAAATGTTATTTTTGGACTGTTTATGTAGTGTTGTACAGTCCTAGTATACAGCATTGTATACAGTGTTTCACCTACCATATTGTTTTTTCTACACATGTGTATATTACATATATACAAATCATCAAATGTATTATTTATTTTATTAATAAATATATAATGTTATAAAGAAAACATAATATTTCTGAATTTGGGATAACCAAAGATGGAAGTAGTGTATTAAGAACATCCCTATGTTAACCATCATACAGTGTTTTGCAATGTAAAAAACTGTTAGGTGCGGGTCAGATTAAACTGGGGAAATCGAGGTGTGAAATAAATGAAAGGACTTGGCTCTTTGCATAATGCGTGGTTGAGCTGTGGGACTCCTTGTCAAAGGGTGTTGTGGATCATAGATTAAACAGTCCCATGAATCAGTACAGATCAGGCTTTGAAGCCTGGGAGTAATACAATGCCTGCAAAAGATCTCTGGAGGATTTTTCTGAAGTAAGAAATTGCGTTGTAAAGTGGAGTTTGAGAAATTATGATACCATACTGATAAAAAAAAAAAAAAAAAAAAAAAAAAAGAAAAAAAAAAAAAAAGTTATCCACTGTTAATTTGGTGGCGAAAAGGAGCTTTTATGCTTTCCTTCTACAAGTCACAGAAGTCATGACCATGTGAGTGACTTGAAATTTATTCTTGTTGGCATATATGTTTTGTTAACTGCAAGTTCTTCCTGAAATAGTTCCTCTGCAAGCCTGTTAAAGATAAAAGTATTATCTTCACTTTGGATTTTGGTCTGCAGCTTAACTTTCTGACTTTGCACTGAATATGTATCTGGAAGTAAAGATCAGCACCTTTTCTCTTTGGCAATGAAATGAACTTCCAAAAACTTTGCTTCTCTATGATGGAGCTGTTGTTTCTCAGAATAGAAGCAGAAGGAGAATTTACATCTCAACAACTTGCATAGAGGTCTCCATTCATTTTCTGTTGTGAAGAGACATGAAAAGTCCTTTGCTCCACGAGGCTGCGGATGTTCTGTCACAAGGTGAGGGAGAGGGTGCAAAAGACCCAGGCCATGTGTGTCCATGGAGATGCATGATCATGTGTTGCAGCCATGTGGTGATACTGGCCATGTCACCTGCAGAGAACTTCAGCACAGGCTGAAATGGTGCAAGTGCTTTGCTGTAGACTTAAGGGACTCCTTAAACTTACAGAGTCTTCCACCGTTCACTTACTAATATTGTATGAAAGGGAAATTATTTGCCCCAGAGTAGACTGCACAGTATTCATTTTATCCTGCTGAGGAGGATGATGTGCTCAATTGACCCTGCTGTGAAAAGCAGAAGTCATTTTAGGCACCCTTCACTTTGCAAACTCAGGGGAATAGTTACTGTGACCACCAATCTAATTTATAAATAATCTGTAGGACTCAAGCCTGAGAAAATGAGATTAAGAGTTGTCAAATGGAACAGTTAGTTATTAATTATATCACTCACTGAATATTCCCCGAAGTCTCTGGAGATGCAGCACATTCTTCTCTTTCATCACAGGTCATGTAGAAATATGAGCCTTAACTATTAGCACTTTCATCTGGGTCCAATCCTTCACTACCTTAGATCTCACAAAGGAATTTTCAGCTGAGCACAGTGGATGTAAAATACTACCATTCAGAACATTATGCTTTCTTTGCAGAAGAGCTAGTGACTTTTCAAGATGCAAGGAAGTAGAGAAGCAGGTCGGCTGTCACTAAGAGATGATGATTAAAGTAATGAAATGTTCTCCAGTTCATCTGTCCTCTCAGTTTACAAAGTTTTTTGTCATTAATAAAGACTACTTAGCATTTATTGTCCCCGCTCCCCCCCAAACCCTGCAAAAAGAAAAAAAAAGTCTCGAAGCATTTTCTAATTATTCTTTTTAGGGATTGTCCTTATTGCACAATGCAGTGTCTAAATGAAAAATCCAGCCTAGATCTAGGGATGCTAGTTCTGATATAAATATACTCTGAATATCAGGCAGTAGAGAACTATGTTAATGCAGTCATACTCATTTTAATGGTTGAGCTAATTCCTATGTTTCCTTGCAGCATTAGACAGTACTGTATAGACATACCCATAGAATCTTCTCTGCATAGTGAATTTTATTTAAATTGTAATTCAAGTATCGCTCCTAATCTGAGTTCCACCTGCACACAAAGGCCATTATACTGATATTCTCTGCTGTATAGGTAAAAACTACAGTTAGCATGATTTGCCAGCTGCTAACCTGAGTGTTCATCACTGCGGATACAGGCTAGATCTACTTCAGGGCCCCAGTCCTAAAAATGTTTTCCACAACCCCTTTTCTATGCCTAGAAAGAGCAAAGACATCCTTCCCCATGCCTCCAAATATGAGAAAATTCAAAGAATGCAAAACATCTTCTGGCACTACACGTCTAGAAATTTTACTTTCACCATCAAACAAAGACAGAAGGTGTGTAGACACACACCTTGAGTACTGTTTCACAGTTTGATTATTCTCACTTAAGTTAGTTTAACGTGTTTCCAGTGTAGAAGAACCCAAGTGAACCCTACAGTAAAAACATACTCTAATGCTCATGTGATTTTTACAGGTGGTCTTCCGCAGGGGAGGGAGGGAGGGAAGGAAGGGGGTGGAATTGACATCCTGGCAAGACAATTCAGTTAAAAACACACAGTGAGGTTCCTGACATATAACAGAAAGGTCTTAGCAGCTTTGCAGTGTATTTGGACATAAAGGAGATTCTAAAGCTGTAAATTAAGTCCTGGCAATATATGCAGATCTTCGTATTATAATGTCCTAGACTACATTTCCTTCCATGCTCAGTTTCCCAGCCTCTAACTCCTCTCCATTCTAGCGGTCCATAGCTACAGCTAATTCCTCTCGGTTCACATGAATAGTGAACTCCCGCCCCACTGAAACCAAAGACACTTCTGGAAGTCAACAGAATCAGAGTTTCTTTAGAAACTTTCAACAGTAAAGTATGTTTATGTATGGTAACAAGCCTTAAATGTACTATTACATTAGTTGTCCTGTTATTCCACTTGAATAAATAATCTAATATCCCAAAAGAGTCATAATTATTTGAAAATGAGAACCATATATTAGAAATAATAACATTTCTGTGGATCACATGAATAAATTTTAGTCTGAATGTTTCATTTGTTTTTCTTAGTGAACTATATATTTTGGAGAACGTTTTATAAAGTTTCATCCTGGTGAATGTAAAAAATGCAAGGTAAATTGGTCTGCATAAAGTTTTGTTTTGCTTTCAGTTAAATGGCAACTTCAAACCTCTGTTCTTTTTTCCCCTCAATTTTAAAATACAACAATTATATATTTTTCCTGAAATAAGTAATAGAAAAATATTCATTGTATCTGTCTTTATTTCATTAATTAATTTAGGATATTTTAGTCCTTCCCTGTTTTATTCCATTTTAAGTAAACATCATACTGCTTATCCAAAAAAATTTAATCCCAGGCTGACTCTTTTAGTCTAAATAGCTGTTACATTTGTGTTGTGAATCACTTATGTAAGCAGCTTTCTGTTACAGAAAAGTTGAATCTGTCAGAGTTTATACACTTAAAGCATTGATGGTTAAGTTATTCTACTCTCTAGTCCATGCAGAATCAATGACAAGATTTTATTTTGGATGGAGCTTTTCGGAATGTCTAAGTGCTGAACAGTCACTTTATAGTCTACAACTTGCTATTAATTGTGCAGACAACAAATACAGCAGTCTTTGTGGTGATCAAACCAAAGGGTGTGTGTATACCTCAGTGAAGAACAGTAAATCATGCCCTACTTTCCCTATAGGCTCATCCGCCACTGGTTTTATGAAAGTCACATAGATGAACAAGAATCTCATTCTCAGTCATAGTTCATCCTTACTCTAACTTTACTTAGGTACACCTTTTATGTGACATTCAGCAACCCCTCTATATTACTTTCTCTATCACTGAAAAAACAACATAATATTTCCTTTGGAGTTAATTGTGAGAATTACTCAATACTGTTACAGTCATAAAGAAAAACGCTAAGCATTACTAGGTGATATGGGGGAAGAGTTATTTTCAAAAGGTTGCTGGACATGCCATTCACTTAAATTCATAGATCAGTAATGCAAATAGGACATTTACCTTATATTAACAAGAGTTCAGTATTTCCAAAGTCTGTGTCCAATGATGTAAACATATCTTCAATTTTCTATTCAGAAATAGTATTCATAGGTTTCTTCTTACTGTGAGCTATATTCTTCACCTAAATTAGGATGGATATAGAAAGAATAATGACAAGTAGCCATTGTTATGAAAATTATATAGCAGAGCACCAATTTTATTTTAGCAGCAAATCCTTTTCTTCAGGAAGATGGCATATGGAAGAGGTGAAGGTGTAGTAGTACTTTCATACACTTTCCAATTTATTATGTTTGCATAAATATTTAATACATCCATCTCTTTCTAAAGGAGAATATGGTTTGCATTTCAAATCTTGTCATTTTCTTAGATTTTCTTTCTGCTAAATCCTATGAAAACTTTAATTATATGTTAGATATCCACAAGACAGGCAATTTGTATTTTTTGTTGCTTGTTGATGGTCATCAGACTGATGTTCTGAGGTTAGCGTTGTATATGCTAATGGCCTTAATATCTAAAATATGAGTAAAATTACTGCATTTTTCAGGAATCAGAATTGAATATTGACTGGAGAACAGATACCTTTAAATTACTTTAAAATAATATAAAGAGAGAGAAAATAGTGCCAAAACACTCCATAGTTACCCGATATCCACAGCCAGGGAGGCTAGCAGCATATGTTTCAGCAACAGATACATTAGTTTCAATAACTAACATAACCACAGCTGTCAATCCCTTTTCCAACTCGTTTAATTCAAGGAGTGCTCCAAGGACAACTGTAATGAAGCAGTCTAGAAACAGCAGAGGATGCCCATTGCAAAGGAATGACGAAGGCAGCTTCCATCACGTGGTTATTTCCATTCCCAGAACAACACATCTCCTTTCTCCCAAGAAATACTTGTCTGCAAAAGTATTTTATCTTACAGTGCCACAAGTAACATATTTACACGCTTGCACCCACTGTGCGCTGATACACACGACACCTCAGTGATACCCACAGACAATTCCAGCTTGGCAAGTCAGTATCACCCTTTTCGTCTGGCGCTAGCATTGCCATGAGTCACTCAGAGACTGTCAGCACATATGCGTGTGTTACTTTTTAATCTGGCTGCATCTGCAGCCTTTGAAGCCTGTCAAATGGCACAGGATCATGTACAGTTTACAAAGGATTCTCAAGTCACATTTGTCAGAGAAAAACTCACATTGGTTTTTACAAAGTAAAAGAGAATTCCCTTTTTCTTGAGAAAAGAGGGGTCAAGGAGGAATTGTGAGATGTCACTCAAGCTGGATAAAGATCACCAATCTGGGAACTCTGTACAGTCTGATCGTAAGAAGTAAGTGACAAGAAATTACAGCTATTTTCTCTATGTAGAGGGCCACTTGGTATGGTAGTTCACTAAGCCATTCCAGATAAAAAAGTTATAAGGAGAAAACAACTCATACTTTTGTGTAACTTGAGAAGAAATAAATGGATATCAGTTCTGTTGAACTGCCAGCAATAAAATACATTGTTATATACTTGTATATATTTTATATAAATATATATCTGTATTACATATATATATATAGATAAAACACTAGGCACATATATATATATATATATATATATGTGCCTAGTGTCCATATATTAATGGAATAATCCAGATATTTAAATGCTTTAAATGTCAACGCCTATACCAATTTATTTCCTATGCTGTTTTTCTTTTTCCCCACTTCAGCAAAGGGACGATTTATTCTATATTTTATTTTTTAGGGGGCTCATTGACAGGGTAATGATTTAGCAGTCTTCAGCAAAGCAGTACAGAATTGGAGTGTGAGATGTTCACGCCCATTAAACCACTGTACTACCTAAGCTATCTCAGGTCTTCATGTTTCCATGGAAGTGTTTGTTATGCACTACCACAAGATCACCCTGTTAGTTCTGTATGTATCCTGTTGCCAGCATTTCATCGTCTGTCCACGTTAATACTTCAGCAGGCAACCTTTAAAAAGGCTTTACAAAGATATGAAAGGTGCAGGAGAAATTTCAAACTGACAGTAGCATTTGTCAGCTGGAATCCTCTGGAATTCAGGAGTCCTTCACGTTATTAGGTGTCTGTGAAGCAATAGTACTTTTCAAGGCTGACGCCTATGTGCTTTCTCTAAAATAGACAAGTATACAAGAAGTTTTTGAGTGTATTATGGCCTAGTTTTGTTCTTAATAGGTTTAAGTATTTCAAGAACTCTGTAAAATCCATTCTAGTAGTAGCAAAATTTCTTTGCACCTTGTTAAAACTGTTGTAATCACGTGAATTTCAATGATAGTAATAGAGAAAGGAAATATGCAGTAAAATCAAAAGGCAAAATTCACTCCTTAGTAAAAAGCTGGCACAAGAATTCTATATTTCCTACATTCCCCGTGGTATCTTCTAAAATGTCTCATGGGCTTGCTGGCATCTGCACAAGTATGGATATCATCTGATTTCTCCAAAGTATGGTATCTAGAAACTTGCTTATGGCCCAAAATGTCAGAGTATTTTGTGCAAAAATAAAATAGATGTCTGTTTCGAATATAAATTCAGTCTCTATTTTTGCAGTCATTTTGTGTTCTAATTATAACGATCTAATTTGTAAACAACACATGCTGAGGTTTGGCAGTGAATTTCTGATGAAACACAGAGTACAAATTTTAATTACATACAGTTCTAATACAGTGAGCACTGCAGCATTTCTGTCATCTTTGAAATTGTAACAAAATGTAAAAAAAAGTTTTTTGAAATATGAGCATGAAGGTAATGAGATCAATAAATGTCAGCTGGAAGAAGTAATCACAACTCTAGAGACTCACTAACCTTTCTACAAATTCCAGAAATAATAGACTAGCCTGGATGAAGAATCTTTAACAATGGGAAACAGATACCATTATAAGGGGGAAGCGAGCCAAAACCTGCTGAATAATATCAGAAGCATTGCCTTTTAAGTAAATGAGAGGAAAACAATCAATACTTTTGCTTTTCCTCCTGTGATCCTCACCAATGCACTTTTCTTTGCACCTTCTGATTTTGAGAGTGAAAGACAATGCAAAAACATACGTAAACCCAGAGTAGAAATAAGAAATATGGCATAAAGTGCAGTAAGCGATAGCAGTTTTCCAAAGTGATGGCCTGATCCTTCTCTCAGGCAGACAGGAATGTTAGAACATTCATTGACCTCCATGTAAATTCCAGATACTGAACACTCCAAAGATTTGGTGGGGTATGGTTTCTAGATATAATTTATGCAAATCCACAGCTTAAGCATAAATTAATTCAAGACAAGAAACCATGTGCTACGTTTTAATGCCCCTTGGTAGAGTCTAACTTCTCTAAGAGAAAACATATTTCACGTGTGAAATGTTAGATGAAGTAATTTTTGAAAGGATAATGTTGGTATTTTTTATTTTTTTTAATTAAAAATGCAAGAGGCATTGAACCTGAGGTGAAAATGGAAGAGAATAAAATACTTTGTCAAACCTGGATGGGGAATAAGTTTTGTTTTTTTTTTTTGAATGAGGCATACAATTTTCCTGAAAACATATTGACATTTCGTGAATGATATGCAAAATGTACTAAGGATTTATGTGTATACAAACTTATTTTAGGTAAATGACTTTAAAAAAGAGGGATAGAGTTAAGAGATGGAAATCAATTCTTATTTTATCATTACCTTCCCCCCCCCAACACTGACTGAACATTTTTGGATGTGGATGTCAAAAAAGGATGGGCAGAGATTGGGATCCAGTCATTGAAGTCCACTCTGTTTGGAGGCAAATGTGTGCCCTTTTTAAAATTTTTATTTTCAAATGGTAACACTGGTGTAAAATCAGCAGGAGATATTAGCAGTTTACATTTCCTTGTTCAGGGGCTAATCTGAAGTAATAAATGCAAAAAGGCTCCATATAGAACATACAAAGTGTTGCAATGTCACCATTAACTTTTATGATCAGTAGTTTCTATCATTCTGTATGTCCTGTTGAAACTGAGGAACTAAAATGCTTTGAAATTCTGTCTCATTACACACAGACATAATATCTCCTTTGTTTTGCTTCAAACTACTCTTTTGTGTCTAATCGTTCACTATTGTACATGTGCATA
The DNA here is from genome assembly GCA_013397935.1 of Dasyornis broadbenti. Classification (NCBI taxonomy): domain Eukaryota; kingdom Metazoa; phylum Chordata; class Aves; order Passeriformes; family Dasyornithidae; genus Dasyornis; species Dasyornis broadbenti. The sequence continues at coordinate 196,755 of VZRN01000405.1, forward strand.
TAACCTTTTTTATACGTAACATTTTACATATATGCACATGTATATAGTGTTTTGCCTATTCATATGTGTTTATGTAACGTTTTACAGGACTGGTGTTCCTGGAGGAAAGTAGCTCTGCTGCTAGTGTGTAACCCAATATAAAGCAGCAGATGCCTGTGATGACAGCCTTTTTTTTTCCCTCAACACAGAGCTAAAGAAATGTGTGTTGTGAAAGCTGGTAGTTGAGGGCCACTCCAGGAGCACAAACTGGATTTTAAGTCAGTTTTGTTGATCAGGGCTTACCTTAAATGTGCTGTGGCACCAGGAATGTAGAACTGCAGGAAGGGAAGGGAAGGACAGGAGTTTCCCTGCTGCAGCCACCTGTGGCTGTGGGAGCAGCTGGGGATTTGTGGGTGTCCATCAGATGGCTTGCAAGGCTGTGTAGCTTTGGAAGTTGGTGCCATGTTAAGAGACCGTACAAGTGTGTAATAGGAGCAGCCCGAAGCCAACAGCTGTTGCTGGAAACTTTGAATCCAGGTAAGGAAGAAGGTTACAGCCTTCAGAAAAACAGGCAGGTTATGCTGTGTTTTCCATTCCAGCACCGTATGAAGCCAAAACTCACATAGGGTCTGTGTACAGAGGGACCATAGTGTGCAGCTATGGGTGAGAAGCTACGTTTAAGGATAAAAATCTTTTCAGCCTATGATTTTAAATGAAATGAGTTTCAGTCAAACCAATTTTTGCCTGTAAAGGCTTTGCTTTGGCACGCCCTTCCCTATAAAGGACTGCTCAGAGCAAAGTAAAGCAGACTGCAGAGAGCTGCAGAAGTATCCTGCAGGTGACAGGCCAGCAGAATGTCAGATGAAACTCAGTGCCAAAAAACACAAACCAACGTGGAGTGGGGGTAAATAACTCAAAGTACACATCCAACATGTTGATTAATCACCTATTGCCATGGTGGGAAGCAATGTTAACCTGGATAGGGTGATACAAAAATGCCAGCTCTTTGCACAACAGTCAAAAATGCCAGTCAGGTGTAAGAAACTGCAAGGAAAGCATTGAAGAACAAAACAGAAAACATTTCAACACATTCTGCTCTAAAAGCAAAGGTACTAGAGAAGCAGGAATGATTCACGAGCTAACCTGTGGATTACTTTTTCCAATTTCTTGATATAAAGAAGTATAACAAAAACATTTTGAGGAAGTAAGCTTAAATCTAGCAAAAAAAGTTTCTTTTCACAATCCATCATCAGATTAGGAATTAATTGCTACCAGAGTTTTGTCAGCAAAAAATAAATGGAGTCAGTTCCTTTCCCGCTATTGAAGAAAAAAGGTTGAAATGCACATATCAAATTAAAAGGTTCCTAAACTACTGATTTGCTAGAGACAGTAGCTCATAGAAGAGCACAGATAATTTTAAATCTTCTTGGTTTATGGTACTTTTCTCTGATGACCACTGTCAGAGATAAAATATTGGACATCGCAGCACAGGAGTTTTTATGTTCTTAAATTAATATGCAGTTATAATTTCTGGTCCAAATGGTGTGCTACTCCTTCTGTGAATACTGGTTAGAATTGCCATTCAAGTGACTTTGACAGACTGAAAACAGAACCTGACAGAAATCCCATGAAGTTCAACAGTGACAAAAGCAGCCAGTACACAGTAGTCCCATCCAACAGCACAGACTGGAAACCAACAGGCTGAAAAGCAGCTCTGCAGAAAAAGGCCTGGTGGTCCGAGGGAAAAGAGCTGTGTTGAGTCAGCACTGTGTCCCTGTGGCGATGAAGACTACCAGCATACTCCTCTCCTAGTGAGATTGTAGGCAGCAGATCAATGGACGGATTCATTCCGTTCGCTCTTCTCTTGTGAGAGACCACACCGAGTACTGTGCCCAGTTTTGAGCTTCGCAGAATAAGCAAGAATTTAAAATATTGGGGTAAATCCAAGACAGATACGGGACTGTTGCACATGGGGCACAATGAGAGGGTGAGGGTGCAGGGTATGATGACACTAATTATCTGGAGCTGTCCTGTAAAACAGGGCACTGCTGTGATAGCACAGTACAAAGTGGGAGGAATTTCATATTTGGCATCCAGCTGACTTGCCAGCTAAATGTCTCACTTTCCGTATTCGCAGCACGCAGTATCTTGCTGATAGAAAACCAGAAAAATGAATGGAAACAAAGGAGAAAAAGTAAATTAGACTTTCATCTGATAGCCCAGGGCAGGTGTCTAAGCTGTACTCAGTGGCTCTCAAGACTGCAGAAAGGACCAGTGATTAGGTCAGTTTTGGACAGCGCCAGTCATGAAGAATCTCTTCTTGAACTTGAAAAAATTTCTCTTTTCAGATTAGATTTGTCCAAATTATAAAATTTAACTTTAAACCCGAAATACAGATACTACACACACGTGCTCATTCACACTCATAGTCAACTATGGCAGTGGAAAACTTCTGCTTTGATATTATACCTTCAGGAAACAAACCTTGTATTGTTGCACCAGAATTATGGTAATTGAAACTTTCCTCTGTGTCAGGTACTTATAAACATTTAAAATTCTTGATGCCTAAATACAGCATTTCACTGATACCATTAGTTTTCCCTTCACAGAGGGGCAGTACCTCCCTCACTCCTTAGGGAGGACAAGTTCCCCTGCTGTTGCCCATGGGTAACAGGGTTTCTGCAAGGACAAGGAGGACTGTCCCACAAGGCATGCCACATGGAGGCAAAGACAAATCACACTAAAACTCCCTGAAGGACCCAGAGCCAAGAACCAATCTGCATAGATCTATATTACCGTAATGTTTTCAGAGGTACTTTCTGGCAGAGAACATTAAAGAAGATCTGTTCTCCAGTTTACCACAAGATGGAGGTGCTGTCACTCAGAATCACTCATTAAGGGATTGGGGAAATGGTGGGTGCTGAACAACAGGCACTGTAAAATTTTATGGACATCTTTAAGAAAGTAATAAGAAATTATGGTATGCAACTGTGACCTATTATATTATTAATTTATTTTAAGCCAACTGTGTAATGACATAGCCAACCATCTCTGAACCAGTTATTTCAAAATGCAGCAGCTTTACATTTGCATTTGAATTACTGAAAGCTGCAGATACTGTTTTGGATCCCATATCTGTTGGAAGTGGAGATGTCTGATAATGGTCTCAAAAAGCATACAAAGTGACGGATGCCAGAGTCAGATGGGTGCCACCTTTTTGGATATATTATCCTGAAATGATCTTTCCCCATATTAAACCTTCTGGAACATACTGACAATGAAAATAAATGATAAAGGCATGTTTTTGTCTGTAACAAATACAGATTTGGTTGTTCTCACAGGTATTCACTCTGACTTCCATCAGAAGACCCATGAAGGCATTTGCCACCAAAAAGGCTTTAAAATTGCTTTTTAAGTCACGTTTCTAAAATTGTTCACTTTCTTGATGCTGAAGCAGAGATAAACAAGGGAGCCCTCATTTGGGCTTTTTGCATGAGACTAGTGGGCCATGGACATGAGCTGTTCCTTCCTGCCAAAAGCTCAAAAGCTTTATCTCTTGAGTCTTCATGGATAGGTTCTTATCCTGTGCTTGCTTCTTTTACTTAAAGCTTCAAAGGGAAAAGGTTAATTTTTTTTTTTCCTGTAGCTTCATTTTTTTCCCTCACGTCATCTTTGCTCCTGATTATTTTGCTATTTTGAGGAGAATTTGAGACATAAGTGAAATTGGTTTCCCTTACTTTACAATAAGACAGACATGAAAATAATCAGAAAGGAGAGACTGTGAAGACCTAAATTTTTATAGTTTCGTGCAAGCTGGATATTTTTGATGTTCAGTGATGCCATGTTTGCATTGAACTAGTTCAATAATACAGAGAAGTGAAAATCTCTTTAGATGTACTGTTAAGCCATGGACAAACACCTTGTCTAGGATCCACTCTGCAAATACTGACTTCATCTGCATGTCACTCCTTTGCTGCTTGGAGCCACCATCTAGTGGCCGCATGGTTCGTGTGACCACAGTTTAATGGGGTTTAGTCAGACTAATTTAAACAGGTCCCAAGATCTGAAAACACGTAGATATAGCTCCCCAATGTAAAATAAATTATATTTCTATTGCAAGAGAAGCCAGAGGAGCAGTAAGACTGTGAGGAGGAACTGGGCCATGGTTGCAGACAGTATGTCAAGACAGAACCAGTGCTGCATGTCTTCGCTAGTGAGGGTGAATTAAATTTGAAGTTCTTAACATAGTTATTGTACATGATACAGTGGATGCTGAAGGCATGCAGAAAACAAGTATACCTAACAGATTGAAATCTTATTTCATGTATCATAGAGCTGTTATAGGATCCACATTATCATTAATTTTCAATTTGTTCTTTAAAATGTGAGGTAAATTGCCAGATGTATAGCTAACAAAAATCACATTTAGGGAATAAAAAAATTAAAAGTCTATCAGACATTTCAGCTGTAATACATCTCGTATTCAAATGACAGGTCGTTGGTGAACAAGCTTATGACTTACTCATACTACAAATCATTTAATTTAATTTCTCCTCATTCCAAAAAATTCCAGAGAAGACACTAAATCCAGAAATATTCAATGAGTTTCAAAGTTAAATTCTGCATCATTCATTGTTATTAGAACACAACATTTCAAATCAAAATATGTCCTGCCTTGGCATGAGGGTTGGACCAGAAAATATCCAGAGGTCACTTGCAACCCTAACTGCCCCATGATTCTGTGTTCTGACATATTAAATAGTTTTTCAGTCTACAAATATTTGTAAAATAACTTAGTCAAGCTAAATCTGTATTTATGCATTTTTAAAAAATGTTTCCAAAAAATAACCAAACTTAGCCAGAGAAGTTTATAAGTGCTTCCAGTCTCTAAACTTACAAACTACAGTTAATAGCAAAAGGAGCATATATTAAAAATACATTAACACTGTAGGCCATGTAATTGTATAATTATAAGAGGACATTCTTCATCATAGCTGATTTTCCAACATTGCTGCTTGTTTTTCAGAAAGAGATCTTTTTGGCAGAGATCTTTTTATGTTTTTTAGAAGAAAGGACAAAATATAATACTGATTTTTGATGGGCAGATATTTGCTGTAGTTCCTCATCTGAAATTGCTGGCATGTATTTGTATTTATAGTAGCGAAGAGGGATGTGTTTTATGTCAGAAGAAATCTGTGGCAAAGGCAAAGATGCCACTAGTTCAGGTGCTGGATATAATCTCTGTGTCTCCACAAAACTCTTCTTGGTGTACACAGACACCCTTTACCACTGAGCTGTTGAAGAGGCTCAAGAAGAGCACTCATGCAGCAGCATAACCTGAAAAGGTAGTACTTCTGTGTTCTGCAATCATGTGGTCAACAAAAATAAATGTGTTTGGTTACAGACATGGCAAGTAGTTCATTAATCCAGACACCTGAGGATTATAAATTCCTTCATCATAAGCACGGGCACAGGTAAATAGTTGAGAATAAGACTGTTATGGTGTTGATTGTTCCCATTAAATAGATACCATGTGTTCTTTACATCAAGATTTTCATTCGTTCTAAATTGAGGGTTATACTACTGAAATTCTACTGATAAAGATAAAATGCTATACAATTAGGGGAAGACAAGCCCTTCAGATTTATTTATATCCTACCTAATGCAAATGTGAAGGTTCTTCCATTCCGCATAAATATGCAATCACTTCCTTGAAAGTTGCTAAGCTGTCTGCATCAGCAGTTTCTCATGAGTTATACAACTTGCTTGTCTTCGAAAAAAGAATATGCACAGCCTCCCCTTCACTATCAAAAAAACCCACAGTAATATAAATTGCAGCTCCTGGCAACCACAGGTGAGCATCAAACAACACAAGTCGCATAATTTCAATTTTTGATGATTGAAGAAGTGAGATAAATCCTAATGTCCTTTCCTATTTTTATGCAGTTTTCAATAGAAGTCCTATAAACTTAATCCTAAAAGGGCTTGAGGATGAATGAAGCAGGAGGAATCAACATTAGTCCACTTTTAGGAAAGTGAAACATACTGGGTAGGAAAGAAAAGCAGCAGCCTTTCTATAAATTGATTTTCATACTTCAGTTGGGAACTAAATAAAATATTTCATTTCTTTGGGGATGTTATATCTTTTTAAAATTAATTTTGACCAAAGCAAAACAAGTCTTTTTTTTTTTTTTTTTTCTTTTTGATGGAGGGGAAGGTGGAAGGGGAGGGGAGATCAAATTTCAGTAACATATATTATACATTTATTAATTTTTAAAATATATACAACCTTTCTGCTAAAAAGATATTTGTTATGTTCCACCCAAATTTTTATACTATGTTGTCCAGCTCAAGTTATTTCACCAGCTGTAATCCAAAATGGAATTATAGATCCTGTAGATTTCTTTTATTGATTTCTTTTTTGATCATTGCTACACATTTATAGTAACTTGAGACACAGTTTAAAATATCATGTCACTGATATTTTTCCCAGTTTTTAAAGGTCAAGAGATTTATGTCTTCATCTCTAAGCAGTTTAAAATCTTTTCTTTACCACAGCTCTGAAAGATTAGGATTTAAGTATCATCCTTTTATTCTGATGCATCACTGAAAAAGATACGGCATCCCTCTTACATTTCACTTAAGTTAGATAAAAAAGATTTGGTCCTTTTGTCTGAATTCTGTTTCATTTACAGTAGAGAAACATCACTTAGAATTAATGTGGGAATAGAGTCAACATGAGAACAGCATTTGGTTTTCAAAAAATTCTGTTCATTCCTATGACATAAATAGAAGTATTGGTGAAAGCCAACATGGGAGATAATTCAAGAATGATTTTGACATAATAAACTCTTTGAAAGTTTATTACTTAGAATTCTGTTTCGGAAATCCAAAGACTGATATTAAAATTACTTATTGAAGAAGCAAGGTGAGATCTAAAGGGCATGAGGTTACAAAGGAATAATGCAGAACACATTGCAAGAGCTTTTTGTCCCACAGCTACAGCTGAAAGCTGCCAGAAAAGCAGTGCACAAACCTCTGGCACTGCCCCCATGGAAACATATGGATAAGCTGCACATGAGCTCCAAGGGAAGGTGCCAAGGGCCTCCTGAGCTCACCTACTGCAAATGAAGAAATCTCAAGTCACTCTTTGAAGACCAATTGTTCCAAACCTTAATATAATTAGCATTTACGCAACTCATTTGGGCAAAAATATGCTACATACCATTCCAAGAACACAGAGCATTATTGTTTTTAAGGCTTATATCATTTTAGTTTTAGTTAAAGAAATATTTTAGCACAAAAACAACTGTGTATTGCTACAGTTTGGCTTTGGCAAATGCACTAAGCCCTAATGCAACTATCAAGATGACCAAAACCCTAGTCAAGAACAGGGTGCCACTGTATTACGCAGCTCAACAGCTGTTTGATTGTGCAGGTTAGATTTTTTCTTTATTCAGATTAACAGTAAAGTATCATTATGCACTGGATATGGATTTCTTTACACTTTATGATGAGCTTTTAAAATTCAGTGGTTGTTCACAATATGTAGGAGTATTTTGAGGATTTAAAAGTCAGTGTGCTAATAAAGATGAGAGCTGTAGAGATTGGTGGGGTTTTTTTCCTGAAATGAAAGAAGTTCTGTTGCAGAAATAGTTCTGCCTTATTGAATTACGAGATACTATCCTTATTTAGATTAGGGAACAATGTCAGGAAGTCTTCTGCCTGAAGTCATGCAATATTAGTAGTACCACAGGAGGGTTTTTAATTTGTGTGTTATATCATTAGAATATGCTGGTTTCAGCTGGGGTAGAGTTAATTTTCTTCATGCTGGCTGTCATGGGGCTGCGTTTTGGATTTGTGCTGAACACAGGGTTGATAATACAGAGATGTTTTTGTTGCTGCTGAGCAGAACCTACACAGAGCCAAGGCCTTTTCTGTTTTTCACACTGCCACACTGGCAACGGACCTGAGGGTGCATGGAAGGTTGGGAGGAGACACAACTGGCACAGGTGAACCAAAGTGACCAAAGGGACATTCCAGACAATATGGCATCAGGCTCAGGATATAAAGTAGAGGGAAGAATGAGGAATGGGGGGATGTTTGGAGTGATGGTGTTCATCTTCCAAACCATCTTTGGAGTGATGGTGTTCATCAACTGCTACGTGTGATGGCACCCTGTTCTCCTGGAGATGCTGAACACCTGCCTGTCCATGGGAAGCAGTAAATTAAATCCTTTGTTTTGCTTGCATGCACAGCTTTTTCTTTCCCTATTAAACTGTCTTTTTGTCAACATGTGAATTCTCTACTTTTTACTCTTGCAAATCTCTCCCCAGTCTCACTGGTGGGGGAGTGAACCAGTGGCTGCCTGGGGTTTGGCTGCTGGCTGTAGTTAAGCCATGACACCCTGTAACTGTGCCAGGACTCTAGATTGCTTTTTGTTCTTTTTTCCAAAGTAGACTATTTGAGTTTCTATACATATTCAAACAACATTAGAAAATGTACATTTTTATAAAATTAAGAACTAGACGTCTCAAAGGTAACCAGCAATTTTTTGGTCTGTTTTCTTCAATTCTGGCAGGCAAAAAACATGAATATGAATATTAATGAGATTAAAGTGGCTTTTGTATGTGCTTTGCAAAACTGGAAAATCAAGGGCAGAAGCATTGTCTGTGATTCCTCTCACAGAAAATGAATTACATTTAAGGGAGACGCTCCAGAATAAAGAAATAACATGGAAATGGCTGGCACTGAAGAAGGACTGAATTTCCTACTCAAAACAGCGTTCAGTTCAACCAAACCCCCTGATAAGTTGTCCTGAAGTGCTATGTTGGGCAATCATTGGAACCTTTTGTTAGCAACATACATTTATCTAAATGATGCCTTATATTAACTATAGTCAATTATGAATTTTCATTCATAGTACAGAGTCTCATGGGAAAAGCATAAGAGCTGGAAAACTGGCAAGTAAAGGCACAGAGCAGCAAACCATAGTCTCCTTCAGTTTCTTTGCTGTTTAAAATGGCAATATTGACTGAAACTGGGGAACTGCTGTTTTAACTGGAGAGCAAGTAGTGTACCTAACCAGTACTTTGAAAGCAGAACCATGAAAATTTGAGTTTTGTGGACTGGGTAGTTGATTCTCTAATCATGGCCAGAGATAATATGGATTCACACATATCTTGGAGAACCAGCTGTGCTTTGAAAATTATTTTTTGCCTTTCTCACTCCAATACCATCTGTATTTGCCTATTCACTTGCATAAACAGAAATAAGATAGAGTTTGTAGACAGTAACTACCTCTCCCCTTACATCTGGCAATTTGCAAAGGCACGCATTAGGCACAATCTTGAGGGAATATATTTAAATGGTTTATAAAGAGGTTTTTTTCCTTTTTCTGTTTTGAGCCTAAAGGAACAAGAATCAGGAGAAGGAATATGGTATGTAATTACATTTAATAAGAGAATTGTTTGCTAACAGCTTGTTAACAGTTTGCTAACTGCATTAGGCTTCTTTCTGCAGCCCCAGACAGCAGCAAATCTAGGTTAACTATTGTCTCCAGCCAAAAGGTGTGGACAGATACAGATGGCTCCTATAGGACACCAATGGCATGCACCTGTTCCAGAAAGCTGTTCCAGGTGCTCTGGGGTGAGTGGGATAAATTGGGAAGCAGAGCCATGCCTCCAGCAAGGGTGGGGCACATGCCTTGTATCCCTCAGCAATCTGAATGTGGAACATGGGGGTGGTTTGCAGGGTACCCAGACCCACCAGCTAGTAGCAAAACAATGAAAGGATCACTCACAGAATTCTTGGATCCTGCACAGTAATCCATGCTACTGATACCTGCTACAGTTATGTTTCAGCTGGTGAAAAATGTTTCGGTTCCCATAGTAAGTTTTGTGTTTGGTCTTGGGGATCATGAGGCTATCTACGTGAGAAAGAAAAATTAACAGTGAAAATTACAATTCTACCCTGACAAATATATCCCTACAAAAGGCTGGGATTGAAAATAGCATTTTGCTGAGGCTACATGCTCAAAAGCTTTTGACTTGTGAGGAATCTGGGGCAGGAGTCTTTCCTAAACATTTAACTTTAACAAGAGATTTCTGAGATTTCTTGCTTTTACCTCAGAAAGATTTCTTCTGCATCCTAGTAAATATATATTTAGCAACAGCATCTGCCACATCAAGATACATTTTTACATGTTTGCAGTATTTTTAACATTGGAATTTTAAGGCAATGCTGATTACATAGTACTGCACCATACTAAAAAAACAAACAAAAAAACCCCAAAACAGTCAAACAAAACAACTAATTAAAAAAGAATCTAAGCTTTTCATCCTTAACCATTAGCATTTATTTCAGCAAAAAGGTCACCAGCCCCATAATAATTCACGCCATGTTCCTTTTGTTACTTGAAGTTTATGGAAAGGGATCATTCCATAATAAATGTCAAATGTATGTTTTATCTAAATATCTCAACATACTCTACTGACAAAATTTAGTTAGGGATAATTTATACTCTTCAGTAGCCAAAGTAATCTATGGGTTCTTTTAAATTGCCTTTGTTTCTGAAATAAACTTTGTTGGCTGTGAAGCATGAAGCAGAATTTAAAGCAATATTTCATAAATCTGTTGCTGAAGATTAAAACAATCTTTAATTTACAAATGCTGTAACCATAGCAGCTCTGTATGTTTATTTTGCAGAGATTTGAAAATTCAAGCATCTCTCATGCCTCTAACAAAAGCTACTCACAACCTCACTGAAGAGGAACAGCCAGGGCCAGAAACTCTCAGTGCGGCTTCTGAAAATCTTCACTCACTGGTATTTTTCAGTGCAGCTGAACTCAACAGCATGCAAGGGCAGCCTATGAACACAGGGAAGGGAACACAGACTTTTTCTTCTTCCCACCCATAACTGGAAGCTAGAAACTGTCCCACATTCCTTACACATTGACTGAGGGTAAATATGGACCACTCCTACCATGAACAGTCAGCCCAGCCTTTCTTGTTCACCCATTAAACTCCCAGCTCACCCAGACTCTCACGATTGCAATGGTCTTCCTTCTACCTTTCCTTTTGTCTTGCTCATGCCCTCTGGAAACATTGGTATTAAGGCCATTTTTTCTTGACAAGCTTTAGTTCTTGATTTCCCACCACTGCTCCACCTCCCTGCTCAGACATAAGTTAAATCCTCCTTTCTCATGCCCTCGTGGATTATCAATACCTTGTTTAAGTATCATATGGATGAGAAACATTATAATGATGTTGACTTCTAAGAAGAGCTGGTTATTGTTTTCAGTGAAACAGAAGGCAACTACTTTCAGTTTAGTGTTGATGTAAAGCAATTTAAAGAAAACAAAACAGTCAACACATTTGAGTGGAAGAAAATAATTTTAACTTGAAGAAAGCATGCTTCCAAGTAGACATTTTAATAAAGGAAAAGGCTGGGATGACAAGTCAGTTTAAACAATATTTACAAACTCAGGCTGAGCAATTCATTGGCTGTGAATCTTCTCCAGCATATAAGCACCTACCCTGTACAGACCACCAGTTTCACCCTTCTGTATCCCACTGCTGGAACTGCCTTTGCCATTAGTCTACGTGGTGTTCTTGGTGTGATGTCTTTCAGTTTAACCCTTGCATTTTGATAGAAGAGTTAAATACTGTTTTAGACAAAGGAAAAAAAAGAATAAAAGAGAATGATTCCTTCACCTTTCACTTGTTGGGTGAATTGAGGAAAAGCTTGATCTGCACAGGGAGTGTATGTGTCATACTTACTGAACACAAAGATTTCTGTTGCTTTAATGCCTCTTAAATCTTCTGAATTTAACCTAAAAAGTCCAAATGAACCTTTTCAATATTTTTTGTTCTGCCTCTGTTTTTCTTTTCTTCCCACAATATTTACTGAAATTTTGTGCTTAACTTTATAGATAATAAACTTTGCATCCAAAGAAAAAACACTGTGCCCACCTGCATTTCCAAAACAGACTTCTGTGGTTTTATGTTGCCACTTACACCACCATCGCAATTCCCTGTATTTTTCAGGGAAATAGCACACTGAATACATCCCTTAGACTTTTGTCTAAATTTGGTCACAGTGCATAGGAAAATAACTTTATTTAGAGTAAGTTGCTGATATGCCAAGATCATTGCCATTCAGCGGAATCTCATTGTTTCCTTGCAGTTTCTCTTGTGTGGCTGTGTTATATGGAAATGGAAGGAACTTCAGAGTGAGAACTCTTATTTATTCCGTGCTTGCACATCACCTCACATTATGTGACATGCTCGGGAATAGACAATAATAGAATAAACAACTTTACTGAGCTTGACAGATGATATTAAGTCATCGTACACTGCACTTAATTACTGAAAGCACTGAATAAATGCAATAGTTCTGTGAAATAGGTTATAGGTTTATTAAAGTTCAAATATAATTGCTAATTTTTGTTCACAAGAGTCTTGTCTTATTACTTGTAATGTAGGAGAATAGACCAACCCCCCAGTCTCACTACAACCTCCTTTCAGGCAGTTGCAGAGAGCAACAAGGTCTTCCTGAGCCTCCTTTCTCCAGGCTAAACAATCCCAGTACCCTCAGCTGCTCTTTACAGGACTTGTGCTCCAGCCCCTTCACCAGCTCCGTTGCCCTTCTCTGGACACACTCCAGCACTTCAACGTCCTTCCTGAACTGAGGAGCCCAAAACTGAAAGCAGTACTTGAGATGTGGCCTCACCAGTACTGAGGACACGGGGACAATCACTGCCCTGGTCCTGCTGGCCACACTATGTCTGATGGAGGCCAGGATGCCACTGGCCTTGTTGACCACTGGGGCACACACACTGGCTCATGTTCAGCCACTGTCAACCAGCACCACCAGATCCTTCTCCACTGGGCCACTTTCCAGGCACTCTTGCCCCTTCTGTAGCGCTGCATGGGGTTATTGTTGCCAAAGTGTAGGATCTTGTGGTCTTGTTGAACCTTATATGCTTGGTCTTGCCACTTTTTTCAAGCTTGTCCAGGTCCCTCTGCAGGACCCTCCTATACTCCAGCAGAAGGACACTCCCACCCAGCTTAGTGTCATCTGCAAACTTACAAAGGGTGCCCTTGATCCCCTTGATCATTCATAGAGATATTAAACACAACTGGCCCCACAAGTGACCAGTCACCAGCTGGATGTAGCATCTTTCACCACTGTCGTGGTTTGACCCTGGCCAAATGCCAGGCACCTATGATATCTGCTCACTCGCTCTCCCCTGCCACAGCTGGGCAGAGGAGAGAAAAAAGGTTAACACACACAGGCCTCATAAGATGAGATAAGGAACAGGAAGAAAACGCTGCAAGGACAAAACAGGCTCATCTTAAAGTTACAAAGTGATTTATTGCTAACAGAGTCGGAGGAGGATAATGAGAAGTAAAATAAACCCTTAAGACACTGTTTCTATGCTCAGCCCCCTCCCTCCTTCCCACCAAGAGTGCAGGGCAGGGTAGGGTGTGGGGTTTAGGTCAGTCCATCACCAAAATCTTCATCCGCGTCTTAGGGAGAAGAGTCCTTCCCCTGCATTGCCATGGGGTCTCTCCCATGGGAAACAGCTCTCCACGAACTCCTCCAACGTGTGTCCATCTCACGAGTAGCAGCCCACACGCACGCTGCTGCAATGTGAGTTCCCCCACAGGCAGACAGTCCTTCCAAACTGCTGTGCCGTGGGCTCCCTCGTCCACAGGGTGCAGTCCTTCAAGGCCAGGCTGTTCCATCTTGGGAGCAAGGCCTCTCTCTCCCCTGGGACTCCCACTGGACCACAGCCTCCTCCAGGCATCCACCCGCTCTGGCATAGGCACCTGCCCCACAGGCTGCCAGTGGATCTCAGCATCCCCCATGGACCCAATGGACTGCAGGGGCACAGCTGCTTCCCCATGGTCATTACCACGGCCTGCAGAGGATTCTCAGCTTCACCTCCTGGAGCACACCCTCCCCCACCTTCTCTACTGACCTTGGTGTCTCCATGTTTTTCCCTCACAACTTCTCACCTCCTCTTCCTTCTCTGGCTAGAAAGAAAGAAGTGCCTGACTACTATGTTTTGATTTCTTCTTAAATCTGTTTTCACAGAGGCGTAACCAACCTCTCTAATTGGCCCAGCCTTGGCCAGCAGCACGTCCATCTTCAGAGCCATCAGGGATTGGCTCTGCTGGACATGGTGGAAGCTTCCAGCAGATTCTCACCAGAACCATCATTGTGGGGCCCCCCCCACCAAAAACTAGGCCAAATAAAACTAACACAATCACCACTTTCTGGGCCCATACATCCAGACAGTTTTTTACCAAGTGAAAAGCCCCCATCCATGTCATGAGAAGGTAATTTTTCCAGGAGAGTACTGTGGGAAATGGTATTAGAGGCTTTACTGAAGTCCAGGTAGATACATACACAGCCTTCCCCTCATCCACAGGCTTTTTGTCATAGAAGAGATCAGGTTTGTCAAGCAGGATCTGCCTTTCAAAAACCAAGCTGGCTAAGCCTGATCCCGTCCCTGGTTGTCCTGCACATGCTGCGTGATGGCACTCAACATGACCTTCCCCAGCACCAGGGTCAAGCTGACAGGCCTGTAGTTCCCTGGATATGCCTTCTGGCCCTGCTTCCACACACTCCAGGAACCTCCTAGACTGTCCTCTCTCACGTGCATTGTATTTCCAGCAGACAGTTCTACGTTCAAGAACCCCATGAGAACAAAGGCTAGCAATTGTGAGACTTTTCCCAGCTGCTTACAGAATATTTTGTCTGCCTCTTCCTCCTTGTTGTGTGGCCTATGAGTTACTTGCATAAGCACAGATTAGTGGTAATAACTGCACAGTAGTGTCTTAATGGCCAGAATTGTCCATGTGGAATTGAAGGCTAGGTTTCTAAAATTATTGCCTATTGCTCGTCATATAGTACTTTCTTGTTTATGGCTCTGTGCATGTTGATTTCCAGTGTTCGCATCTTTCAAGGTAGTCAATGACCTCATCATTGTGGACATTGGTAAGATATTGAAATCCTCTCTACAATACCAAACTTCAATGATGTTGAATAATTCTCATCTTCTGTCTTTACGTTGCAGAAATAGTGTCCATAACATGGGAAAACTGTTCCTGTTTGTGCTATCCTACCTTCAGCTTGCAGTCTTCATGTTTAACAGTAGCTAAAAAAAAAATTAGATTGAGTGGACTAAATCCCAGGTAAGCCAGACTATATGAAGATCTGCCTTCTGCTGCTGCCGGTTAAACAGCATGGGAGAGAAGATGTAGAAGATAGCAGCTATAAAGTAGTTACAGCTTTCTGTCAGTCCTCGTTCAGTGCAAAAGCCTTGTGGAACAAAGCAGCTCAAAGAAGGTAGTTTGTAATGATCTTTGTCTAGAGGGAAATAGAAATCAACTATCACCACAACCAATTAAGTAATTGTCTTCCAAAAAGCACTGATGTATGATGTCACATAACAGAGGTAAGTAGCAGCACCTAACAGCATCTGAAGATGATTTCAGTAATTATACCTACACAAAAAAAGTTGCATTTTCACATTCAAAGATATAGGAAACTTAATTTACAGCTTTCTGAAACTACCTTGTTGTAGTAGAACTGCTAGTACAACCTTCAATTTGCTAAGCACTTATTGTAACGCAAATAGGTATCTTTTAAGTAGGTAGTTTTCATAGAATAAAAGTTATGTATCCAGACTTTAAAGTGCCAAATTAAAATTTACATGGCAGATATTCACTGGGGTGGTGTGTTTATTTTTGATTTTCAATTCATTTGGAGCTCTGTTTTTTAAACAGTGATAAATTCTAGAACCTTTCTCTTTGTTATAGGAGCTAGAAAATAGCAATTTAATTTTTTACAAGTGCAAAAATCCTCATTCTAGTTTTAGGTAGATTAATGGTCCTGTCAGAGAAAGAATATTCAAGCATGGACAATACAAAATATATTAAAAATACACCTCACCATTATTGTAAGCATCAGAAAACAAATTGTTTTAAAAATGAGCATGAGTTAAACATTATCTACTTCATTGCTTTAAACATTTTAGGCAGTACCTTCCCGGATTAAATTCTATGAGATAATTACAGGGCACAAAAAGACCTTTTCACAAATTCACTGGGGTTTTTAAAAGTAATTTATTCATGAAAACTGCTGCAGATGAAAAAACGAATGTCTCAAAGGCAACACTGTTATAAAAGACAGCATTGTGACTCAGCACACTGTGAAACAAGCTGTAAGTCCTGGTCACATATTCTCTTTCCTTCTCAAAGCAGGTTGCACCTTTACAAATGGCCAGACCAAGAAAGGACTCAAGAGGAAGTCAGAAGATTATAACCAGTGGGAGACTGCCGTGAATCACCGATTAACCCAATTGTAAACCCTGTCCTATTATTTTTTTCTTAAATATATATAGGTATAGATATATTTAATTCTGAAGTATTGGAAAAAAATCAGATATTGTCTATTAAAACCAGAGCTATGCCTTAAGCCACAGTGTTCACTTTCTTCATTGACTTTGAATCTGAAAGCAATGACAGCTAAAAGAAAAGTGATTGTCTTATAGTTTAAAATGTAGGACAGTGCGAGGACAAAATCTGGTTCAGATCTTTACATATATGAGTCAGTTCAGATCTCAGGCCCTTTTGGCATTTTATACCTCTAGAGGTCTTCATTAATCCCTTGCAAAGTTACAAAACCTATGTACTGTGACAATGTGTTGCTAAGACTTTGTGGCTTCTAGGAAAACAGGAGTCAGCTGTGGTCACAGGTGTGTTTTTGAGATCTGCTATATATTTCGAAATCCTGAAGTTTGTAGTTACTTCCTTGACAACAAATAAGTGCCTATTATGTACTAAATGGATTAAAGCACAAAAACTAAGTAAAATAAAAGTACTCCAAATGAATCAAAATGAAATACTGTGAATAAAGGAATAAACTGCAAAATGTAAAGAACACTCAAATTATTTTTTCATAAATCACCTTCAAAGACTATTAAAAGTTGACTATTATTTGGTGAAATGGTTCAGGTTGAAGGAAATGATGCGACCCTATTATTAAAAAATCTGAAATGATCATTTATGTGTCAAACGGATGACTAGCAAGGGGAAAGGCAATTTCACAAGTAAAAGCTTTGTTGCGTGCTGGTGCTTTACAAAGTTATGCAAAGCAATCTTTTTACAAAAAGCCTGCAAGTGCGCAAATGTACATAGAGTATTTTAGGAGCATTATGCAGTATTTGTAATAAATATGACCTTGGCACATTACAGTACAAGTTGAGAGAAGGCATGCACTAAAAATACCATTCTTACCTAGAACAGTCACAACCTTATACAGCAGAAGAAACAGATATACCCGGGGATGTGATGAGTCCAATTCTGTATTCAAGCAATGCATACAAATTATGATGAAAGGTTAAGATTAGTACAATGTAGGGAATGGCAAAGCAAGGTTACCATTCCAAAATCTGCTCGGCTGCAGCGGTATACACTGGTATTAGAGCAGTACCCAGCATTTGCTCACACAATATGATTGAGCATACTTGCTCAGATCAAAGGTTCACCTCAGTGCATCCTGTCTCTGACAGTGGCTGATAATGAATGACCAGAGGATAAAAAGAGAGGAAGAATATAACAATATTTGCCGCTGTAATCTTCCAGCCCTACATATCCGTGATTTAGGGTTTCCTTAAGGCAGTGGTAGCATCTTTGCACTTCACAGCTCCCGAGGTTTCACACTCTCTCAGAATTATTTCTTCACCTCTGTTGGCTTGCCTACACGCTTGGAAAACAGAAGAGTGAACAAGCAAATAAGGATCCGTTTCTCCCCTGAGTTTTCTGTAGGGACATGATCTTGTAAAACATATTGCAAACTGGGATTTGGAAGCTTAGTGTTAGCATGGATTCCCGTACCATAGGCTTCAGGGATGCAGGATGTGGGTCAGGGTTGGTGCTCACATCCGCAGAGGTGGTCTCTAAATGTCACTCAGGACATGGTCACTTGAGTGGAGGAGAATCTTCCTCCTAAAGAATTTGTGGGATTTCAGGTTTACCCTTGCAAACTGATGTAAAGAGCTTAAAAAAAAAAACAAAGGAAAAAAGAAGTCATGGTTAAACCAAGAATGTGCTGTGTTCTATTTAAATTTTAAGGAGCGTGAGATCTGGGCCAAGGACAGCCTATGAGAACAGATAAAACTATGCAGTGAAAAACTGCAGGATGTTAATTAAAACCTGAAAAAGTATTACCCAAGTGTTAGTATTAATAGGTATTAGCTGTACATGTGAGGAGCAAGTTTTTCGCTTTTTTAACTAGCCTAAGATATTGATTTCTCATTCTTTTTTATTTTCTCATTTTATTGTTGTACTGAGTTTTCTTTAATACGAATTTCAAATAGTCTCTTGAATATCGTAGCTTAAGATTTTAGTTCTCCTATTTCCTCAACAGTTTAATAAACAGCTAAATTCTTCTTGTGCTTTTGTACAGTTTGAAGTTTGTGTAAAAACTAGTTTTTCTGGGGCATGTCAAAAAGAAAACTGAATTAATCCTGTAATTTCTTCTATTTAGTACCAAAATAACATTAAAGTAATAGATAATACAATATTTATCTTCACTGAGATTCAACAAAACACCCAAGCTAATTCCATTCACTTAAAATAACAAAACAAACAAAAAAACCCCCAACAAAATTACAAAAAGAGAGAAGATGCCTATCTTGGATCTGAGGTACTCTAACATAACAGTGAAATGGAATCTCAGCAGAATTAAGTGATCAGTTCACCAGGAATCTAGCCAGCCAAATCCAGAAAGATCTGTCCTGTCAAACAGATGCCCTTTGCAGCACGCCCAGAAGGTCACCAAATTCAGCGTGCTTTGGAACAAGCTGTGGAAAAGCTTGTTCCAGAGTCTGAAGCCATCTCAGATGGTGCCCTGCCAGTCACCTTTATAAAAATAACTAGAGGGATCCAGCTACAGAGGCCCCACTGACTGCAGCTGCTGCTGTCTGGCCTGGAGAAAGAGGTGATTCCTCATTCCTTCCCACTGATTTCTGAAAACCACAGGGTCACACAGTGAAAATATTCAGTGAAACGAATGTTTCTAAACATAAATTAAAAGGGCTGACATACATCAATTGAGCTGCTAGAAACAGTTAGTAAAATTATACTGAGCAGTTTAAAAGAGTCCTCCTTTTTGATGACTGTTTTCATTAATATCATTCAATCTACCTGCATGCACTACAGCAGGCAAATTCATTCTGCTTGTGTAGAAGTGTAATTAGGCAACCTAAATTGTCTTTTGTCTATTTATAAATATAAAGGCTCTATGAGATTAATTACATTACATAAATGCATGTTTTGCTATGTTTTTTTCTGAAAGTTTGCATTTAAGTATCAAGGAGTCCTCCAAGCTGAACTAACAACTTGCAACTACAAATGTCTTCAAATTTAATTATGAATGCAAGCTTTGGCTCAGAAAAACACTTGACAAGTCCCACTGACACTGAGATAAAAAGTCTACCAAGAAGAGCAAACTTTCATCTTTTGCTGTCTAGAAGCAGCTTCCACACAGTTTGAGCAGTTCCTAACTGTTTGTTTTAAGCTTTGACCTTTGAACGTGGTGATGGAAAAGGGAAGCAATAACTGTGCTGGTACCAGGGAGACTGATGTGCAGAAAGAAAGAGGAGTCTGGAGAACCATGGGGGGCTGAAGGGAGAATAATGGGGGTGTTGTTGTTTGCCAACATCTGGGCATCATCCAGCTGTTTGGCACTAAAAGTGTGTATAAGTAGAGAAAGCAAGACCAGTTGATATTCACTATATCATAAATTACTTCATTGCCCAAACTGAAGATAAGATTAACCATGGCAGCCATCTTCATTGCTCTGCCTTATCTCTTCTTGCCAGAGGAAAGCAAAAGCTGAAGTACAGCACTCAGACCTTTAATTACAACATTCCTCTTGGTGAGCAGTAAAAACATTTCTTTTCCAAAGGCAGCATTAGAATGAAGGATTGGTAGAAGCCTCTCCTACAAGAGTTCAGTAACAACCACTGGAACCAGTAACATCTTGCTACATTTTCACACAATTTTAGCCAAAGTTAGTTGTTTTCTGGGGGAAAAGGACAATTGAAGGGAGCTTTGAAGAAGCTAGCTGGAGATGTTTCCATCACTACCAATTACAAAACTTGTGTTCCTGCAGTGCCTGTGACCCACGTGAAGAGTTTGCAGATGACTGCTTCAGTTTCCTGGTACAAACTGAGCTAGCCAAGCATCAAAACAAATATTATTTCAGCCATCAACAAAGCTGTGTCTACAAATTCTGGAGTTCTGGATACAAAAAAATGCTAGTTATTTCCAGGAGAGTGAGGCATTTTAATCGGTTCTATCTGTATCCTCTCGGTTGGTGGGGGTTTTAATTTTTTCTTTTTCAGGTTGTTTTGTTTTTTTTTTTTTGTTTTTGGGACTTTGGGTTTTTTTGTCTAACATATTACATGTACCGTTGTCTTGGGTTTACCTAGTAAGGTTTTGGTAGCAGGGAGGCTGCAGAAGCAGCTTCTGTGAGAGAACAATAGCTTCTGCCCCTATGTCAGACAGAGCCTGCTCCAGCTGGCTCTAAGCAGTTCCCATTGCTGGCCAAAACTGAGTCCCCATCAGCAACGTGTGGTAGTGTCTCTGTGATTACATATTTAGGAAAAGGTAAAAAGTGCTGCACAACAGCAACTTGGAGAGAGGAGTGAGAATATGTGAGAGAAGAATATGCCTCTGCAGGTACAAACGTTGGTACAGAAGGAGGGGCAGGATGTACTCCAGGGCTTGGAGCAGAGATTCTCTTGCAGCCCCTGGAGCAGATTGTGGTGAGCCAAGGCTCACCACAGCCCCTGAAGGCCCATACAGAGCAGAAATGCACCTGCAGCTCATGCAGGACCCTGTGCTGAAGCAGGTGGATGTCCCCCAAAGATGAGACCCTATGGAAAGACCACATTGGAGCAGGGCTGCTGTAAGGATCTGTGGCCCTGTGGGGCACACACACTGCAGCAATCTGCTCCTGAGGGACTACACCCCATGGAAGGGACCCAGGCTGGAGCAGTTCATTAAGAAATGCAGTCCTTGAAAAGGACCCGTTTTGGAGAAGTTTGTATATAACTGGAACAGGGAAAGTGTGTGAGAGGAGTGGCAGAGATTGCAGCTTCCTTTTCCCGTTCCCCTGAGTTGCTTAGAAGTAGGAGGAAGAAGAGTTGGGAGTGAAAGCGAGCCTGGAAAGAAGGGAGTGGTTACAGATTTGTTCTTATTTCTCATTACCCTACTCTGTTTAATTGGCGAGAAATGAAATTAACCTTCCTCAAGCTGAGTCTTTTTTGCCCATGATGGTACTTCCTAAATGATCTCACTGTCTTTCTCTCCCCATTTTTTTTTTT
>VZRN01000405.1:222816-270343 GCA_013397935.1 Dasyornis broadbenti
TGTTTGTTACTTCAAAATAATATCCTGGTTGCCCATGTAAAATGATCTGACAGTTCAAATACAACAAAAAAGAAATCAATTGGACCAATTCTTCCCTAATCAACAGCTGCTGCTGTCTTCATTGGAAGATAGAAATTAAAGGCTACAGACAACAGAGCAAGAAGTGATGAGTGGAAGAGCTCAGGGGGTGAGATAGTGAGGGCCACAATCACAAGGAGAAAGCAGGGTGCTCAGGAGCCCATCTCATACGCCTGAAATACAAACAGTGCAGAAAAAACCCAAACATCTCTATGCAGATACAGAGCAATGACATAATTGGAAACTCAGAGACACACTGTGAGTCACCATAAAACTGGAGTGCTGGCTAGAAAAGGATTTTTCAGGAAGAACAGTCAGGAAGGATGAGTGGGACAAGTATATTCCGTGTGAAAGAGGGGTTCAGATGCTCCATTCTCTGGGATGGGTGGCATGAATGTCCATAGTCAATGAATAAAAGTCATCTGATCCAGGAGATCAACAAACTGAACATTTTGGTGGGCATCTGCTACAGATCACCATATCAAGAACCAGAATGGGCCTCTTTTTCTTTTCTTTTTTTTTTTTTTTTTTTACTTTAGTTCTCACAGGAGCCTCTAGCCACACGGACATGTTGTTGGTTACAAGTAATACTAGATACTTCTAGTGCGTGCTGGGGACAGTTTTTCAACAAAGGTGCAGACTAGGCTAATAAAAGGAGGATGTTACAAACACATAATAGGTCAAGGATGTAACAATCTGGCAATTTTGGCTGCAATGGTTATGCATGAGATGGTGGAGTAGTTCCAACTGGAAGATCCTGAGGGTAGTAAGGAAGACAGTTGTTAGAATAAATACTTGTTCAGAATTCAGAGCAGAATTTGCTTGTCTAGAGGACACACAGGCAGGAAGGATTGTGTGAGTACCAAATCAGCAAAAGTTCAGGAGAGTTGGTTGATGCTCAAGGACAATCTATTTTCTCAAAGCATAAATAAAAGAAAATCCATCCCAATATTCAGGAAGTCAAGCAGATGAGGCAGGAGATGAGGTTGTCTCAGCTGGAAACTCATGTCTGAGCTCAACCCAAAGGGAGGAAGTAGAGGTTACAGTAAGGAAAGAGACAGAAAAGGCTGACAGAGTAAAAATCCTCTGCCACAGGCTTTTCTGGCAAGGTCTGTTCTTCTAGCGAGGATTATATAACTACCAGCAGGATTTCTTCAATATCCCTCCCAAGCTAGTCAGTAAGTCACTAAAGTGTGCCCTCCTGTCCTAGCAAGAAGATTCTTTTAGCTGTGAGAAAGCCTTCACAAAACCCTGAATGACCTGCAGACTTCTTTCTCTCAAATGAAATGTTAATTGTATCTGCAGTCATATAGCAAAAGGCTATGAAACTCTCAGCTAACTAGGATTACTAAACAAGGAAGAACATAACTCAGTTTGCAACTTGCTTTGTAGTGTTCATGGAAATTATGCAATTCTGCCTTGAAGATCTTGTGAAACTAAAGGGCCCAGCTTCATATGAAGACTTGTATAACTAATTAAGCCTCTTTTACTTGGTGAGGTGGTGGACTGGTTTTTAGAGCACTATCCCAATCCTAACTTTAAAAGCCAGCATAAAAATAATTACTGTTATGGGCCACAATAAACATTTTTAGTAGCAGGCATGCTGCTTTGTATATGTGGTAAGACAGTCATAAAACCCAGATGACGTGAATTTAATAAAATCAAGGGTCTTCTGCTTATTTGGGCTTTGACATCAATACTACATTGGAAATACTTAGCCATTCTAAAGCGAATCAGTTTTGAACTTATACTCAGTACAAGAGATTTTTGGTTTCACATTTTAACAATATGAAGAATACTTTCTTAATTTTGTAGGAAGATGCATTCCCTCTGCTTCTTTTTTGGACCTCCATTTGTGCCATATTTGTTCGAAGAACATATATCCAATCATATGGAGGACATGCCTCAAACCAGACACTTTAAATTTTGAAAGGATTACTTTTAAGGATATCCTAAACCTCTTAGAAAGCAAAAATGAAGTTTATAACTGGAAAGTTCTTAATTTGTTCAAATATTTGCTTTTTGAGAAAGTAGTATATGCAGTTACAAATGAGAGTACCAAACAATATTGGAGGTTTTTTATATACTTTCCTTATTTTCACTGATGGTTCTAATTTTATTATAGGCAGATATGTTAAATATTTAAACTAACTTATACAAAATCCAGCTGAAGACCCAATTGGGTAAAAAGTGAAAGCAAGTAAATAATCATGGACACTGACAAGAGAACAACATTTTGGTTCCTTATTTTAACTGCTCGCAGAAAACTGATCATCACTGCTTCCATCAAAGACCACATGGTATGAGAGATCCCAAACTGTAAGAATATTGTCCCTCTGCTTTAGTTTTAATTTAGCCACTTATAATGAAATTATCTCAGCATTTGGGTCTTGGGATGTTTTCCAGACTGTTGCTCAAAGCTCTTTTTTGCCTGGTTAATTAGAGCTTAGTCCAGAGCGGGGGGAAAGGAGAGGAGACCAGCGTTGCCCTCCAGGACAACTAGCAGCACCAGCTGTCACACAAGCTGCTGGCTCTTGGCTGTCCAATTGCTCATGCAGAAGGAGAGTGCTTTGTTTTCCTTCACTGCTCCTCTCAACAGGGCAATGTGATCAACTCGTTTCCGTCCCTGCCATGATGAATCTTCAGCCTGTGCTGCCACCTGCTCCAGTTCTAAACAATTATCCTGCTCACAGCATATCATGTCCATTGTGCTTTCACCCCAAGTTGGGCTGAGGGCCTGGATTTCAGGCAATTCTGTGCAGAAGAGGAAGGTTTGCTCTTGGAATCCCCAGAAGAGTTGTTTCTGAAGTCCAGTACCCTGAACTCAGCTTAATGTCCCATTTCACGTCACTTCAAAACCACCATCTCCACCACTTCTAACCAAGGACTGCAGGCAGACAAAGAAGCGTTCTATTTGCAAAACAATGAAAAAAATACAAGTTCTACCAACCAAGTCTAAGAAGGGAAAAAATATGTTAGAGTAGGAAAAAACCAGAACACCCTGGCTAGTCATTTTAACAACGCTGTTAATGGAATGGCAATACAGGCTTATGTTTGCTATTTGTAACTGAAAAGAATAACTTAACAGGGAATTGCTCTTCCATTATAACTTTGAAAAAACAGCTAAGTAGAAATATATTTCCCAGCAGAGCTGTATCAAACATTTATGCTTTTACAGCTTTGCTCTTGTCAAACAATACAGAACAGCATTCCCAAGGTCTGCTTGATGGAGAAAAGCATACTGTATAGATTGGCCTCAACACAAAAAATTAATGATATCATTGTAATTAATAAAACATTCACTAAAATCAAAATGCAAAATGGCTGCAATTTAATATAACCATGCTAATATCTCTGCATTTATTCAATTCCTTTGGTAAGGGACTCTGAGAATTTCAATGATGTAGACTCTGGTAATCAAATAGACAAGTGCAGAAAAATGACACATTTTTATAAGCAGTCACTTTCCCATTCTTAGAAGATTCTTTGTAGTAGAGTGAGGTCTGCAGATTGAAAATTTAATGAAAACACTCTTTTTAGAGTTTCTTATTCTCAATTGAGTGAATATTAGTGTTTATCACCACAGAAGAAATTTACTGATAAAATCTAACTGGGAAGATATAATATTTTAGTTCAGTAATGCATGTACATAGGAAACATCACAAATAAAAGTACACACTTTTCTCTTTTACTCTCAGTACCATTGACAAAACCACTTGGATATTTGGGAATTTATCTGGCTTGTGAAAAGCTAAAATTTCCCTCTAGAGCATTCATGAAAAGAGTACTTCTTTCTAAAGGGGTAATCTTTTTCAGTTTCTGCAAAAGGTACTTCTCTGCATTCCTTTCAGTTATCAACTCACTAATGCTATTTCAACGCTCATCATGTTGCAGGTGAGCCCAGCAATAGATGCCTAATCATTTCTGGTACCTCACGCTCAGCCCTGATGGTGTCACGGCGTTGGGAACGATGTCGAGCAGAATTTCCATAAGGAAGTCAGATCTGGGACAGGGCAAGGCAGCAGCAAGATTCAGAGCACCACAGGTAAGCATGCAGTTGGCAGCCAGGACACAGGAGAAAGCCCCCAGCAGTCTCCCTGGCCAGCAGGCAGGTTTATCTCACCCTGAGCTCTCCAGGAGGCCGAGTGACTGCAGCCCAGACTAAAGACTATAAATCTTAATTGCCTCGGACAGCTGACAGGGACTAGCTCAAAGGGGAGCAACTCCAAGCTTGCTCTACTACTGTGCACATTCCTTTGGCTTCCTGAGGTCTGGCTAGAATATTCCTTCTTTACCCTGGCCCTGTATGTGCACATACTAGTGAATATTGTCCCTCCTGTTACATTTGTCCACAGATATGACTTGGAAGCCTGGATTCAAATTTGCCCTTCTGTACACTCGTAGCCAAGAAGAGAACATGACACAGAAGCTGCATATGGGAAGGATAACACTGCCATGGCCAGAAAAAATGGGCAAGGCCATTTCTCGCCTGCATAGAAACAAGTAACAATAATCCAGAAGTTCTTCTTGGGCTCCTTCTCTCTTTCTGAGACACAGCCAAGAATCTGAGCCAGAGTTTAAGATACAGCGAATTGCAGTTATGTTTAGCCAATGAAGCTTTGTTCTTTTTCTATAAATGTTACACAGAAGGATGTGCCAATGATATAGTCCATGAGGAAGGAATACAAGTTGCTGTCAATTCCCTAGAAGCGCTGCACACAGATCACTGTATATAAAGACCTCACTTGGCTACAATTATACTTAAATCATCACAAAAAGGAAGTATGTGATCAGAAGGCTTAGTCCTTGAACTCTGCTGAAGAAAATCGAGTTGTCAGTGTGACCACTAACAATTACTTGGCTTTAGATCAATAGACAACCTTGGTACTTGTCTCACCAGCAATGTTTAGTGGAGAAAACCAAATTCAGGCACAAGCATCCAATACACCGGGAATAGACCCTTCTCATAAAACACTAGTGGATCTTGCTACTAAATTCAGTGGAAGCAGAAATCAATTTGCCAGGTGCCATGGTTAGAATATTTGCCTTTTGTTTCTATGTAATCAAAAGTGGCTTTAAAATATATTATCCTGCCTTGGATTTTAGTTTTTCAGTAATTTATTATAGGAACTAATAGCGTATTTTTCCCAACAAAGTCCTATTTGATTTCCATTATATCCATTATAGAATAAACTTGTGAACACTGAGAGCAGTAGTTTGGTGGGTTTATCTACCACAGTACATTTAATGTGCTCTGACATTTCTCCAACCCAATGATATCATTTACAGGTTGTGATCTCACTGGGCAGAGACTTTATGAAGTGCCTTCTTACAAGACATCCACAGTGTGTTATCACAACAAGGACAAATCACTACCAATAAGATATTTGCTTAAATTACAGTTTAGCTTGATGGCTAAAAAATATAAAAATATTTTCTAAAGAGTTCTGCATCTGATTGAATTTAAAAAAAAACAAAAACCAATTTGTAAAACAAGATTGTATCATGTAGAGAGCTAAGGATGAAAAGCTTTAAACCTTGGGCTTCCTACTAAAAAAAACACCAAATATTTGCAAGCAACATGATCCATCATGTCAGCACAAGTGCAGAAATTACGTTAATGTGTCTAACAGAAGGGCAATTTAAAGGGAATTGGCTTTGAGTACTCCTCCTCCATTACAGCCCAGCATGAAGTTTAACTTTTATCCAATGCCTGATTTCTTTTAATGCTGAATGATTCATGATGCAGTATAATTTTGTGTCAGGAAAGCAGGACCCTTTTTTATTGCTGTGACTTGATAACTTAGCCGAAGGATAATTTTAGTGGGTTTGTTGTTTTTTGTTTTGGTTTTTTCCCCTGCTGTTCTAAATGATGTCAATAATTTGAATCTAGGAAGTATTTAATTTTAAATACTGAGCATTAATGCATAGTTTTCAAACTAGTTATCTTTTGCACTACAAGGTGCCCATTCGGTGTTGTCTTTCTTTGGGATTATTGATATTTAAAGTTGTCTTTGCAAGGTGGATCAGAAAACAGACTGTTTTCTGTATGTTTACATATCTTAAAAAAAAAAAAAATCTGTATATTATGCTAGTTTCAAAGAGTTGCACAGAGTTTAATAATGAACTATCTTTATAGGAAAATAAGAAGTTTTCTCAACTGGTAGCTGTCATATCCTAGATCCTTGGCTTTACAATGATGTCAACCAGATTCTATATAGTGGTTTGGAATAAAATGTTTTCCATAGGGTTTTTTCATTGTAGTACTTAAATAGCAAAAGTGACTTATCTCTACGGGCATCAGACAACTGCTTTCCAGTTGCAGAATTCATATTCTCAGGATAAATTGCAGCAAGTAGTTTTAAGATGACTTCATTATTTCAAGGACCCCATCTTGCTGCACGTACAAAATATGTTTTTAAAACTTTCTAGGTCAAGAGGTTAATTTTGCGAGACGGGAATTTGTAAAAATATTAGAGTATAATGCTACTCAATAGCTGGAAAAAAATGCCTAAATTTGGCAATCTTTCCAATCCAAGGGGCTAGATATGGCAGGATGAGATTCACCTTGTATTCTTCAGCTGTCTGAACAAGCCACACAGACTTCTTAAAATAGAGAGGGATAAGTACCCTCAGAAGGTGATTCCTTCTATTCCTTTCCATTTTCAGCAGAAGCCTAGACTTTAGGGACCTAAACCCTGATCAGAGTAATCTCATTAACAAGTAGATGACAGAACTGGAATTATGTAGTCACAATTTCAATTTACCTAAAAATTCACTCTCTCCCTCCCTCTATCTACAAAAATACCTGTTTGTAATGGATTATCGCTGGAAAATTAATTATATTATTTTCTCATGAGCATCTAGATCATTACAAATATTTCTTTTCTTCTCTAAACAGTACAAGTAACTCTACAACATTCTATTATCTGCAGACAAGATCACATGCAGTGTGAGGCAGAACAATTTTTCCTTGAAGTAACTTTGTTGTTGTGCAGAGGTCTTTTTTGAAATCACATTAAAAACCTGACATTCACTACATTCACACAGAGATGAGGACATGACCAAGAGAACAAATTTTCTGATAGCCCATTGTTCAAACCGTAGAAGACACTGGAAGCTGCCAACGGTAAGGCAGGACTTTCTAGAGACACCATGTGCAGAATGCTCACCAAAGTGAGCCCAAAGGCTTCCTCTCCCACTGACCAAGTTGCTACTTGCCCACCAGCCTCCACATGCTTCTGCTGTTGTGGACAACCTTTGCAGATGAAGATGATCCCAGCACCTTTCCAAGGAAAATCATTCCTATTCCTGTAAATGCAATGACATTACCAAGGCTGATGCATTTACAGTGTCTTCCTGAGACTTCTTAAACAGCTCCCAAGATCAGCCAGCACAGTAAAAATCCACATGAAGAGGTTAAATTACAGGCAGCATTCTTCCATTTCTCTTTGTTGGCTGAAGAGTAGTAACCATTGCTGGAAAAGATGGAGGAAAACTCAGGCAATATTTTCTCTCAACACCGTGCATAAACAGGTCAATCTCCAAGGCAGTCTGAATTTATTGACAAAGCAAAGTAGCATCATTGCTTGCTTGCTCACACCGAGATGGACATTTTAATCTAGCATTGTGCAATCCTTGCAGGATGCTCTTAGTCTGTGTGCTGGCTCTAAGCCGTCACCAGAGAGGTGTTTTGCATATACACAGGGGGGGTTTTGCTGGAAATGGAAACTATTTGCTAACCTGAAAAGGGATGAAGAAAAATAACAGAGGGTCATTTCCTTTTCCAAAACACTGACAAATATTTTTAATCAAAAGTTTTTCCCAGCTAATAAAACTTTTCTAGCTTCTTCTAGTATAAATTCTAGAGTAAAAACTTCTATGGATATTTGCACCTTCTGCCTAGGGTGTTTCTGTGCATGCAGCAGTTAACCTAAAGATGAAAAAACCCCATCCATAGCCTTAAAAATTGCAAATTTATTTCTGTTCTATACTGATTCTGTTTCTATACAGAAATGACACCTAGAGTATTGTATGGCAAAAGCACAGAACTGCATGGTCTTCACTATGTTTAGGTCAATTGTTATACGTTGGAAATTTTCTCAAGGGACATTGCTGGGGACAGAGACCATTGCTTCATGCTTGTCCTGAAGTCACCTGTTGTCTTGTGGGATTGCTGTTGGCCAGATACCAATTTCTCTGGCAGGAGTGGGAATTGAACTAGCAGTAAAAGAGATGTTTAGGGACTATTGCTAAAGGCTAATTTTATACTAATAAGGAACACACACTAAAGCCTATCCATTCTCTGGCCTTTAAGATATGCGACATGGAAATAAGCCTTGGCTGACATGTTGCTCTAAGTCCGATACATTCATATTTTCCAATGGGAAATGATCTCCAGACTGCTTTAATGAACTTGAACTGAGGTTCAGGGTTCAATGGCTGGATGGCTGCTGATCAGCCTGGATCAAAACTGGGGCAAGGAATCTGCCAATAATTAACTGTATAAGTGATTAAGTCACTGATTTGTCCTTTGGCTTGCTGGTTCTTCAGTACCAATTTAGCCCAGGGAAACTGGGCAGAACCATGGATGGCCTTTTGAAAACAAAGTCTGAGAAGCCTGGCAGGCTTGTGTTACATGTGCAACACATGGAGTCTCACATCTGGTAGGACATACAAAGTAAATTAGCGTTCTTTGTGAAGAGCCAAAGCCATCGTTTAGTTCCAGCATGGTATTTGTCATTCTACTAGTCTGAGCTGCGTTAGTCTCCTTGGAAACAGATATGCTACCTCACTTTTGATCTAAAGGCAACACAGTTATCAGAGATGTTACTTATTTAGAGGAGAATTGAAACACATATTCGATCAAATCATCTCCTAAAGTGACACAACTATCATTCCATTTCTTCAGCACCAGCTCCAAAGCCACAGTGCAGGTGCACAGAAGTGGACACAAGCCAGCCATGTACTAGGTAAAACCCCCATCTATTTCACACAGTCAGAACCCTCTCACTATTGTCCAGTTCCTGGAGCTGGTTATTCACTGCTGATGACTTCAGACAGGACTGTGAGGTCTCTACCAGTGTGTAGTAGAAGAAAATAGGAATGTCCAAGCTGTTCAAGGTCAGAAGTCTACAGTGTTTTATACACTTCTCAAAGACAGACTGCTCTGTCCTCTCAACTTAGCCGGAAACACATTCTGTGATTGTTGAGAAATTCCCTGAGTTAAAAAAAAACCCCTTAGACAGCTTCCCCTTTGCTCAGTGTTTGCTAACACTCATTTGAATGCAAAGTTACTATTCAGTTCAACCATGTTTACAACTCTTTTGATTTTTTATTTATGAGCATTCACACAAACGGGCTTTTTGTTCACACAAATGCTTTCTGAGGGGCTATTTTTCATAAGAATACCTGCACTCAGAAAAAAAACAAGGGTATTCACTCAGAGCAAAAATAATTGCTACCTATTGCTATTTATTGATTCTTACTCACATATTCTAAAAGCTGCCATCACACATTTTACAAAAGAATATCTGGAAATTAGAAGACCAGTCACATGCAAAACCAAAATGTCAGTGGATTCTGGCACTTCTGCTTTGACTGAGTAATATCTCATGAACAGCTTTATTGACTTCAGTGGGACAATTCAAAATAAAGAATTACTCCACCAGGTAAAGCCACAGAATGTTGTCCAAACCAGAAAGCAATTGTAGACTGCATGCAAAAAACAGTAACTCATGCTCTGTAGAAAATACCTAAGACCAGGGGAGTTTGGGGATTTTTGAGTTTGTTGTTTTGGGGAGTTTTTTCCCAGAATGTTAGTGTCATTTTCTAATCATTTTCTATGCAGCAGCAAAGCTTTATACATTTACAGAAAATTCGTCTGCCATAAATAACATCATAAGCTCTGTTATCCTTCCTCTTTTTTTCCCCAAGGGACAACAATCCTTAAAACACCAATGTCACCTTCTGCCATGCTGGAAGTTTATATGAAACTAAAAACATTAAACAAAAGATGCGAGTGAGTAAATGACAGGATTTGAGATGTAACCTCTTGAAAAATCTCATTTTATGGTGAAAGAAATCCAGTGTCTGATGCTGCAAAGAAGTAGGGCATCCACAACCTCTTACTTCAGCATTTGTTCCCTACACAGCATCCCCACTGCAAAAGCTCCAGACTGCTTTTTCTTACAGACCAAATAGTTTGCATATTAAAAAGATAGGATTAAGGAAAAGTCAGTTTTGCACTTTGGGAATATTTTTCACTTTATTACTTGGAGCCAAGTAAATAAAATTTTATTTCCAATCTTGTTTTTCCAGTACTGGAGAAGCAGATTATAAACTCATTTTCTCAGTGGCTGCCTTC
Organism: Dasyornis broadbenti; assembly: GCA_013397935.1. Taxonomy (NCBI): domain Eukaryota; kingdom Metazoa; phylum Chordata; class Aves; order Passeriformes; family Dasyornithidae; genus Dasyornis; species Dasyornis broadbenti. The sequence continues at coordinate 233,261 of VZRN01000405.1, forward strand.
CTGTCCCATGGCCTTCTGGTCCTCCTGCAGCCTCACGTTCCAATCCTATTCACTTCAGCTAGTTCTGCTCACACCCAGTGAGGAGACAGTGACTGCACATGAAGAGCTACTTCTACGCATTCCTACAGTTCAAGAATCTGTTTTGTCTTTTCTTCCCATACAGATTTCCTGTCTTTCATTTTTAGAGCCTTTTTCAAAACTCAATGGACACATCCGGCTCTTTCTCCCAACTGAGCATTCCTGTGCTCCCCATCCTGCAGCTCTCCTACACCCTGCCTGTGCCTTGGGGGTACCCAGGCCTATCTGATGAGAGTACCTTACAGTAACATTTATCCTGTCAGCATGTACATAAGATTATGAAATAGTTTCAACACAGTCACAAAAACATGGAAAATTAGGAACAGTTTGAGGTTTGCTGACTGCTCTGAAAATTGTAAAATATAATCAGTTTTAAAAGCTGTGCTTTGCCACATTTCCCACATGACCATAATTAAATGGATGGACGTGTCTGTGTTTGATACAGAAGATTAAGTTTAATTATTGTTTTGTGCTAAGAAAAACATTTGGGGGTGGGGGACACATGATATGTGCAAGTATGGTACTAAATTTCAGCCTTCTAAAAGCATAACTTTAGCCCTCTGCAGTTGCCAGATAACATTTCTGAAGTTGTTGAGATATTAAAAGGGTGGCAGTTCATTATGAAGCCATTTATATTTTGTCAGACTGTTAACAAGATTTGTGTTATCTGTACCATGCAACAGGAAGGCTGCTGCAGAATCCATAATAACTTCTTACTATGCATGCCAAATTGTTGGTGCAATTGGCAAAGAGAGGAAAGGAATCAGAAGATTTTATTAGTAACAGCCTACATGAATTGAGAGCCAAGTTACCCAGTCCTCTTTATGCTGTTGCTTGATTAAATTCATACTACATCACTAACCTATCAAATATTCAAATTACCACAAACTTGAATGTTCTACTAAATTCTTGGAGTTAACAGAAGTAAAGGTACATGAATTTCTGATCCCAAACATGAAATTGTATTTTTTGTGTGTTTAGCACATTTTGAACTACTTATATTTAATCAAAAATTCCTTCCATGACTATATAAATATATTTAAAACTACAGTCTACTACTACTGTCTGTACCTACACGTGCCTTGGTTTACATAGTGTCATCTCAAGAATAACTGTTTTAGCCATTCCTCTCTTGCTCCTTTCTCTCCAATATAGCTTCTGAAAGACATAATTTGTCACCAACTTCCACTGTCTGCAGTCATTATTTGAAGTGTTAAGTGCATCACAGTGAGACCCTTCAGAAGGTGATAATATATCAACAGGGAGGCAATATATTGACAGTCAGAGAAATTGAAACTTAAGGCTAAATAGAGCTGAAAAGCTACTGCTAAAATTATTTAACTCTTTTTGAAACAAGGGTCTTGTGAAGCTGAAATCCTGATGCTGAGCAGGATCACCATAAAGGCACTTACAGAAATGTTGTGTTTCTTATGCAATTTGTGCTTTCAAAGTGCCGTCTTTTAGGATTTAAAAAGCCATGCTAAATATGGTTTAGGATACTCAGCACTTTTCAAAATTTATCTTATGGAAGGGAAGTTAAAAACTTGACATGCTAACTTTCCATTTTAACGGCACAAACTGAGCTAACCAAGAAAGAATGGCAGGCACAGAGCATAACATAGGTACAAGGAAAATTTCCAGAATGAAACGTAACAATAATCAGTCAGATTATGCGTGGGGATTTAATTTACAATTCCCAAAACAAAAACTAAGGTGATATGAGTTGAAGGATGAAAGCTGCTAACTTAGAGGTAAGACTACACTTTCGAATGTGAAGGCCGTACATACCTTCCTGTCCCAGGCAAAGCTGATCTGCAGCTAATTATAGATTTTCACCTCCAAACCACCAACAGGTGTGACATCTCCAAAAGGAGTGAAAGCAATTCCAGATCCACAGCACTCATGCCTGTGCTGAGCAGATTTAATAGCTTGGAATTGATTCCAGATAGATTGTGTCATTAACATAAATGTGGCTTGTAGCCAAGAGAGGGAGACAGAGGCATTGTGTCACAGCTGCACACAGGCTAGAAGAACCTCTTAGAGACAGGAACAGTCTTTTCAGCACCCTTTGTGGTGGGAGAGGTGACAGTCAAATTATATAACCTGAAGAAAAACCTGAGCACACCAGATCCTTCTCCTGTGCTCTTCAGAATGTGCTGTGCTTCATTGCCATGTGCTGGCTTGTAGTTAGACAACTTTTACACATAAACTACAAGTTTAAAAAAAAATAACTGCTTTACTGCCAACCTGATCACCAGTCCCATCAGAGCCTCAGTGCTCCTGAGGATCTGATTTTTATACATTCGGCATGCACAGAATAGACCAAGAATAATCATTGCTCTTCCCTGTGTCTGCTATGCCTGATTTCCACTAGCTTAGGTTTCCCTTCTGAATTACCACCAACTATTCCTAAGGGAGCATTTTAAACTTTTGCAGGTTTGCAACATACAGAACAACAACAAACAACAATTTTGGGGTTTGCAACAAAACAATCACTCAGGATTATCACTTGGTTATAGCTGAGTTATTTGTTAATTTCCAGTTTAACATACAAAACTTTCAGAACGAACTTTATAAGAAGGTTTTTTTATAATGTAATATTGACATTCACTGTGCTAAACAGAATGGAAATGTTAAAAAAACCCAAGGTTTTCCTAGCATTCAAAACCATGTCATATATTCCAAAGCCCAGCAACCACACTCTCATATATACATATAGAAAGAAGAATTTCTCTGCTAAAACCCCAACATGTTGCCTCAAAATCTAACTAGAGACAGCAATTAAGTAGCTATCTATATCACCACTCAATATGACACTGCCACAGTGACATTTGACAGCTTAGTAGAAGCAAGTACTTTCTATAATTATTGTTGACTTTCTGAATACTGTCTTGATCAAAATCTTGATTTGAATTATTTATTGAACACAGTGAATAGCCCAATGTCAAAGCTAAATGAAGATTCTGATTTTAGACTGTGGCCAAGTCTTCTTTTTACAACTCAGAATACAAATTTCTAGAAATGCCTGTATGTGAACACACCTTAGTTTGGATGACCCAGAGGTCCTTGTCTCTTTCAAAGCTGCAAGTATATCTAAACTCTTGTTTCAGCAACCTGGATTGATGTAGTTGTATTGGAGTTTCTAGACATTTTCACATGATGCAAAACACCTATGGGAGGTCTTTTTGTTTCCCTTGGCAAAGGAGAGGGTTTCAAAGAAAAACTTTCTTCTCACCCATTTTTAAGCATCCGCACTCAGAAGTTTAGAACCTAAATCATCAATCTTTTCTTCTGGGAGACTTCATTTGTATGAAGCCTAGAAAACTTTAAAAATTCAGATCTGCTTGAGAAAATTGTATTTTAAATTTAAATTTGAAGTCACCAAGAAGTTTTTAGTACAGTTGTAGAAGTACAACTTAGTTCTTCAGGTAGTTATATTAGTATAAAGTATGTATTAGTATATTGTTTTCAGATGTGAAGGTAAAAAGAGCCTAAATCAATGAATTGTGGATGTCACTGGTTAGCTGTGCTGGTAGAAGCCATACATAACCCAAACCTAATACCAGTGTGCTGCTGAAACTCTGAACTCCCAGTGAGCACCAATTATTTTCAGTATTAAGATGGAAAAAATAATAATAAAAAAGGGCAAACCCCCCTAGAAGGATTGCGCTACTCAGTATTTTCTTGCACAGCAGCTACAGACTTTAAGTAACATTATTACAGTAACTTGAAAAACATTGATCATAGACCTACCACTTTCTCTAGGGTGTGCTGAGCTCACAGGGTAACCTAGCCAGGGTGGAAAGCGAAAGTAGTTCCAGAAATTTCTAGCTTCTCGTAATTAGCAGAAATGAGATTAATCCTTACCCAATGTTAGTTCATAGAAATACTTCTCCCATCCAGTAGCCTGCCCATCTTTAAACACACCTGCTCAAGAAAACTAACTAGCTTCATCTCAGCAATCTGCCAAAGAACCTGTTCCAATGTTCCACAGCTGTACATGGAAGTGTTGACTTGTCTAAGTGGCATCTCCAGGCATTTGTTGCTTTAAATGGGAACTAGAAATAGAGCCATTGAGAATATGAGCATTTACACATCGAAAGGTAAACTAGAAAGCAATCATGGAAAAGAAGAGGGAGGAGGTACAAAAGTGACAAAACATAGTACTAGTGAGAGCTGTGGGAAGTTATTAAAGTCTATCTACACTTGTGTTCTCTTACACAGCTTCTAACCAATATCTCCTGCAAAGTAGGTATGTTGTTGCCCTGCTTAAAGCAGGAGCAAAATTATACTTGTGCTTTTATATATAAATACATATATTTTTATAGATATAGCTATTGATAATATATTTTAAGATATAGATATAGATATAGATATAGATATAGATATAGATATAGATATAGATATAGATAGATAGATAGATATAGATATATAGATAGATGTAGATATAGATATAGATATATAGATTGATATAGATAGATAGATGTAGATATAGATATAGATATAGATATAGATATAGATATAGACATAGACATAGATATAAATATAGATATAGATATAGATATAGATATAGATATAGATATAGATATAGATATAGATATAGATATAGATATAGATATAGATATATGTAGATCTATCTCCTTATGTATCTCTATCTGCATGAATATAAAGCTGTCCAGGCTCTGAGTTATTTTTGGGTAGGCCATGCCTAAGACAGAAGCCAGTTCAATGTATTATCAGTAGCCCTAAGCTCAAGTAAATAAACTGCTTTTGGAAGAGGAGCTCAAGATGCAGATCTGTCCACAAAAATAATGTAGAAATTGAACAAATCAGGAGGTCTTTGTTGACTTCAGTGAAGGCTTTGGATCAAAGATCTTTCACGAGTTAACTCACTGCGTATTTGATAAGGTTTGATTTTCTGTTTTGTTGTTGTGTTTCTAGGTTTTGTTCTGTGAAGGATGCCATTGTCTAAGAAAACCAGATACAAACCCTAGATTTCTAAGTTTTTGACTGGGCATCCAGTACAAGAGAAATTTTCCTCATTAATTAAAAGAGGCTTCTCGTTAGTATGTAACTGGATGGCAATTTTAAAACCAAATGTTGAAATAAAAATAATAATAATAATCTAGGCTGTACTTTACTTCTGCTTCTAGAAATATGAATGGTAGTTATCAGTTTAGAATGAAGTGTCCAAAATAAATAGCACCAACTAATTATCCTGTGTATTTTCTTTAAATACTACTGGCCGCTTTTCTGCAGCTGAATGTGTACAATAGCATTTAAATTCCTCATTCCATACCCATATAAGCAGATGATAATTTCTCATCTAAGAAATTGTGACTTGACTAGTGAGAATGGTGTGATTTTAACGGTGTGTTTTCCAAAGGCATCTTTCAAGGTCACTATTCAAACCCAGAGATTCTTCAGGATTGCTGACAATGGCCTGCAAAGAAAGTATTCCTACGGCTTCAGATTAAATACACTACTTATCATGAAAAGAAGTAGAGGAAGAAAACTATTACAAATCCCTGAAGGCCCAACTACTGACATGCCTTCAGCAGTCATTTATCACATGTTCCGTGCCTTATCAGGTGCCCATTTGTAAATAATACAGAATTTTGAATACAGTACTGTGTACGTCTTACGTGTATATTTTATTGTTCATTCATTAAAGAGTAACATGGATGAGAGTGAATCCATAGGCTGTGCTCCTATCTACTCTGGGCATTCTTGTTTTGACAGATGAATGAGGTGCTAAAGGTTGTGATGCGGAAGGAACACTCTTTAGTAATCCATTAACATGCAGGGATTATGCCTTCCCCAAGCAAGTGAAGTGACAAGTGTGTACTTATTTGACTCAATGACAAGTAATAGAACTGACATTGGACATGTTCCCTCCTTCATGTTTTTCCTATACCAATAACAGCTGAGTGGACTGGTATATTAACTAAAAATCAGGTTCAATTGCTATAGGTACCTAAAGTGTGTGTAATAATCATGTTTCTCTGCATCAACAACCTGACATCTGTGATCATTCTTGATCACTGGAATGCCAGCTTGAATGACATTCACTATGAAATGCACATTAATGATATGCTTGCTGATATTTTATTGTTTAAAAAAATTAAATAGAAAGTGTTGAGTGTGTCAGTGTTAAATTTCCTCTATTGTGAAATTCTAGCAAATAGACTAACTCTGCTTTTGCGACTTCTATGCCAATGTGTCATTTGAAAACACTGTTGGGAAGTCTGTGGATACACATTGAGGAAGAAAATTATTTCATCACAGTTTTGGCACTATTACCCAGGTTATAGCCTGAGTATTTTCCAGTACCATTTTAACTGAGAGAGAAAATGAAAATGTTTACATCATAATCATGCAAGAAGTTCATGAAAACAAGGAAAAGGTGTGGTTAAGGGACTAGGAAGGTGAATTCCTTGCATCCCTTAAGTATAATTGAAGATTCAGAGTCTGCTGCTCAACACCAAATGAGCAGTCCATGGAGGAGGAAGGAAGGCTTTTGACAAACAAGTAGCTCTGACAAGAGAGCTTTGGGAGAAAAAAAGGTGAAGCTGGGGGTAAACCTCCTCCATTGCCCTCCCAGTTTTGATCAGGCAAATTTTGCCACCTGTAAAGAAACTCCACAGTTGTTTGTTTCCTAATAGACATAATAAATAGCTAGGGCTGACTAGGACTACTGGACTAGACATTAATAAGCTCACCACACCCAGTGAGTCTTGCTGGACAAGCAATTGCCAGCCAAAAGTGGAAGGGTTGGTCTCCATTGCTCCTCGGAGTGGCCTGAGCCTTGATGTTGCTGAGTTGGCAGCTTCCAGTTCTTTGTTTTCTCTCTTAGGATTTAATGCCTTTTCATGTCAACATTTTTCCTCTTGAATCTTTGAACTGCTGCCTATCCCCATCTCAACAATCTTACCTCTGCAGTTTTACCTTTGTTATCTCACATGGCTGCAGGCTACGTGCTTTCTCTCAGCTCTCTCACAACCTAGCAGTTTGCTTAGGAGCACACACCAAGGTTATGCAGCAGTGCTGAATTGGAACTGGCCTTGGATAGGCAGCTCAGTGCAAAGAGGAGAGTGGCAAGGGCCAGAGAGCTCCAAGAATTTGTGCATACTTTATATGGCAAATTTTTAAGTCTGAAGCAAATAGAACATTAGGAAAAGTTAATGGAAGACAAAAAATCTTCCCAGTGGTTCTTGGCACAAGGGCTGTACTTTCAGGGGTCTTCCTCCTGCTCTCTTATGCTTGGTTACTTTCCCCAAGCTAAACCCAGTGAGCAGTGAAATGAGAATGTGAAGAAATCACAAGGAGTAGAAGATCTGTCTAGCCCCAAAACTGAACTCTGCTCTGTGACAGTAACCTCAGTGAATGGTCCAATTACCACGTGGTTCCCAGAAGGTGTTCAAACAAACTAGACCAACACATCTCCCACATAGCCTTATAGTGCAGCTGTAAAGCCAAAGAAAGGCCACTTTCCAGAGTCACCTTCTCTACCAAGCCCAGAACTACCACTGATGTATCTCTACTGTTTACAAGATATACACTGAGAAAAAGGTTTGGTCCTTTGAGGAGTAGTACTCACCAGGTGCCCTCAGGTGCACCTATGATCTGTTTCTCCCTTTCAGTGGGGCCACCACATCTCATGTTTTGAGTGACAATTTTATTCTTTGGTCCTGGCCTAGAGGCCAGGTAAGACAAAGCAAGAATAAAATACAACATGCCCTGTGCATCCTCCTCGTGTTGACACATGCAGTTTTTGTACACTGACAGACACAAAAAAAAAGAAGGGCCAAAAACTCATGCTAATTTACCCTCGTTGCCAGGAGCTTTTACACAGTGATCAATAGACAAGTACATACTCAAATAACAAACTCTTCTTATTTATCCAAAATACATGCAGAACTCTGTGTGTTGATGTGGTAGAGAGTCACAGCAGCAGTACTAGGTCACCAAGAAGTTCTCTGCTTTGAGGAAATTTGAGAGTCGATGGATTCTTCTGGGCAATGGACATGGCATTTGGACCATGGATTATCCTGCTGCCACACTGGCACTTTAACATATTTGACTAGAAGCTGTTGAATTGTTTTACACTTTAATGCATAAGAAAATTATGTGCACTTTCTTAAATTATCATTTACAGCATCATTATTTTAAAAGATAACTTCTTGTTATTAATGCCTTCCATAGAAGAAACTTAATAATAGATAAGGTCTATTCTATTTTTCTCTTTGACTAATTGATTTTCATTTCTAAATAATCAAAGTCCTCTAACTTATCCTCATTAAGACAGATTTTTAATTATAGTTGCATGCAAATACAGTTGCATGCACCCACCACACTATAAATTTGACCCCAGGAACTTAAACTCTTTCATTATTTATGTAAGTAAGCTTTTCTTTAGGTTCTAGAAAACTATTTACATTTTTAATTATGAATATCAATATTTTGTGTTTCCATATGAATATACTGGAATTTCATCCAGTTATAAAATCTACAAGCTGCAATTAACAAATGTATTTATTTCCAAAAAGAAAAGCTGGATGTATTTCAGATTTTGCACAAGTTATAAAAGCTGATGATCTGGACTAAGAAATTAGACTGCACTGCATTAATTATTTAGTTCAATGATTTGCATTTCACAAGTAAAAATAGGTTCTTTCACATTCTTCTCTCTTACCAGATGTAGGTGTTCTACTCAAACCTAGTGCCTCTGATGACTACAAACAAAGTCAAATTTAAAAACTCAGTAAATGTGTTAATGGAACAGAACTTACCTTAATTATCTCATAATTTTATGGAGCTGTAAACAACATTGCCATTCTTGCTATCCATTTTCTCAAGGTTAAAACCAGATGACAGATTTCTTTGTTCACTCAAAAAACAGCATTACACGTTAGCACCCAATTGTGACCCAAAGGGCACTGCTCATGGTTTGGCTGGAGAACCTGTTGATAGAAGTGTGGTTTATATCTTACTGCTTTTCTTCTATATTTACATTTTAGAAATAACATGCAAAAGATCTCAACTCTGAATCCACAGTGAAGTAAAACATGAATAAGAATAACAACCATGGGATCATGAGATGATGCAGTATCCTTAAGAAATCCCAGAAGTGTCTGTTTTTTTGCTCCAAAGTCCTTGTGACTGTGATTCACTCCCAGAGAGAACCAGACACTAAAAGAAAACCCTCTGCCTTGGGTGCTGAGGCCCAGTGAGATACTTAGTCTTCTCACTGCCCCCAAAAATACCTTTACTTAAAAAGCAGATTCTTAAAATACTGACTCAGCTGATTCACATCCCTGTTACTTGCAATAGCAGGAAGTTAGCCATGTTTTCACTACAGTTTCCTGACCATCTCAAGTTATGATCCTCATAGGACACAATGGCTTCAGTTGAAACAGCAGAATTAAGGAAATTGGTATCAAATTAGTGGCTCATGAACTGGGTTTTAAACACTCTGATACCAAGTGTCCCTCCATCGCCTGTTTAGTCCACAGAGCACAATCAAAGCTTTCACTGAATGTCTGAGAGAGACAGGGCTAAACCCAACCCTGAGAACCCCTCACTTCAGGCTGTACTCTGTCATGATGGGAGCCAAAATCATGTGAAACCCGAGAACTGCTCTGGAAAGTTGGGATCTCTAATGTCCTTCAGAAGAAATACCTCTTGCTCTGCAGTTTTCACTGACAAGCAGACAACCAAATGTCTTTTCTGAGGAAAGAACATGCCATCCAGACTGATCTTTTGTTTTGTTTGACTGTTTTGTTTGAGTTTTGCAATAATACAAGATTCATAATGTTGTGTTGAACCACCCCGAGAGTTTAGCAGATTTTAATTAAATATGTTTTGAATTTTGCTTTCTATATATAGATTAGCTTGGGTAAAAATCTTAATGTAAAGGCAGCTTGTCAAGCCTATTTGAGGTCTGGTATTAGGTTGTGATTCACTCAGCCAGTGCAGAAAAGAAAGTGAGGCACATCTCATTCACTATGTGTTGACCAAGGAAAGAGCCAGGGTAATGGCTTTCTTTAGAATTTTGAGCTCAGGGAAATACAACAGGCACATATGGGAAGTCAGGGTTTGAGACATAATGATCTCCCAGTCAGATAATATTTGCATTAATCACTTCACTGACTTTTAATTTTTCTTGTTCTGAAAATATATGCAGGTATAAAAATGTAAATGCGGAGATTCCTGACAAACACCATACTATACAATGCCAATTAAAAAGGAAATTAAATTGTACATGAAGCAGAAGAAAATTCCTTGTGACATTATACTGAAGGGAATGATAAGAGAGCCGTAATCACATTATAGAATGAGATGTAAGTTTTCTATTTTAAATGTGACGAGAATAAGACATTAAAATCTCAGAGATGGATGACACAAAACAGAAAACAAAATTAGGTGTACTCTAATCTAACATAATGTTGAACACTATTATTGTAGTATGACTATAGTATTGCATACAAAAACTGAAGTGACCAAAATGTAAGTAAATTACAATTTGCATGATTTACTGATTCATTCTGTGTCCTTGGAAAATTTGTTTAAGGGCCAGTCTTCAAAAAGGTTGAACATGTGAACAGGTTGTAAATGTGAACGGGTACTTCTGCTTGTACACATAACACGTGACAGAGTGTAAATTGTCACAGGGAAATGGCCAGTTATTCACCTGAGTTCAGTGCGAGTTCAGTTGAATCAAAAGAGAGTAAAAATCAGGATTTTGCATCCTACCTATATTGTAGAAAAATCCAATCGCAGGGACAGACTGTGGTCATGAATACTTACTGCCAGCTTTCATTTGAAATGTTTCCATTCCTTCATGGAACATCCCTTATTAGGTATTCCACAGTTCTTACTTCTATTAAAAATAGTTGAGTATCTTATATTTCTTTTACTAGTTCTTCATGTGATCTAAAGTTGTTTCCTATTTATAGAGAGAAAGAAACCCATAGATACCAAGAACAACTCCTGTGTGCAGCAGAATTTGGTATCAAAGTAGATTAAGTTGATGACATCATGCCTACAGAAAGAAAAAAAACAGTTTGATGATACATGAGGTTTTTCTCTGTCTTTTGAAAGTGTAAATACAAAGTATTACATGCATTATATAGGTTTGCATCTTCAATTGTGGTAGACTACACCTTTTAAAAGGCCTTTAGATCTATTACAGGACCTTGAATGATAGAAATAACATAAATATATTATTTTTCAGGGGGAAAGTAAAGCTGGCTGTATGCAAACTACTGTAAAATTGCTGCAGCTAATAATATAGAAACAGTAGCTTCATCATTTTGAAGATAATGATGTCCATGAATTACACCAGATATACTGAGCCATGTCATTCCAATAGTTATAAAGTTATTACTGACTCAGATTATAGCTGAGAAGGGTTAGTAACCCCCATGGTGTCCAGTTACTTGAAAAGTATCTTCCCCAGTAAGAATTTGGTGTTCACCCTTAGAAACTCTCTAGTTTTCCATTACATATATGCACATTTTATTTTCCTTACTGTTAATTTTAATGCTTGAATTTTGTAGTCCATTTTCTTTACCGAGCTCTACCTCAGGGAGCAAGTTGGCAATAACTGTTAACTCTAAACCCATGAGCATCTTTCACTTGTGTGTCTACTGTCATGCTATGATACAGTCCAGGAGAGCTAATTTGGGGCTGGACAGTTGACAAGGTATATCAGCACCAGGTTTTCAAGTACCAGAGTGTGATTTTGAGCACTGGAGCTGCTCTGGGCACAGTGGAAATCAGGCTCAGATACTAATTCTGATATGGGGGTACATGAACCTCATTTTGACCACATATTTTGTGTGTCAATACATTCTTCTACCTAAGTTAATTAGATTTTTTTTTTTTTTTTTTCTGTGATTAAAGCACTGAACTTAGAAATAGCAAGTACAGATTAAGGTCCAGACTGTGACAGATGGCATTTGAAAAAAATTAATTGAAAGGTGAAAGGGAAAATCTTCTTAAAGACCCATTGTTAAAGTAGACCCAGGGGTAGTCATTAGGAATTCTTTCTCTTTGCCCGAATATAAATCAGATGTTAGGAAGGAAGTCTAGTGACAGTAGAAGGAGAAAACATAAACGAAGTAATGAATTTACAAGTTTACATTTGATGTGAAGGGCAATAGGTTTTACTGAAGGCTTACTGTAATATATGAGCATGCACAATTCCTCCCAGCCTCTGCTGAGGCAAGTGTGCTAGGTTTGGATTAGTGAGTAGAAAGTCATTTGTTGCAATCATTAATACAGTTGTGATATTTTGATGGGATTGATGGGTAGAATTTACATCAAGGCTGGGAACATCTCAACCTTTTTATACAGATGCATAAAAATTGATGGTATTTTATATGTGGCACCATCTGTTTTTTATAGGTTTTGTTTTTTCTGAATGTTTTTATTTTAATTTATTCTCCATGGGGAATTAATTTTTTTAATGTTGAGCTTGTTAATAGGAAGAAAAAAATATTGCTGTATATTTAATACAGATAAATTATACAGTCAATTGTATAACATAATTGTTTGAGTGGATTTTGTTTCTGTTGAGAAGGTAAATAAAAATAAGATTTTTTAAAAAAATCTGAAATGGCCTGATTTTCAGAAGCAATTAACACCCCAAACGCCGCTGTCTACTGAGGAAATTTTGGGCAGCTCCAAGAATCATTTACTTTCTTGCGACTCTGTGGGGAGATTAATGTCCTTATTGACAAGATTACAGTCCTTATTGACATCATTCACCTTCTCTTTCAGCTCAGAGTACACTTCCAACCTCACAATCAATTTCTCTCTCATATTTCTGCCCACAGCAGCAGGCGTTATTGCCTGATGGGAACATTGTAATCAAACTACACCGACGTCCGCCAAACCTTGAACCTATGCCCAGGCTGTGAGTCTGGTGCCTCTGCTAATTAACTATTCTAAATTTAGCTGTCAACTTTAATTAGGAAATCCATTGTCTCCAAATATGTGACCTGATAAAAGGAGACAGGAGAAACATCAAGGAACAGGACAGCGTGAAGCATCAGCTATGGGGTTTTCACGAGCTTCAGCCTCATGTTGGTGAATATTAAGGATGCCCAGTCCCAGGTGGGATGGGGTGCAGCAGGGCCTTCCCACTCTTACACTGCTTAAATCCTGGCTTCTGTCAAGTCCCTTTCTATTATCTCCCCCTGTGAGCACGCAGGAGGGGAAATGGAGAGGAAAAATGTGAGCAGTCATCTCTGCATTTTCTGCTAACCGTCCAGAGAAGCCAGCTGCCCAAGGTGTGTGCCCACACTGGGTTCATCCAAGAGAACCACTACACTCATTAAATCCAAACTAACTTGGGCACCATAGCAGGGGTACCGAGCACTCCACAGCAGGATACAAACAATGCCTAAGATCCTAATCCCTGTGTTCTCTTCTGCCTCAGCTGCACCACCATCAGTTCTTGAACAAGCTGTCAGGATAGCTCAGGCTGAGCTGTTACCTTCTGCTGCTCTCTTTCTTGATCTAGGACAATGTACCTTTACTGCCTTCATTCAAAAAGAGTGGTAACATTACAGACTGATCTTGAAAACAATTTTCAGTATAAATACACTTATATATATTTTCAATATAAATGTAATTTAAAATGTAATGCAGCGAAATTTTGTACATGGTTACTGCTGGTGAGATACACTGAAATGATAAATCCACAACACAACAGGTCCACCCAAAATTATAAGAGATATGAGATAATTCTGCAGTGCCTCAATATTAAAAAAATAATTGATTGTGGAGATCTGACCCACATTGAGACATTTCTCAACCAATTAATTGGTCATTTATCTAAATGAGGGCTTTCTAGGGGGAATAGTTAGATGTTTTCTATATAGCAGGAAGAAAAAAATCCCTGCAGAATTCTGTTTCTCAGCTGTGTAAAATAAATTTTACATGGAGCTCTGTCATAATTAGGCTTGTATCCACTAGTTGACATATAACCTTAAATAAATTTATGTGGCAGTCAAAACAATGAAAGTCAGTGTGGGACTTAAGTCTAAAAATTATGAAAAGGTAATTGAAATAATATAAAATTAATTTTAACTTAAATTAGCATAAAATGATATATATACAGGGAAATTAATGGGTTTTGATATGTCAAGACGTATCAGGGTAAAATGTGATCTTTCCCTTTGCAGAGGAAGCCTAGGTGAGAACTCATTGTGAATGATCTTTAACACACACATGAGACCGATGTAGATGTAACCAGCTCACAGCCTAAGCACCCATTCTGCTGACAAACAAGCTTTGCAGAGGCAACCTTTCTCTGAACTCCATCCCCTCCTTTTTCCCTCACTGCTGCTCCTTTCATCCATTTCTGTTGCATCCCAGCTATCGAAGACTTCAGCAGCAGAAGCCGGTAATGCTTGAACACATTTTTCTCTCTCATAAGATGCTCCTCTTGTCCTGCTGTTACTATAAACTAGCTTACACATGTTTGAGACAAAGGAGCAGGGTAGAAAGTAACTCATGTATTTACTGGTTCAGTGTGTGAGGTCAGCTGTCTGGTATGATCTTCTCCAAAGTATTATGCATTTACCATGTGGTAAGAATTTAGCTGGTAGCTAGTAGTTTTCATCAGTTACTTCACATTAATTGCCCATAAATATGTCCTTACCTGGGGTAACTGCAAGGTCCTTTGAACTGAGCCCTATACTCACATCTACTTTTATATAAAACAGAGGTTTTAGCATATTTTGCTAACTGCTACAGCTTAGATTCAAGCTGTGTTGGATTCTAATAAATGCAGTGGACTTTTCATGTATATTCATTTCTCTTCATCAACACATTCATATAATGGATTCCCACAGAAATCATTCTTCCCAGTGTATTTACAAAGGCTCTTCTTTGTTCTCCATCTCTTTATGATGCCTGTAGCAATTATATCTTCTTTCTTAAGAGAAAAAAATTGAAAAGCGTAGCTATTTTTCTCACACTTACAGGGAATTTCCTTCCTTTCTTATCACCAAAATCATTTCACTCAAGTACACCAGAAATACAGTTGTGATTTACTGAGTTCAGAGGTGTAAAAAACAATTAAACTATAATTGTATGCTCACCTTGTTGCTAAGAGTGATTTTTCTTGTGTGGGACAATGGCTATCAGGCAAACAGCTTCTAGTGTTCAGTTGCTGGGAGTTTTGACTTGGTGGAAATAAGAGTCAAAGGAAAAATAATGAAACAAATGATGCAACACCTTTGTAACTTCCCCCTCATCTAGAATTTACACAAGTGTTCCTATTATTTGTCTTCATTACTCTAACCTACTTACAACACGCGTCATATATTTTGACTTTTAGTCCAGATGACATTTTTTATGATCTGTTTATCAAGCTTGCATTGAGGTTTAACAGCTGAGGACTCAAAAATCTAGATTGTATATTGCGTACAAGCCACAAGGACAAGAGAAAGGAAATTATTGAAACTGACTATGTGTGTGCCTGCATATAGGTACTGCTTACTGCAGAAAGGACAGCAACACAGCAGAAAAACAAGCATGCTATTATGATATTTGCAGTGGATTTTTGTTCTCGCACAAGGATATGAACTGAATTTTGTTGTTTCACTGAAGGGCACTTTAACAGCCAAAATGATATTTAACTTCTGGAATGAAACTTGAATGTGATACATATTTTATTTTTAGTCTCTGCAGACCAAACACCAATCACTCTTTCCGTGTTTGAGAGAAGATGAAAGAGCAAACAACAGAGCAGAAGGATACTGAGGCTAAAACCTCTCAGATGTTTGTGAATATAAAAGCCTGTAAATATTGATGATTCTTGGCAATAAAAAACATTCCTATCAACTTAGCTCCTGGGAGCAGGGAAATTAAGCCAGATTTCACAAGCCTTTCAGCATTAATTGAATAATGAGATCAATTAGCAATTACACTAAATTATTAAGTGAGTCTTACACATACAACCACATTATCTCATATGTTCCTCTTCGTAGGCAACAAAGCTTGCCAGGGTAATCAAGCCCACAGTATCAACAGAGACAGAAGTGACTTCTTAACATGTAAGAAACCACAGAAGCTGGATTTTGAGGGTAGGAAATTCATGAAACTCAAATGAGTTTCTTCCAGCAAAAATTCGTGATTTGCCTTACAAGTCCTAGAGTTACTAGAAGAATAGAGTGAAAGCTTTGCTGTGCTCTCTGCATGACTGGCTGTAGTGGTCCAAATAACAACAGCTTTACTTATTCAAAGTTCATGTTAGCAAGACTGGTGGTTTTATCTGCATGCTTTATGGATACAGATTTAGAATTTGGATTTATATGCTGCCCTGAGACATGGATGTCTTTCAAAGGATGTTGGCTCCCCCTCCATTTCATGAGTGCACTTCCCTGAGACCAGTGAGGGGTGCAGGGCTGCCAGCACTGTGGGTCTCTCACTTTGGCTGGAGGCTTTCAGGTCTCTCCACAAGGAAAATGATCCAATCTGTGTTGCCTGCCTGTCTTTTTTTCTTCCTATGAAGGACAATCTAGCCGAATTTTTTCATACAGAAGTACCCCTTCGCTCTCTGCCTGGCATGGACTAAGCTTCCCCTGCTGGACCAAGCTTCCCCTGCAGCCTTTCCTTTTCCTCAGGCAATGAGTTCATTCTGCTCTGTGCTTGGGGTTTCAGCTTTTACACTGTATTTTTCCTGGCAATAGGGAAAGGAGAAAATGAGAAGGGAATATTTTGCTTGCTTGGACTCAGGAATCCAGTTGGTAGTACATTGAGGGAGGGAAAAGGAGCTGAAGTCTATGTATAAAGGAAAATAGCTAAGGCAGATGGAAATAGCACTACCAAAATCTTTACGGTGATTTTGGATCATGACATCCTAATCATGCTGAAATGTGGGAGATTTCAAACAGTGAGGGAGATTTCAAGGAGTACCGGACAATTAACATGTTATAGAGGGGCAAGGGGCCCTTGAGAGGAGCTGGGGTTAAATCACAAGGAGTTTTCAGGCATTCACAGAAGTATTAGCCTGTTCAGCAGATGCTCTACTAAGGTCCTGTCTAGGAAGGAGTTTGGCCCCAGCTGTAGCTTGTAATCAATATGAGTTCTCCTGTGCATAGTGTTCTCTGCTGTTTGTTATCTAGGATGCACTAGGTTACTGTGAAATCAGAGCCAATTTCCAACCCAGGAAAGGATCCCATTTGTGCAAATTACAAAGTATATGCTTTTGTCCAAAGATCTGCTAGATGGGCAATCATGACAAAGTGCTGAGAGCAGAATTAGCCTCCAAGAACAGAATTAATCAAATGTCTCAGCAAATAAATTTGCTGGACTGCTACAATTGTAGACAATGTAACAAGAGCTCTTCGTATTTATATTAACACCACACTAATTCTTTAAACGAGTCAAATTTGATTACATATTGTACTTTATCATGCAAATAACTGTATTTTCTTAATATGTACTGGGGAAGAGAGGGAGAAAATTACTTCAGAACTTTCAATAAAGCATAACAGATGAGAATCAGTAACATCTTAGAAATTATGTCAGTGCATGCAGATAGGACTGGGACTTAACATGCTCAGTAACCATTAACCAAAATAAGCCATTAGAAGTGCAAGCCATGTTATGTGCCCCAGGAATCTGTGAGAAATCTATTGACAGAAAAATATTCTCACTGAAGTTCTTGTTATTGATTTCCATGTTTCATTAAATCCATTAAAATTCTACCAGCAGTGAGTGCTTCACTGTTGCTATAATGGGCACTCCATAAATTGTGATAGAAAACCACAAGTTTGGAGCCACTCCACATCTGCACTTGTGCAACACCTTGAACCTGGCCCTGCGCCTCATTTGCACAGAATGAAAGCTGGCAGCAGTGGAGTAGCACAAAGCTATAGTAGTAGCATGCTGAATACATACGTTCAGTCTACAGATCTAGCAGCCTGCAGCTCTGCTTTTTAATTTTTATCTCCAACATGGGCTGGACAGAAAGAATTTTTCATTTATGTCTTCACTGGAGAGGAAAAATACAGGAATTATGACCTCTTGATTCAATTCACTAAGAGTATTGATTTTCTAATGGAATCTGAAGCGAGCCTGTTGATTGACATCAAGGGGGAACAAAGTCGTAACAGTGCTGAAGACGGAAGCAAAAAAAATTATAACCTTATTCTGAAAGAAGTATTGATATATTGCAGCAGAGGTAAGAGCTCTGGAGTACATTCAGATTTCTGAAGAAATTGCCATACTTTTTTATTTTTAATTTATGGATCATCCTTCCTTACTTGGTGCTAGTTCTCTTGAAGAGGACAGCAGAGCTCCAGTTGTTTAGAAGGTACCCAGCAGAAATAATTTCTCTACATTTTCTTAGCTGGAAATGTAAGTATTTACATTATTTAGACAATGTATAAATTACTTTACGTGATAATCACACTAAGTAAATTTACTAATTTTTATATATCACTAGAAAGGGCTCATGGAAAGAGGGGATATTGTAAAAATATCATCTCACAAGAAATTTTTCTGTCCTTTTAATTAATTGTAGGCATTAAAACTGGCTTGGATAGAAATCTTCCCTCGTTTTTCATAATAATTCACAAAAAAAGTAAGTTTTGATATTCTTTCTGCTTCCATTTCCTAAAAAAAATTCTGAATTCAAAACCATCATATTTACAAAACCATTTTCACTAAAAATAAAAAGAAAGAAAGAAATACAAGAACTTATCTGCCAAATAAAGGGAATTTTGAAATCAAAAGAAATTTGTTTGTCCTCCAAACTTGAACGAATCTGCTTTAAAAAAAAAAGCAATAAATTTAGGACCACCAAACAAATATCCATCAGAAAGTAATTTTATGAGAAACTAACTGGTCTAATGAAGTTTTTTCAGTGAAAATTGTTTCAGTGGCAATGTTGTGTTATCACTGGGCAGTGCAGCACCACTCAGGGAGTTGCAGACCTGGGACTGTGCATAGAAAGATAAATTATACACACTAAGGACCTGCACACTGAGCAGGCAGACACAGGACGTGTCGGCTTTAGCTTCTCAATAAAACTTCCAGAACTTTCATTTTAGTCAACAGCAAACTGTTTGAATTAAAATACACGTTGGAAATGTTTGCTATGGCCTGTTCCCTCCCTGAGGGTCTCTTCCCTGCTCACAGAAGCCTTCAAGACCCATCCTCTCAGTTCTCAGCTACACAACTGGTTTGGAAAGGCTCTGAGGAGCTGTGTCTGCTGCATGTACATTTGTGAAGCCCACATGTAGTTATAATCAGAGGCATCCATCAGCAGCGAATTTCAGTGCTTTGATTTAAAGAATTTGTGCTGAAAAGGGACACAATAAAATCGTTGTATGACAAAAAGGAGACAAAGGGGAAGTTTAAAGAGTAGAAATTATCTTTCCTAAATTTCATGATTTATAAGTTAGTCTATGGTATTCGTGCAACATTTACATCTTAGTCCAAGCTGTTTACCTAGCCTCCCTCTACAGTCAATAAAGAGATGGAGTCATCTCCACAGGACATTCATCCTTTCTCTTTTTCTCTCAAGTGGCTCAAGGTGGGATGACTCGTGGATGTGCACTGCATGAAGGTATGCTGCAGAAGTATGGCTAGATCCTAAAGGAAAACACGGCAGAAGTCTCATACTAAGCAAATCAAACTTTTTTCCCTGGCTTATCATTTACTTACAGAGCGGCGAATTGATCTATGTTCTCGCTTCTATGTAACCAAGAAGCTTAAGTAGCAATGTCCGGGTGTGCTACCTCCACCTACCTCAGCCTCTTTGCACACTAAAGAAACATAATTGGGTCATTAAAATCTCTGATTCTGGCTACTCACCCATCAATTTTTTGCAAAGTCTTGAAAATAGCATGGCAATTTTTAAAGGGCTCTGAGACAAAGCAAGCTTCTACGCACTTGATTGCCTCAGGGAATAGTTCAAACTATGTTTTATTTAGTGGCAAATCTAGTCTAAGGCATTTTCACTCTCACCTAGTCTGGCTAGCTATTCCTATTCTTGTGCAGGTTCTTCTGCCTCCTTTAGATAATGATGCTGTTGTTTGTGCTGCATCAGTGAGAAAATAGAGTTTTTTTCTATATTTCAGTGAATATGGATACAGCCACACACACAGGTGGTTGCACTGGTATAATAGGGTGGCTTGGGAAAAGTGTTCAGAAATCAGGGAAATAAAGGAAGAAACGTTTCCATTGGCTTTGCTGCTGGTGAAAGACTAAGGTTATCACATCTACTGAGATGCACTTACAATCCTTACGACCTGTTACCCTGCACAGCAGGCCTTCCTAGGTGGGAAGGGGTCTTTTATTTAAGGTGCTATCAGTGAGCTCTGATTTGACTTAGTGTGTCCAAGAGATGGTATTTCTATTGTAGAGTGCCTAGAGACACAGAGTACACACAGGCACCTTGGTGAAAGTGATGAAGTCACCTTCTCCCACTAAAAACGAGTTAAATTTTTTCAAAAGATAGCTTTAACACAGAGATTTGTGGTGGGCAAGTATCTTTTATCCAAATATATCTCATTTCATGCATATCAGCTATCATCCATCTTTATGCAACCAGCTGACATGAACACCATGAAATGTTATGGTTAATTTGACAGAAATACAATCAGAGGCTTGCACTTGATCTGAATCCAGTCTGTCTTGCCAGAAGACCTGAGAGCACTAACAAACACAGGACTTCAGAACTGCTGTCTGACCTCACAGTGTTTTCAGAGGAATGAAGAATGAACCCCCAATTGACTCTACACAGAGCAAAATTAGTCAGCCTGTCCTGACCCCCTCCACCAGGCCAGCTGCAGCCAAACTCACTTTGCTAGAAACCTCTGTATTAGCTAGCAGTAGACTCATTAATTTTTCTAAATGATCAGCTGGACAACAGCCATAGCAGAAACAAAAATGAGCCTGAATTTTAGGCAGTGAAAAATCTCTGAAAGGTTACAAGTTGTTGGTTTCTAACAGCTATAAACATCTATTATTCAACCTTTAGGATTTCTGGTAATGCTCCTCCTCCTGCAGCAAACCCTTAAACTAGCTTTCTCCAGCAAGCTGCAGGGACCATTTTGGAAGCTGAGGTATTTCTTAAAGGGGAGAAATATAGGTAAGGAGAGAACTTCCATCATAACAGCCGTCGGTGCTTCTTTAGTGCCTGGTATCCAAAATTCCCATTAGATTGGCAGTGTACAATATATTCTGGCTGCTTTCCCTTTTGTCCTTGATATCCTCTTATATGTTGTGGGCCGGAGGGACTGATGAAGAGATAGCAACATCAGTTTTATGCCAGCTGCAGATTTCTCCATTCTAGGGCAATCCTCTGCTGCACATTAAAGGCTACTTCAAGGTCCCTTTATGTTTCTCAGGTGGGTGGACTTCAGCACAGGCTTGAATCTGACCCTCAGAGACCATTGCATTATTTGAGTTCTGTGATTTGTGTCGGCTTTAACGGATGTTGTTTGGCTAAAACCCTGCCTGCAGTTTGAAAGTTCAGTTTGAATTTTGCCTTCATCTCCCTGTTTGATCATGACTGTGTCCAAAGTCTAATTCAACAAATCTTATTTGCCCTCTTTCTCTGACACTTGTTTAACTCTGAAGCTTAGACCACAGTGATCTAACTAAGGAGGGAAAGAAGATGATGAAACGGCTGTGGTAAATTGTATATGAGGCGATTATGCAACAAATTAAATCTGAAACATTTTAAGTGTTGTTGCTGCAACCGGAAAAGTTGACTAACATTAGCAGGCAGCACTTAGGGGATCTGTTCTTTTAATTGTAAATAGTCTGACATTTTATTAAAAATCACTCCATAAATCTTTTTATTTGCAGTAATTAATGGTTCTCTCCTATCTCACTTATCTGATGTGGCTGTCTGCAATACACACAAGGAAAGTATAAAAGTCTTTTATCTGTCAGCAAAAGGAACGTGAATGCTTGCAGCGGAGTGCAATCAAAAGAGTAAATAAAATTTTCATGTGGTAGAGGAAATTATGGTGTTTTCATATGTTTTCAATTATGTTATAATTTTTTATGTTTTATTTAATAATGACTGTAGTATATTGCATCAGAAATGTATCTGCTGCTTCCTACAGCAGCTGGACACACTTGACAGATTATGAAGTCTCCAGCTGAAGGAGCTAATCCTGAAAAATCCTTTTCACACAGCATTTTTTCTAGCATGAGACACTAAAACCACTTACTAGAGTGAGGCATTTCTGGAAGAATTTCTAAGAGATAGATTGGTAAAAAGAGAGATGTAGAGATTATGAGGGCCTTGAATATACTAAAAAAAAAACCAAAAAAACCCAGACCTTGATCTTGACATTGAGGGCTTGCATGTGGGACAGCTCAAGCTACAACCAGGCTGATTGGGTACCTACCATTACAGGGGGGAAAAAATGGTTTTGTTTTTAAATGGAAAAGAGAGCCTTATAAAATTGAGAATAAGATTCAAGCTTCACTCAGAATGAGATCCTGAAAACACATACCAGAAGACAAGAAAACTAAAAGCCCCTGTTGCTGGCACAACCAGGCCAGCTCACTTAATTTTCTATGCCTTTCTTCATTTTTAAGTGAGTTTCTGTAAGAATGTTTAAAATTATTAAAATTGATTAAATATGGAGGCAGAAGAGGGATTGTCAGCCCCATCAGTTGTATTATTAGTATTTTATATATTGTTCTTGAAGAAATAATGGCCAGATATCAGCTCTGGTTTTGGTAAGATGTCCATATGGTGAATTGTTCTTATTTGGAATGTACTCTATTACAACGTCCTAGAAGATGCTGTCATGCGCTCCTACTGAATAACCTTGAATGTCTGAAATACAAATAAATATTTGTACTTCATCACTTCTACAGTCTGACAGAAGAGGCTTTGTTTACTCAAATATAAGAGCTGGAGAAAGAAATCCAACTCAAAGAGCAAAAGAATGAAAGAATTTGTAAGCTACTCTAGCCATAAGTGGTGAAGAGCTGTAAGAAAACATAGCACTATCAAACGTAAATGTTTAGGGAATAAAATAATTACAAAAAGTAAAGTTTGTGGACTTTTAGTTTTGGGAAATTGAGAAGGGTAAGCCATCCTGTCAGGGGAGAGAGAAAGGGAATACATTACAGATGTTCGTTTGCCAATGATACAGAGCAACTAAAACCGGAATGCATCACAAAGTAAAGTCTAAAATTGCTTTTGGTAATTTTTATGAGTTTGTGGGGTTTTTTCCTATTCTGCTTTGTTGGGTTTTGCGGTGTTGGGGGTGGGCGGGTCTTGAGCGGACAAACTTCTAGGACTACATAACTGGTCTTAACTTTTTCACTTTGGTCAAGAAAATTGGGTTTACTTCTTACCCATAAGCTTTTCTGCTCTTTGACTGAGCGGAATAATATGTATAAAATATATAACATATAATAGTATAAAGTATAAGATATAAAGTAAAAAAACCTATATATTATCTTGTATTATATTATGTTGTACTATATTATGTAAAGTTATAAAATATTATATTATATATTTTATATATTCTATATGTTGGTTTCCACAAAATGCAAGTTCATGAGACAGCACAGTGTACAAATCACCCTTTGCAGACTCTGCCAGCTGAGATGAATATCAGTGTTATCAGGGGCAGTGCATCTCCCACCTGGCTGCAGGAGGCACTATGAAGGTTTGTATTGTCAGCTCTGAATTACAAAGAGGTGATTTTTCTTGTTGGTCTAAACCGCTGCCCTTCTGGGAAACCTAAGGCCTTGAAGGGCAGTTCATTGGAAGAGAATCAGAGTCCATCTGTCCCGTCTGTGACAGTGGCCAGGAGTAATGGATATTGTAAGAGCAGAATTGCTCTCAGGTTCCAGTGACCTGTAGGGGATTCTGGATTACATCTGGGATGTGGTATCTCGTTTTTTAATAGCTGTTGAAGGATGTTTCTTCCATACGTTTGTCAAGTCCACTCTGTGTTACCACATCTCGGGGCAGGGAGATACACAATTTAAATGGAAGCAGTGTGAAAAAAAATGCCTCCTGTTGATTGTTTTGAACATACCATCTCTCAATTTCATTTGATTGTGACTTTTTTTTTTGAGGTAACAAGAAATAATGAGCAGCTGCTCCTTCTTCACTTACCCTTGTAATCTGTATTGTTGTGGATTCCCATCACAGCTACCTGATTAGTTTCATTGCTCATAAAGAAATGCTCCAAACCTTTGACCTTTCTCCTCCCTGAACTTCTTGTGGTACCACCAAGTCCTGTTTGAGATGAAGATGACCAGTTCTACATCACATTTCAAGCTGTATTCACAACAGGGATTAATGGCTTAAGAATTCTCTTGTGCTTTCTTTTCTATTTTTTCCCAGTAATTGCTACAATACACACCAGGTTTTTTTAATCCACTATTGAGAATTGTACTGATGTTTGAAAAGACCTATTGTTACAACCACAAGTTCTTTTTCCTGAATGGAAATAGCAAGTTCAGGATCCATTGTCTCAGACTGTTTGCCCCCTTGTGTGTTACTTCATATTTATTATATAGAATTTAACCTGTCATCCTATTGCCTGCTTAGTACCACAACATTTTTCCCCAGCACTTTGCAATCAGCTTTCATTTTTATTACCCTGAATAATTTTGCATCACCATTAGTCTCTTTGTTCTCCATCCTTTTCAATTTCTGTATACTCTGAGAATAACAGATACCGCAAAGATCCCCAGTGATCTATGGTTTTCCCCCACAGTGAAGCCCAAACATTTATTCCGTCTTTTTGTTTCTTACCTGTTAACCTGTTGTTAATCTATAATATGACTTATTTCTCTCCCACAGGCAGCTTAATTTCTTTAAGAGCTCATGATGCCGACTGCCCCCAGATTTATCACAGAGTAAAAGAGGATGATACTTATCTGCTTTATAAATTGCCTTCACATCTACAGATGAGAAATGATAGATATTAATATTTGCTAGAAAATCTGTATTGCTTTGCCTTGGATAAAAGACGTTATGAGAAATGGAACTGAAGGAGTAGGATTTTGAGGAATGCATGGTATCATGAGAAGAGGGCTGGCTGTTCTACAAAAATCAGTTGTACCCATCTTAGCCCGAGGCTTTTTGAGTTTTAGCAGAGTTATTGCTTGACTAATTTCTCCATGTGTAAAATGGGCTTCCAACTGTGATGATGTCAGGGTTAAAAAAATGTGGGTCTGGGAGCTTATCAAAAAGGTGCCAAAGAAAGATGAGTCTGCTAGGCTGTGAGTACAGGTCCTGACAGATTTGTGCATTAAGTTCCCAGAATCTTCAGTGGTTCAGTCATCTGACATCTGACTGAGGGATTTGATGTGAGTTGCATTTTTATTTTGCTAGGAAGTAACTCTCTAACAGCCTGGAGATAGAACAGCCAAAAAAAAAAAAAANGCGCGGAGATAAAAAAAAAAAAAAAAAAAAAAAAAAGGGAGCGTATCTAACAGGCAGAAAAAAAAATAAAAACTCTTTTCTCACGTGAATTTATCCCCACTTCATTTCCAAATAAATTTGAGCATTGCCTCCTCAAAATTTTCCCATTTGTTTTATTTTTAATAATTTTTCACACAGCTTTCCCCAAGTAACTTCTTTAGCTATGTGTTGTATCACCATAAAAGAAGTTAAAAGTGGGTTAAAATGTCACTATAAGAATTTTTGCCTAAACCAATAAGTAAGTTTTTGCCTTGACCAAAGTTAGGATCCATACCGTCTGCTCTTCTTGTCAGCTGGTATCACTCCACTGATTTTAAGAGGACACTTCAGGACCTTAAAGAGCAGGAATACTTTTTATGATTTACCTCTGAAATATTACACAAATGACAGAGTGTGAGATGGAGTTACAGTATAAACAAAAGACAATCTGACTGCAGTAGTTGGCAAAACTGAAATCAGATGTAAGTAATAATTGAGTAGCGTGTAGGAGAGTTGGGGAAATCAAATTCTGCAGTTATTTTTATTATCCTTTATTATATTAGCTATGCTCAAGGAAATTGGTTAAATTGTGAATTCTATTTGGATAATGTCCCTGTGAAGAAAATCAAAATATGCATTATGAATGAACAAAAGGGTTTTGATACCTTGCTTTGGAACAGAAACCATTCACATCACTTTTGCAGCTTTTGAAGCTCGTGTGATTTGGTTCCTTCTGGTGTCATGCACAGCTAAGGGCAGGGACACCTCATTGTTGTCACACTGGCAATCCGCAACCCCTCTCAAAACCTGTCCTCTGCTTTTGTGCCATTGTCTCAGCAAACAGGGCTTATAAATACAACTGGCCTGGATCATGTAACAGGTCGAAAATGAAACCTCTGAGTGCAAAGAAATAAAAAAACTCTGAACAGTGGTTGAAACAAAACTCAAAAGACCTTCAGAAGCAGAGTGGGTGAGAACAAAATTGATGTTCAAAGTCACAAGTTAACAGGGTCAACCCATGTAGTTCCTGGCTGCCATAATAAATCTCTCTCTGAAGCACATGGACAGTGGAGCCAAGCACAGAGGCAGGTGTTAACATCCCAGTCCAGCTCTGGTATTGTTTACATTCCTTTGCAGTTTAGAAGAGATTTGTCGTTAACACATAATGTCAATCTTTTTTAATGCATAGAGGTACTGTCATCTTTTCTGCTCCTAACTGCACACTTGTCATTCACAGTCACCACACGGGTCTCCACAGATCTTTTCTTGGTTGATCTTCTTTTCTTATTCCTCTACGTTGTTGAGGAATAGAGACCATAATAGTGATTAAAACCAGTTCTGGTATCTTATTCTACTTATTTATTATATTTTACTTGGTTTATTTATAAATACAAATGTTTATGGCTGTATAGAATGTGTCTGAATGATGAGCATGTTTTGCATCTTCTATACACTGCTTTAAAAATACCTTTTTTCTGGTTGAATCCTGACAAAGAGTATCAGGAGAAAAAATATTGTAAGGTGGTTACATTTATTTAAATATCACCCAGCTACCCAGATTAGTTCATCTTGTCTGGAATGAGATGTAATTAAGCACAGTGGATTGAATGCTAAATTCAATAAAATGTCTCAGTAAGTTAAAGAAAAATCATTTTTACCAAGGAGGACAGAAGTCTGTAGATTCAAAATACATACATTCCTTCCCACAAACCTGAACTATAAAGAGAATCCTCAATTGTTGAAAAACACTGAAAACAGATAAGCTGGTTAGTAAAAACTGAGAAACCCTGTGAAATTACGTTATATGTTTTCCTGATCAATATAATAGATTTGTCCATGTGATAATTTTTTTTATCACTGGCAATTTCTTTGTAAGTAACTAGCATGCATGGAAAGTTGTTTCTATCAATAAATCACAGAAACGGTCTGAGATAACAAAACCAGATCATTCATTGGATCTTCTTATTTGTTCAATGAGAAAAAAGAAACTATGATAACAGCTTTGCAAGTGGTTACAGCTCTGAGATAGAAATTTGTGCATCCAGATTACCATAAAGCATGAATCATAGAGATCTCATTATGTGATTATGCAAATATACATTAATTACACAATTACAAGCATCTATGGTGATGAAATATGATTAATTATATGACTTGGTTCACTTGCTGAATGTAATGCCATTAGCTACTAGAGGTCCATAGATGTGCTTCTTTTTCTGATTCACTGACATTTTAATATTATGGGGGAATTATAAATTAGTGTAACAACAGATGATAAAAGCAGATGGAATAAACTTAACTGAAGCCAATGTGATTTACACAGCTTTAAACTGAACAGTTTGTGTATTTATCCAGTTATAAATGTTTTGCTCCATGATGAAGAGATGTTTAGAATGAAAATTTAAAAAAACAGTGACATATCTGGAAAAGACCCTCTAAGCATGTGTTTTAAAATATTAAACTGTACTGAACCAAAGTAACCATTGGAAGGTAATATCGGGCTACCAAAGACACAGCTGTACTGGCCCACTTGGGAAGTAAGGGACAGGCGTTGCTGGCTGGAGACTTGGAGAGTACAATCTAGTTTATTTGCCTTAAATATCCAATACAGTAATCACTACCAGAGACCCAAATATATCTTACCTGCTGCAAACAACACTCTGGGGACAGATCAAGGGCTTTCTGGTGGTATTTATATCTTTCTGTTGATTACAGGAGGAGTCGTGATGTCTTACTCATAAGTGGTGCACTCTATAGAGGTGTTTAACAGAGATGAATCCTTCCTGTGCCTGTGATGCAGGACTTGGCCTCATGCTTGCAGAAGTACTGGGTAGGTATGGTGACAGCTTAGACAAGTAAAAAGGAATGGCTTGTTCTCTTCATTATAGTATTTCTTATGTGTTTAGGGTGTAGGTCCCAAGCCATGACACAGCTGCTTTGAAATACCCTGCTTGGTCAATGTGCCCTGAGTGCTGAGACTAAATGCTTCCTGTGTAGGATGACTGAAGTTTTCCACAGCCACTTCCCCACTTCTTGGGCCCAGTGCGTGGCTGACATGTCTTGTGTGAAATCCTTCACCATCATCTCTGTAAAAATCACAGACTGGTTGAAGTTGAAAGGGGCCTCTAAGCATCGCTTCATCCAGCTCCATCAGCTCGTGCAGGGCCACTTAGAGCCATTTTCCCAGGACTGTGTCCAGATGGCTCTTGGATGTCTCCAAGGCTGGAGAATCCACAGCCTCCCTGGGCAACCTGTGCCAGTGCTCAGTCAGCCCACAGTGAAGAAATGTTTCCTGATGTTCAGAGGGAACCTCCTGTGTTTCTGTTTGTGTCTCTGGTCCTGGCACTGGAAACTGAAAAGAGCCTCTCTCCATCCTTTTTGCTCCCTTCAGGTGTTTACCTGAGCCTTGTCTTCTCCAGGCTAAACAGTCTCAGGTCTCAGCCTTTTCTCATAGGAGAGATGCTCCAGTCCCTTCATTATCTCTTTGTCCCTTTGCTGGACTCTCTCCTGCATGTCCACATCTCTCCTGTACTGAGCCCAGAACTGGACACAGCAGGTGTAGCCTCACCAGTGCTGAGTGGAAAGGAATGACCAACTCCCTTGAGCAGCTGGCAATGCTGTGTCTAATGCAGCCTGGGACACCTTTCACCTTCTGCCACAAGGGCTCTCTGCTGCCTTGGCTTCCACTTGGTTTCCACCAAGCCTTCCTGGTTCTTTCATACCAAGCTGCTTTCCAGCTTTGTGGCCCCCAGAACACATTGGTGCCTGGGTTTTTTCCTTCTCAGGTGCAAGCCTATGCCTGTAGAGGTCCCTCTGGATAAAAGCACAACCTTCTGGTGAATTAGCCGTTCCTTCCACACAATATCTGTAATGTATTTCACTTTTCACCAATGCACAGATTTTCTGTCTGACACTGAAAATTCTTCTGACTGATGAAGAGAACAAAGCGTGATACTGTCTTAACCATACCATTGCCCTTGAGGTCAGGCTTGTTCCATGAAAACCAGGAAAGTCTATTGAATTCTACTAATCTATCCCTCCCCTTTGTATTTGGAATGAAACAGCTACTGTAAAATGAAGAGGAACTCTTCTCTGCCGCATTTTAAACAATCACATCATGAGGGCAAAGTGTAACTTTTCCTTCTAACCATAACTGAATGTGTCATGACAGAGAATCAACAGTTTTTAAGACAGTAACTATTTATAAAAGGCAGGGAAATTCACTTGTAGGTCTAGAAAACTTTGGATGAAAGCAGATGAAGAAAAGGTTGCCACAGCCTAATCTGTCTGTTCTCTATTTTTTTCACATCAAATTTAATATCTGAGTATCCTTTCATAGATATACAAAAAAGTTCCTTTCTAAGTACTCAGAGCACTTTAACAACTGGTTACAGCACTAAATTTGAGATGTACTTTTATATAAAAAATGTGAACATCTCAGTCCTAAAATTAATTTGCTTGTTCAGAATACAGATAATTGAAGACATTTAAGAAAGTACAGGTATTAAAAAGCAAATATTGCCTTATGATCAATTATTTTAAAAAAGGGAATAGTCCTATAAAAGAATATACCTGCTAGAAGTCAGCTTGTGCAGAGGTGCTTGAAGTCATGCCTATCTCATATTTTAAAAAACTATATTTCAGAAAAAAAGCTGGTAATTGTATTCTTTTAACATTGGCTGTTGGCCGTAACCTTTTTCTACTGAAATCATTGGTAAAAAACCAATTAGACTCATAAGAGACCAGTGCTAAACAATACTAAGTGCTTTTGAGTATGTCGATTAACAGTGTTTATCTTTCTTGGTGGTGAACTTCTGGAGCTTTCCTCTGAGGTCACTACTAATTAGAAGCTTGTATCACTGAAAATTCATGGAAGATCTCCTCCACACTGCTGACAACATAAAAATTATTGTATATTACTGTACATTAATACAACCTATTCTCATTAACACCATCAGTAACAGATCTCTATGCCATTACTCAACAAAAATATATCTCTTCTTTTGTTGCAGTAAATGTGACTTTACACCAGCTTCCTTATTGCTCTAGAGGGATTGACAAATGCATGTTTTCCACTGAAACAGACACTGAGTCTCTTGGGGAAGTCTCCTCTTTGTGTCAAAATAATGGATGTATTTTCATGAAGAAGTGGTAGCTTATTAAATGTACTTGCTACAGAGATCAAAGGCTTTCACTTCTTGAAAGATGGTTGTAAAACAACTTACAGAGGCTTTGGGAAAGTACTAGGGACTGCCCAACTCCACAGCTCAGCTCCTAAATATTTTCCTAAGCATTACACAGCAGACCAGGCTTTCTTCTGTGCTATCTTAGGGACTGGGATCCAGGAAAAAAAACCAGGGGGGCTGATTTTCACATAGCTGTAACTTTTAGTTAAATCTTTTATAGCCATTGATTTTTACAGCCAAACATGAGAGTGGAGCAACTCCAATTACCTAAAACCAGAGGAGATGTAACCTAAACATACTTCAAGTCATTATTGCACAATAGACATTACAAACAGCTTCACTGAGCACCTTACTAATATATTTCTACAACACAGTGACAGTTAAATAGTAACAGGGGAATAACATTAGTGTTTGATAAACCTTAACAATGTGTTGGTGCTGTATCACATAATAATGGTTTCTGCCTCAAATGAATTTGAGAATAAAAGGAAGATAAGGAGGCTAGTTTTCTGCCAAAGCCAGTCATCAAAGTCCTGCTGGGTGCCAGCTATGCTGCAGCTGGGGCCAGCCAGCATGGTAAAGACCTGGCTATATATCTCTATCAGAGCTGTGCAGTGCCTCTGGCTCACCTGCTCAAAGTCCCCATAGAGCTGTCGGACACATGAGGCCAGGGGCTCCTAGGGCTCATCTGCCCTATGCCATCCAAGGACTGCAGTCCCAGGGTGGGCTCCAGCAAGTAGGGGCATTACATGGGGCCAAGAGGCACCAGGAAGAGCCACCCACGGTGCTGGGTTGGACCTGCGCTCCTGAGCTTCGTCTGACAGAAGCCTAGAGCTGGCATGGGGTTTGCAGCTGGGGGTGGGCAGGGGTTTACCTCACCTGAAAAGGCATTTTCAGCCATATCTCACTATTTAAACTCTTACTGAACAAGGTATAGGAGCCAAGTGAGGAATGGGGCTGTAGAAGGAGCAGCCAGAGGAACTGCCAGCATTTGGGGCACAATCCAGCATGCAGATTTAAGATTTCTTTCTAGAAAGCATAGAGAAGAATAGAAGCTTCTATAATAACAAAACCCCTAGATCTCTGATGCCACTGAACTTACAAAAACCATGTAATAGTAGAAACACAGCCCAGAACAGGTTAAAACTTTCTTTCCTACCTGATTTTCTCAGCCAAGGCATGAACATTGCAATTCTCCTGCCTGCTGTCCTCTGACCCAGAAACGTTGGTTAGCTTCACACAGCCCAGTCATAAACCCCTAGCTTGCCAAGTGGAAGACTGAAATGTGGTGTTCTGACGTTAAATTTGAAAGCCAGATAAGCCAATTGTCTTTATTCACATCATAAAGTGTTTTCCTCATTAATAAAAACAGAGAAAAGAAACTCTGAGAAAGAAACAAACATTTTTAATATGATCATATAACATGATGTGTGTATATAAATACATAAATAAGTGTCTATATGTGTGTATATAAATGCATAAATAAGTATATATTTATATACAAGCTAAACAGAAGTCAACATGTCTCATGCAAACTCATCTGTCATTTCAAGAAGTAAATGAAAGTTCAGCTCTCTTTTTCATTTGAAGTAAGTGTTGTGAGCCAGGTTTGATTCACATTTTCAAAATTTATAACACTCTGATGCTTGCCAAAAATTCTTAATTAGATCAGAGGAGCAGCAAAACTGTCAGATGCAATAGCTGAGTACAACGAAGGAATAAAATATTCTGGGGTTAATTGGATAAGTTCATTCAGCCAGTTTCGCCAGGCTACTTTTCTACAATGATTCACAGACGGATAATGAGGATAGGGTTTTTCTCAGTTATAATAAAACTGATTCCTCAAATACATTTCATTTACAAGAACTCAGAAATTGTTTATAACTAACATAAACCAACAATCATATCCCCCTTCCTACAGCCCACATAAATTGTGAACTTCACATGAACTCAATTGCTTGGAGAATAATTTGGGTATCTCACTTGTATAAGAATTTCATGAGAAGTGCTGCTGGCTGAGTGCAGCAGTGAGGCTGAGACCCAGTGACATCTCTAGTTGCATAAACTATTTGAGCTTTTATGTATTCAGAAGAAGGCTGCAACACTTGGAATGACGGAGTAAGAGAAGATGGTATTAAACTCAGAAACTAGGCTGTAAACCATTTTTCAACTGATTCCTCCATTTATTTAGAGAGCTCATATAAAATATGACATTCAGAATATTTTACTTGACGTAGTGTATTAACACAAGAATATTTCTAAGAAAGTAAAAACTAATATTTTTAATAGAGGCTATATTTTCAGGGTGAGAATTTCTGCTAGTAATCACAGTGTTTTTCAGTTGGTTGTCGACCCTGTAATGGGTTCAGTGCTCTAGGGACATGTTTAGAGTAAGAGCAGGACATTTGATCCCCACAGTATTTGACCACGGGGAAGAAATAAACCTCAGAGCTTTATGATGCAGGAGGCAAAGGCCAGCCTGTGCATTATTTTAAACAGGCCTTCCAAACCAGAGATGAGTGTCACAAATGCAGCAGAGCTATTCTGTAAATGAGTTGTCTTTTTGTTAAGCCCCAGCACAGCTGGTCAGGATGGTTCTGCTAATGTGATGCTCTATGAAACCATCTCTTAGCCACAGGAGAATGTGATTTCTTTACAGAAGAATAAGCACTGAAATATTCCCTTTTTAAAGGAAAGAATAGAGGAGTCTTGCTATTTTATCTAAGTTTTATTTGCTGATACAATAGCTCGTACTCACAACCACTTTTGGGAAGTTAACAAGTAATTTAAAGTACACCCTATGTGGTTCACCTACTAATGTGAGTATTTTATGAAAAAAAAATTTAGAGCAAAAAAATGTTTTGAAAAACCTCTGTGTGGTTTCACCAGTAATTTGGGAAGGCTTTATTCTGAAATACAGAGCAGTGATCTTCCAGAGGTCCAAACAGACTTTCATCATTCAAAATACTTTCCTGTCAATTAGGGAACAGCACAAAAGAGACTGCTGTCACATCTGGTTCTGCTAAATTCTACACAGTGAAAAGCAAACTTGGAGAAGTAGGGCTATGAGCAGCTGCTTCAGTGGGAGTTCATGTGTAGCTGGAAAGGAGCAAAAGGAATCTTCCTCGCTGTGTTTCCATGTGCAAAAGGAGCTCTGGACTTACCTGAACACAGCTGGCAGCACTGCAACTGCACAGTGCTCCAGGGTACCTTTTATTTCTTTGTGGTGTGTCAGACACCCCCAAGCCCTCCTTTCCTCTGGAGACACAACAGAGGAACTTGTGTAGCCATCACAGGAGCAACATGAGGTTTTTCTACCTATAGGCTTTTTCAGCAAAAAGTTGCTTCTAGAAAACATCTAATTAAGCTAAGCACAGCACTATCGGTGAAAATGGAAAATTAAATAACAAAGGCATAAAAGTAATTCCTATATTACATAGTCATGAGCCTCCTGGTCTTCCAAATGAAGAGGAAAAAAACTGCAAGAGGATATACAGAATAAGGGCTATCCTTTTATTTGACAAGATATGCAATGCCCATTACACCCTTTGGCCAACCTTGATACTCTGACCTGCTATTGCAGATAAAACAGTCTCAATCCAGGGATTTTTGGATAATTTATTGTAAATTAGCATAATCTTTTCCTTATTGATTCAGGCATTGAGAAACAAAAAGAGACATAGACAATTAAATTAAAAACAAAGGCAATCATTCCCCTTCCACATGTTCAACTTCAGTCCAACACCACCCTTTTCCTTTCCTTGTCTCTACTGGTCTTATTTTCACTGAATTTATTTCTGTCCTGTCCTTCCCAGTCTCACTGATGGGGCAATGAGCAGGAGGTCCGTGTCAGTGCATAATAGTTTCTTAAACCACTCCCTGTTTCTCACCCTTTTCCTCCCCTCCTCCTCACTTGTTACCGCTCTCAGCTCCAGTGTGGCTGATCCATGGATCACAGTCCCTCAGAGGTGTCTCTGTTCCTTTATGGGCTGCCCACAAATTCAGTCTTCTCCTCCTTACGTGAGTGCTCTGCAGCCATGACACCAACATGACTTTTTCCTTTTGTCTTCTCTGCTTTTCTCTCCAAAACTGTCTCCTTGTCCTCCTCACATGTCCCTGTTTTGTGAATCCTCCTGCGTCTCCTCTCACATCTCCTTCTTGTGCCTTCTCCCATGTGCCCTCACATGTCCTTTTGCATCTTCTGTTGTGCCTCTTCACAGGTGCCCTCTGATGTCTCCTGTCCAAGTGACAAACACCCTTCCCTAAGCATGTCCACACACAGCTGCCATAGACTTCCTGCCTGCCTTCCATTGTGGTGGGCAGTGGGTTTCCCCACCATTTTGAAGACATCTGAAAACGTCTGCCACAGGCCCAGAGCAGTCCATGGCCTCCTCCCACACAGGGCACCCCACCAAGCCCGGGATCAGAACAAAACCCAGGACAAGTTGAGGGGCACTCAGCATTCCGGCAAGAGTGAGGGAAACATCTTGTGCATCAGCTGTCCTTTAAAAGATGATTGCAAATGTAGTACTAAAACCATTTATTTCTCATTCTCTCCCCCAGAAGGCAACAAAGGCTACATGACACACAGGTTTCCACATCTTTGTGGCTCTGAGCATAAACCACAATCAGTGCAGAATTGCTAATTCCCCTTACAAGGATATTTGTGCTTGATTGTAATAAACTCTCAGAGCCCAGAAACCCCAGCAATGGGTGTTCAGGCTGCTCGGTGGAGCTGCTGTGGCCTGCATGCCTCAG
Organism: Dasyornis broadbenti; assembly: GCA_013397935.1. Classification (NCBI taxonomy): domain Eukaryota; kingdom Metazoa; phylum Chordata; class Aves; order Passeriformes; family Dasyornithidae; genus Dasyornis; species Dasyornis broadbenti. Next base: position 268,709 of record VZRN01000405.1, read on the forward strand.
GTTGGGACTAAGTTCATGCTGTGCAAATTGCTGAAGCCAGCTTGTACCCAAATCATGGGAACTGTAGGAGGAAAAAAGGCTGTTTGTTTAGGGCACCTCCACCCAAAGCCTCGGACAGATCCACTGCAAGAGACAGGAGCATTCCTGACTGCATTTTTGAAGCCTTTGTGAGAAGTCACCAGAAGCTGCTCCTGAACAGAGCCAGTTCCAGCTGTCTCCAAAACAAACTCCCTACTGCCCAAAGCTAAGCCCATCAGTGACACTGATGGCACCTTGCCGATAGCATATTTAATGACTGGTGAAATACATTGCAGGGCAACTGTGGGAGATAGGAACAAGAAAAAAATAAGAGAAACATCTCTGCAGACACCAAAGTCACAAAGAAAGGGAGAGGAGCTGCTGCAGGCGTTGCAGCAGATATTCCTCTGCAGCCCATGGTGCAGATCATGGTGAGGCAGGATGTGTCCCCTACCTCTGGGGACCTCTGGAGAGGAGCCCACACAAGATCGGTATTTCTGGCAATACATGTAGCCCAAGAGGGACTCAGAGAGCAGCTCTTGAAGAACTGCAGTCTCCGAGACAGAGCCACTTTGCAGAAGTTCATGGACAATTGTATACCATGGATGGCACCTCATGATGGAATGGAGAAGTGAGTGAGAAGGAAGGAGGGGCAGATATGGTGATGTGAACTGACCGCTCCCCCCATTCCCATCCTCCTGCAATGCTCAGCAGGGAGGAAAGAGATGGAGAGTTGAGAGTGAAATTGAGCCTGGGAAGAAAGGGAGTGGGTAGAAGGTGGTTTCAGTTTTGTTCCTGTTTCTCACTATCTCTATTTTTAACTGGCAATAAATTAAACTAATCTTCCCCAAGCTGAATCTGTTTTGCCTATGATGCTAACTGGTGAGCAATCTCCTTTTCTTTATCTCAACCAACAAGCTTTCTCATCTTTTTTTTTTTCCTCCTGTCTTGTTGAGGAGGGAAAGAGAACAGCTTGGGGGGCACCTGACAGCCAGCCAAGGCCAACCCACCACACCCACCCAGCTGTTGCTATAGAGCACATTTCCACAAGACAAGAAAACTCAAAATTACTCAGCTGTTTTGCAGCAGATACCAGGCTTCAGTCACCTGCCATCCTTGTGCCTGAAAGATGAGCACATCTTCAGGACTGGAATACGTGAAGTGGAATACATGGAGTGAGGTGAAATTCAACAGCACACAGAAGGTCATGCACCATGACCCAATAGCAAGACTTTCCGAAATAAAGGAGAAGCTTATTGTACAGCAATAACAGAGGAGGAGAAAGACCTGCACCAGTCAGAGCCAGGGTTACAGTGAGCCCTCACTACAGAGGGGCTGTGAAATGAAAACAGTGATCCCAAGCAGCATTAAGTGAGGCCTTTCTACAGAGAGAGAGACTCGTTACTGCCATTGCACAAGAACCAGCTCAGTCTCATCAGAAATGTGGAACACAGCCTTCATTTCGTGTACTCAATAGAAATTGAATTCAGTGCAATACACACAAAGGAGGACTGCTAGCAGGACCAGGTGATTTGACAGACCAGTCTGCAATGAAAGGCTGAAAGGCCTCAGTAAAACAGTGTTTAACACCAGGGCATGGATTTATTTTTTTTTTTT
>VZRN01000405.1:270403-285378 GCA_013397935.1 Dasyornis broadbenti
CAAGTTTTAAACCGCGGGGTTTGTTTTTTTTTTTTTTTTTTTTTTTTTTTTCTGTATGTGTATGGGGAAGAAAAACAGGAGGGGATTTGGAAGGGATGGATGGATGGATGGATGGATGGATGGATGGATGGATGGATGGATGGATGGATGGATGGATGGATGGGTGGATAAGAGGGGAAAGGGAAAAAGATGTTTAAAATGTGGGGTAATGCTGGCAGGAGAACAAAAAAGAAGTAGGAAGAAGAGGAAATTTTAAAAGCTTTTCTATTTCAGAAATTATGAAGCAGCTTTTTCAGTAGGAGGAAAAAGTGCAAGAAATATCAGTTTAAGATGGTTCTTGATAAATTTATGAATGGAATTACCTATCCCATACAGGACTACAGAACTGTCTTGTTTGATGACTCCCAGAAGTGTCCCCAGTCATCTGAACTGACCTGTTTTTATTAAATATAACCAGTATATATCCAGACTAAATGATTTGTTACTGAATTCCCTAGTATTACAGACTCCACTGGAGTTCTTCAGGTTTATTTTAGTTCAAAAAGTCCATCAAAAAGGGAGGGATTAAAAGAGTAAACAAATGCATATGAGAAAATATGGATAATCAGATATGTGAGAGAGACTTAAAGAAATGATCACGCAAAACTAAGGAGAATAAGTTGAAGAGAAACAAAGAATGTAAAAATACTTAACAGAACACTACAGAGAGAATAAGGATCAATTACTCTCATTAGTCAATGAAGTTGATCAATAAATGCTAGTAACTTGATTTAAATGCATCAGGGAAAATTTATAAGCAGAAGAACAGTTACATAATGAAACAACCTGCCAGTGACGGTTATAGCGTTTCCATCACTGAAGATATTCAAATCTATTTTGAGAATTATGAAATCCATCCACCAATGATTCAGGCTGATGGACTGAAGTGACCCAAGAGGCATCTTTTCTACCACAAATGATTTTATTCTTCTGCAAGCACGCTGATGCTTTGTAAGAGTTGCACTTCAATGAAATGTTTCATCTCATTTCTACAAAGAAATCGTGTTATAATAAATATTAAGTGGAAAGATAGCTATCTGGTTTTGCCAATTAGTGGAAAATTAATGGTATTTCAGTTATCTACATTCTGGAATGTTTCTATTAATTTTCAACTAAACCTATTCATGGTGTAGTTCCTTCAAGAAACAATTATTTTCAAAAGTGAATCCAGCCTTCTCTCATGTCAAGCTTTAGAACAACTTACTGTACATATCTATCTAATCTATTATACATGTGTTTAAGAAACAGTAAAAAACCCCACTGGTTTCATGTAAGATTGCATTCCTATGTTCCACTATTTTTTTGCATTTAAAGTGTGTTAAAATGGACCTTGCACATGGTTTTTATTTATTTGAAATGACACAGCACACACTACTTCTGAATACATAGGCAGTATTTCATCCCTGGAATCCTAAAGTATAATTAATATTATTAAGATTATTAAGATTATCCTTCTTATTCTTCTGTAACAGTCAGGGTCCATCAATACCTCAACACTGCATCTACATGCACCATGCACACGGAATTCATGTAATTATTAGGGGAAATACTAGAAGGGCATATATCCACTGAAATATTCATCAAATGTGGAACTTAATAGGGAAAATTTTAGAAATCACTGGAAGAATTAGGCTACAGGTTTTCTGCCCATTTAACCAAAAATAGACTGGCATAAATTTAAAAAAAAAATTCAGAAAATATAAATAAGTCATTTGTTTCTTTTCTATGGACAGAAAGTTTCGTAAAACTGACATCAAACTATCACAGAGAAACCATCTCAAGATGATGCCATGGTGTCCTATAAAGGAGATCAGATCTTTTAGTCCCAATCCTGTGTTGGGAAATTAGAAGAAAAATAATCCACTTCTAGAGGTAAAGAGGTTGATTAAAAATAATTTTTTTGCTAAAAGAAAAAATCTAGGAATGGAGTAGGATGCTAAAAGCAGGTCCAGCTGAAGATGCACATTGTGACTGTGTTATCAATTATTTTGTGCAGTTTTATGTGCATGTCTCTCTCTTATTCATGGGATTTTTCTAACATAGACAGAGCAGCACAGAGGGTGCAGTAAACTTTCCTGCTAAAAATATGATTTCTCTCCTTGGCCTCTAAAGGACTCACAAAAGGATTCTTCAGAGCTGTCTGGAGTATTATCTAAAATATATCATACCAATGCAGAATAAAAGAAAAAGCTGTTTTGTACAGTGGTACATATTAGTTCTCACATATTTGATTTCAGCAAATAAAATGGCCTTAGCTTGATTTTGCCACTTTGCCTAGAAAATGCCATCAGGAAATTACAAGCAATATTAAAGTACTGTAGTTTAACAAGATCTTTAACAACATCTTTTGAAAGATTTGATATGTTTCTTTTAGTAAAGGATATTGTGTGCTGAATGTGTAATTTTTATGCTAGTGCTTTATCAATCCCATATTATAAAAAGAAGACCAGGATCTACTGTTCTACTTTCAAATCCTGGATGTCTTGATGTCTCTCAAAATTGCCAGAGTACATTATACCTGTTCCTATGTCAAGTGTGCAGAAGAAATAATTTGTTTTTCTGTTTAAATGGACTGGAAGACTACAAGAAATTAGGAGTTTCAAAATAGTTGTCTTTCATTATGCATGCAAAAAGTTTTATAAATTATTTTTAAAGATGCATTACTATTTAGCAAAACTGCTCCTAAATACCATTTAAAATAGTGCATTTAAGCTAATAATAGTCAAATAGCATACTGGAGGGCAGTTGCATAATTCACCTAAGCAAAAATGCACCATGTACTTAACAAAAGGATGTTCTCTCTCAGTGTGTCTCAAAATAAACTGTATTTGTTATTTGTCTGTTCCTTTCTTCCATCCAAGAAGTACTGTCACACTACTCAAGGGGAAATTTTGAAACAGGTCTGTAATTTGATCTCCTGTCTCTTTTTTCTCAGGAAAAGGAGCAAGGTTTGCTGATCGGCTTGTCCATCATGAGCACCTGCATCCTAACTCTCTTCTGAAACTGCTCTGTTTTTTCCATACCAGCAGAGGAAGGCCAGATTTTGGGAAGGAAAAAAAGGGGGGAGAGAGTAACACTGCATCAGTTCCTGCTTGGCCCTGCCAAGAGAAGGTGTGTATGCACATGAGTGCAAATGAATGCACAGAGTGCTAAAAGATGTAATGGAAAATGACAGAGGAAAAAGTGCCCTGTGGTTTAGGACATAGATTTTTGATTTTGGACATTTCCTGTGATTCCATGGGAGGTAATTCTTCAGGGATTTTACAGGGGATGATTGTGGACCTGAGAGAAGAGTGTGAGATGTGGAGAGAACAGATTCTCCAGCCTGGGTGTCTCAGCACTGCACAAGTCAGGTGAAGCTGCAGGATCCAGAAGAGGCCCTGAGATGTCAACAAGATTGATCAGGTTATTAGTGAGGAATGAAAACTGCCACGTGGGATTGTGCACATGTCTCACAGACAGTTCAGAGGAGATGATGGTGTAAGTGAGCAATGAGAAACCCTAGGAAAAAACAAAGAGGTCACAAAGGTGGTGTTACTGTTGGGTAACCTGCCTCAAGGCTGACATGCTTGTCAGTTTGAAATGAAGAGGGATGTCATGATTCTTCTCATCTCTGCTAAACATTCTCCATTACCAACCAAAAAACTTGGTGACATTGTTTAAATCCATGTCCCAGGTTTTTTGTCTCTTAAAAGTTACCAGCCTGGAAATGATGTGTAGAAATAAGCCACATCAATTTCCAACCCCTTAGGTACTTATGCTGGTACAGCGTTTTTCATATTTCAAAACCTCCAGTGTTAGAAAAAGATACTCAGCAGTTAAAAGCCTCGTCATTGAGTGATGATACACAAAGAAAACTTTTTTACTTTTTTCCACCTTTGCAGGCAGGGAAGGCTACTGCTAGCATTAAGATCTTCTCTGAAAATAAAAAAGTATTTTTAAAATCATTGTGAGTAATTCATTTGAGATCCACATACTTGCTCACTTTTCAAGGAATTAAGTATGTGTAATTCCCCTTTACTCCAGTCTGGGCCACAGGTGTTTTAAATATTTTCAAGTAAAGAACGGCAAAATCCTCACTGATCTGTGGAGAAACAACTGTATTACTGGTGTTCACTTGGGTAAGACCGAAATATATCACAATGGCAGTATCAACATTAGTTACACTGGACTGGAAGGGGTCTGAGGCAAAACAGCCACTTCGCTTTGCTCATGAGCTCAGCTGCTAACAGAGTAAGGCTTTTCTTTCTTTAATCAAAGACCTCTCCAGGAAGGGAGCTGACAGGCTGCTGTTCCTTGGAATTAGTGTAAAATATAATAAGCTCTTTGGGGCAGAGTATTCTAATAACGATTTTATTCTTGATTTTCTATCAAAAGGACAGTGGTTAACCTCCTTAGATATACAGCACAGTTTAAACCTCTAGCAATAATGACAAATTATTGCAAACAACATGTCTTCAGACCCTTCAATTTGATTTTTAAAAATCCCCTTGACAGAAAAAAAAATACTGAGAAAATTAAAATAATTAGGTCTTCAATTAAAATACTTAAACTTCAAGTTAGATGCAAGAATATTCTACCCTCTTGAGAGGCATTTCTAATTATTGTTTGCTTTATGAATGTAAATTTGTTTTATGCCTGGGCTAGTGGTATGCTGTGATCAGTAAATAATACCGTATAACGTTATGCCCCAAAAAAACATGACCTAACAGCACAGGACAATGCTTTCCCTGATGGGTGTATCCAGACTCACCCAAGCAGTGGCCTAGCTCCACGTGCCAGGAGCAGCACCCTTATAACCTCCTTCCCAGGGGAGTCAGCTTGGCAGGAGAGAAAACGGCAAGGAGAGCACGGTGCTGCAGAATTGTCCCTCTTCTGGTACCCAGAGTGGCTCAGTTACAGCTTCCTTAGGCATCTTTCTGCTGCACCACTCTGTGCAGAGAAACCATCAGCAAAAAGCCAGAGACAGGACAGGAGTAAAAGCTGCTGGAACAGCACCAGAAATAAGGAGTCAATCAGCACTGGTCAGCACAACAGCGAGAACCAAGAGATGACCAACTCATCTATTAGCAAATTGCAGGGAGGGAAGAACTTTATTCTTTCATTGAAGAATTGAAGAAAGCAGTGAGACAGCTTTGCAGATGAATTCTTCTGGCAAAATACAAAGGGCAGAATGGGAGAAAGCATATACCTAAGGAGGGAGGTAGCAGGGGTTGCTATGAAAGGTCTTGGAGCAACAACAAAAAATGAACATGTGTTTGTAGTATGAGAGAGAAGCATGGAGAAAGATACAAATGGGTACACAGAACAAGGAAGAGATAAAGAAATTTATCTTTTCAACAGCATTTTGAAGGAAACAGGGCAGGATCAGGTGTCTTTGTCTCCTGTTTTTCCCAATTGTGAGCTTGGGAGGAAAAATTTTAAGAGAGAATGTAAAGAGAAAGTCAAAACACGAGGAAAGGAGTAGGTCACTGGAGAAATAGGTCACAGGAATTAGAGACGAATGGAAAACTGCATCTGTAAGAAAGAGAGTGAGTGAGAGTGGCAGTAAAAGAAGGAGTAAGGAGAGATGAGCTGGTGGGAAGAACAGGGTACCATCCCAGCTTATAGATTGCATCTTTTGATAAATCAGCATGAACTTAAACTAAGAATAAGGCAATAAAGTGAGTAACTGAAATTCTATCACAAAAATGAGTTCTTTTCCAGATCATTACTGCATACAATATGGTAGATCTCAAAATGTAATCTGTCGTGGTATATAGGATATAAAACAACTACCAGAAAGCAATTTTACCTACCAAGGAGGTTAACAGAGAAAATGACTTTTTTGCAACAAATGTTTAAAGTACACAAAAGAAAAGTAGTACAGCAAGAGTCAACTTGATAAGGTGCTGACTGAGATAATACTCTCTTCAAAAATAAACTGCACAGGAATCTCTCAGCATCAGGAAAATCCAGGTAAGGGCCATATTGCTGACAAGGTTAATAGGACAGCATAACAAAGGATTCCTGTATAAAAAAAGAAAATAGAAGAAATATAAAATCCTAAGAATAACAGTGCATGGCAGACACTGGGCAACACACATGTACTTCTCCTTCTCTTGGCTTTGAGGGACACTATAACTCCTTTTCCTCCGTACTGGAAAAATACACATTCCTCAGTCAGGGATTTTGCAGGGGAATCAGCAGCAAAGACACCTGCCATCTTTCTGAAGGCATTGCTAGAACTTTCAGCAAATGGGGGGAATAAGAGCAGGGCAGCAGCAGGAAGTGTCAGGTTTTAACTGGGAGTCCTTCATCTAGCTTCTGTAGCAGACAGCTGTGTCATTCTCGCAAATCCTCCCTTTCCTTCAACAAGATGAGGAAAAAAAACAAAAGAAAAATACCACAATGGAAAGTTATAAACGTCTTCCATTATTTCTTTTTTAAAAATAATTTACATCTGGCACATCTGTATAGTCTGTGATATTTTTTGCTCTCTCCTACACATAACTCTTATTTTGCATCACAAGGGCCCTCTGCATGGGCTGCCTACACTGGTCTAGTGTAAAGAGTTGAGTAGCAGAGAGGAATGGTTATTGTGGTACATTGTTGCACATTCAGTATGCGCTCAGGAGTGCAGCTGGCTCATGACCTTATTGAGTAGAGATGTAACAGTTTAGTTGGGGTTTTTTAGGTCTCTAGTAGAATTACAAAGAAGGACTTGACAGAAGAACAGAAAGACCTGTTGATACCACTGACAAAAAGGGGAAGTGCTCTCTCTTCATCCACTTTACCAAAGCAGGCGCTTCATAACACAACAGGAGTGTCAGAAGTTTTTTTCCTTCTAAGACACGCATTTCCCTGACCTAAGGGAAGAATAATCTATTATGTGATTCAGAAATAAGTTTAAAGTGATTTTCCCTTTCATGTCTTGCAGAAAACCAAGAACATGATGACACTTTCAGTCTAATTATGAAACATTTCATTTTTTTCTTATGCAACCTTACAGAATCCTTAACAAGAATTCCCAGTAATATTTTCCCACTCATATTCGGTGCCCTCAAATTAGGCATTTGTCCTTTAACTTTTCTAACTTCGTTCCCTTTCAGCTTGTTAAAAAAGGAATCTAATTGTTCTTCTAGACTTTAAATGACTAAAAGAAAGATTATCTGCGGGGTAATTTTGATACATAATGTGGTTTTACATTGACCCTGCAGTCAATGCATTTAGAGTGCCTACACTGAAGACTGGCGCTACACAGGGAAAGCTTTTGGCAGTAAGGATTGCTAATGTTGTCTAGTTGTAGAATACAAACTAGGGGGGCTCTTCAATGGCAACACTCAGTGGCACCAGAGGATCCCTGCTGGAATTGGTCTCATTGTGTCAAACAGCCTCATAACCCACCCGAGACAAGGATGACTGCAGGAGCGGCTGAGTTGTCATCAGAGAAATCTTCCTCTGCACGCATCAGTTCTACTAAAAGGGATTGTACCAGCTGTAAATAATAACAGCAATAATGCATTCTCCTTGGGTATAGTAACCTTTTCAAACAGAGAAAAGAAAAGCAGCCATAAGTGCTTAAAAAAATTATGGACTGCTTTGAATAAAAGTTCCTTAGAGTTTTTAAGGCCCCATGTACCCACATTAAGAAGTGCTCTGGCTATCAGAGACCACACAGGAAATTCAGGAAGTGGGAACTGGGAGCTGTGTTCCCAGAGTAGGCGTCCAGCCTTATGGAGAGGGAGGAAGGATGTTCATCCCCATCCACACAGCTTCACCCATTGCCAGCCCTGCATGTAAAACTTAACTTTATTTACAAGTACTACTGGATCCTAGTTTATGGCAGCTGTAGTTTGTTTAGCCAGCGTGTAGCACCAAAAAAACCTAAGTCGCTGCCCAATCTGTAAACAACTATGAACTGCAAAGTCTCTATTAAGCCTAAGTTTGTTTTCAGTGTGTCAGAACTGATTTGCTGTATGCTTTTCTATGGCTATTGTATCACTTATGGAAGGGTTACTGAAGGAATCCCCAGACACTGAGAAAATGAAATATATGACAGTGTAATTTGTCAGTGTACCTATGTACACTGCAGGTCGCATTCTGATCGGTGAGGTGAATTTGGAGGTAAATTCAATCCACTCATTTCACTAGCACAGCTAGCCACAGGTAATACAGAAGCACAGAAGATAAGAAATGTGACTAGTTTTTCAGCAACGACCTCTAAAAATGCATAATACATACACACACACAAATAAGCTTGTGTTTATAACAGCCTGTTCTGCATCAGTCACACTGGCTTCTGTGGCCCAGGGAGATCTCTGACTACTCAGCACTGCAGCCCACAATCCCCAGACAGCTGACATCAAGCACTCCAAATTAGAGGTCACCTTGAAGCTGTCATTTATCTCATGCTTCATCTAACTTGGTTTTATCCAAAGCTTTATTCTACCTCTTACCCTTCTTGTTCTTAAATCAAGATGTATGACTGAGGATCGTCTTATGCACTTGCTGGGTAAGATCATGCACAAGCATAAGAAAAAGCCCAGGAAGCCTTCAAATGTGCTCAAGTGTTCTTAGAAGTGCTTGGATAGTTAGACCAAGTTCAGTCAATGAGTTGTGACTTCCAGCCATTTTTAAATCTCTGCTACAAATGTGGAAACAGTTTTCATCTGCTGTGTGTAGTTACTGTGCTTCATTTAAATAGACAGAAAGTGAGATCATCAATTGTTTTAATTGGTCGTTAAGAACTACCATCTACTATTTTTGACTAATAAAGTATATATGTATCAAAACAAAAGAAACTATGTAAGAGATGGAAACTTTTCAAGTACATTGTTTTGTTTCAAACAATTCAACTTAGGTTGCTGTGGAAACACTAACCTAAATATTTCAGTGGGATTGTTAATGTCAAAACCTAGCTGAGCTTTTTGGATGAACTTTGCAAAAGCTGTGGAGTCTGGGGTTTTGTTTGTTTCTAAATACTCCCTGGTCTCCAAATTTCTTAATCTCCCCATCTATGATAAAAAAGTCAGCTTTTATGGTCTTACTCTGTCTGAAAGTCTGCAGTTCTGATATATGAAGCCTGAAGGGTGAAATCTCTACAAAAGTTATTTTTCACTTTGAAAAGCCAAAGCAATTAATAATAATTTAAAAATCTCTCCGAGATTTGGACATATTTTTAGCATAACAATATTCAAATAAAGGTAAGACTATATTCTAGGAAGTGTAGTCATATTTTTTGGATAATAGATTACAGACATACTGGTTACTCGAGTCCTGGATAATGACAATCACTTAGTTATGAGCAATATAGCTGATGAAGATACCTTCAGTTTTAAAGTATGTTTTCAAGGCCCATATTCTTCTCCACAGTATATGTTTTTAATAATATGGCTATTTTTAAAAATGTCTCTGATTTCTTAGCTGGACCTGTGTCCAAACTTTCAAACTATGAGTCACATAAGGAATCCTTATCTATGAGGAGGTATTGCTCCAGGACATCATCTTCTCTGTTCCTGGACTATCATGTGTGATTTGCTACACACAGGCTGTTCCCAATATACATGTGTTGAGCCTGTGCTTGAAGGTTTTTGTCAAGAGAGACACCACAGTGTTCATGGGCAAGGCTGTTCTGCTGGTCCACTTTTCTTACTCTGGGAAAAATTCCTGTAAATGCTTTACCTGAATGTCACATGTTGTAATATAAGTACTCTTAATCATGGAGAAGGTTTTAGGCTGGTGATGATTAGCATTAGGAGAGCAAACCTGTTCATAAAAGAGGTGCTGCTGACGTGATGCAACCTCATCAAATCATCATGGAATATTTCAGGCCACCACTTAGTGCAAAGTGACAGATTAGCCCCAGCTAAGCACACATATGTGTATGATTGTTGAGTTCTGTTAGGTGATCATTTATATGAATCAAAATAAACTCAAGTGCCAGTAAGAAACTGAGGAACAGTGACAGGTGAAGAAACCTCAGTAGTCTGATCGGTGAAAACAGAGCACTTCAAATTAGTTACTCCAAAGTCATCTGTGGAGGCTGAGGAGCCCACTCTTCACAGAGTGAAGTCCTCTGAGATGGCTGAAGGAGAATATCTCTCTCCAGCCATACCATGCAAGCTAAAGGATGCAGGGATGCAGAATTTATTGTGGCTTGTGGGGGAAGAGAATTTGGAGTTTTCTCAAAACTTATTATGGGATCATTTGAGGGGATTGTGCGAATGCGCAAGACTTCTATGGGATGTTTAGAGGAAGGACCAAAGGTGGGGAAGGGGAAGGATTTGGGTTAATAAGGTAGGAAGAGAAGTGGAGAAAGAGCATAGAAGCAGTCAATCATGTAAACAGGCTGCAGTCTGCCTGAGCCCTGTGCTTGGTCACAGCAGTCTATCTTATTTCCTTATTTAGTCCTGTTTCTACCTTCTGAGTGTGTGCACACCCTGCTCTTTGCCTGTGTGTGTTCAGGAATGCCAGTGATTTTTTGAGCCAGAGCAGCCAATGAGTAGGATGAGAAGTCCACCCATGAAGGCCAGCATAGATGTGCTTTTCAATTCCCAGATTTACACATATGTACCAAAACAAGTGTGTGTATTAAGGTAACCATTGGCTGGGTACAGAAATTAAACAATCTTTCACTATTTTTCAGCAGTTTCGGCCTGCATGAAGATATTGAGAATCAGAAAATAACATAGAAACTTTACCAACACTAAACCAAAAAAATTAATTTAATAGCTGAGTGTCACAATGTGTAAATCCAGGAAACTGATTCTGTCACGGACAGATAGCTATCCAAAAGCATGTGCAGTTATCCTCTAGCTGTTGGTCATCTGACTGAGTTTATTTATTCCTATTAGTTATTTGCCTAGATTCGTCATTGATGGATGCCGTGCACTAGTCATTTGAAAGAGCTGATGGCCTTGAAAATGTGCACACTGAGAGTTTCCAGAGAAGAGGAATAACTAAACTACTCTAAAGGATATAAGTCCTAAGAGAAAATTACGCAGAGCTTCAGGAAGAGATTAAAAAAGTAAGAAAACCAAGTAGGACACAAACAAATTTAGAATTCTGGTGTCTTTTTTTAAACTTTATATCAGAATTTGTTCTTATCCAGTGTCCAGGGGTATTTATTTGTCAACAAGTTTAGACAGACTACCAAGAAGTATAGGTGAATGTAATGTATTTGTCAAAACAAGACAATTACTTCACAAGAACTATCTAGATATCTCAGCCTCAGGAGACCAAAAGCTTTAAAAAGTACAGAGGAGGTTGCCAACTGTAAAACAAACCACTGAGCTCCAGCTCTTTCCTGAGATGTGTGTGGATGCACATGCACACACATGGGGGTGTCTCACAAAAACTACTAATAACCCTTGGGCTGCTAAGTACTCTCAAATCAACAAAGCATAGAGAGCTACACTCACTTTATTTTGTGAAAATTATAACCACAAAAAAAGAAATTAATGTGTGTATGAAACCAAATCCCCAGCAGCTGAAGCAAAGTAATACTGTTAATATGTTTCTAGCACAGCACTTTGAAACAGAAGTGCCTCTGAATCAGGATCATATTCTTCAAAAACACTTTCATCAAATACCATCTGAGAAAACGTAGCATAGCTCCTGTGTCCTGGCTGAAGTGACAGGTCCTTTCTTTACTCTTTTGGGGTTATATTCTTGGTCTCATACACCTGGATTTCAAGAGTCATCCTCTTGAGGAACTTTCTGACTAAGATTCCTTCTGCTTGAAGACAATGGTAATTTTGCAATTGCTTCTAGTGGAGTTAGGAGTACACCTAAACAGGACTCAGCTAAAGCGTGGGTTTTGTTAATGGATAGGATAAGCATCTGAAAACTCTTTTCTTCATAGGCCTTGTAAAGGACGAAGACCAGAAAACAATATTATGACTTTCAGGAGGCTTGCTTTGTCTTCCATAGGCTGCTATAGAGTCTGTGCTGCAAACTGCAAGGGAAAATGTCTTTATGCAGAGAAATTACCAAAATTCTTCCCCTGTCTTGTCCTAGTGTGAAAAAAAAAACCCAGCATACAATACAGTGAGATGTAACTAATATAAAATACTGTACCTGTGGAGGTGAAATTGCATTGATAGTTACTGCATTTCTGCTGTTTTATCTTCATTTTGTTAGACATTAAACTAGCAATTGCTTACCAAAACATACTGCAATCTTCAAGGATTTGTAGATCTTAGCATTAAAAAAGCAACATTAACCAAAGAATCAATTAATTTTTTTCACTAGAAATAAGGCTACACAACAGTATCTGAGAATTTACTACAGAGTAACCTAGCAACCATTTTGTTATCCATGTGTTGATCAAAGCATATACTTTGAAAAAATGGAAAATTCTGTATTACAGATTGAGCCAGAATAAAAGTTGCCACAAACCTGATACTGTGTATGTGTGAACGTGGAACAGAAAAATGCAGTGGCTACTGAGGTAAAGCTTTGTCAGAAGGAGCTCTATATGACTTTTCTCATATTTGTTTGTCTTGTATTGCATGAATATTTTTTAGCTTCACACATTGTCTTACATTAGCACACACACTTGTTCTCTAGCTATCTCCTCTTAGACCTACAGGGCCAGAACCCAATTATTTTTATAAACTTTTAATAATTCTATTATTTTTATAAACACATAAAGACCCTCAAAATTCTATATTCCCAGTAAGCATGATACTATCTTTAGTGTTATCTCTATGCCCTGGTGTCCTTCAACAGAGAGTGAAAAGCAATTTATGCCAAACTTTGTATTATCCCAAAATTACCTACTGCCTGTAGGGAGTCTGGGTCAATGTAGCATTTGCCATGATGTTTAATGTAAACAGCGATTGCCAAAGCACGTGTTTGTACACAGTTTTCCAGCATGTAGACAGGGCCAATCGCACCCTGACAGAAAGGAGGTAACACTGACTCCACGATGAGGAGACAACTGGTTTATAGTGACCTTAAGTACTTGGACAGTCACCATTTCAGTTCCTTTGATAAATTAGTCACCACCAGACTTTTCTACTTTGTAGATTCAAAGGTCTAAGCAGTCTAATACCAGTCAGTAATGTTTTGGGAGTAGTATTAAAATCTGATGCATTGATTAAGTACCAGATCTTAAGAACTAAATACCAAATCTATCAAAGCTCAAAAGGCAAGTGATCTGCAGTATATCTTCAAGTAGAAAGTGAGCATATAGCGCTGCATTTTTCAAAAATTCCAGTTCTTCCCAGTGAAAGCAGAGCCAGTAATGCAGATCTGGTCTAACATCTGGATCTCAGACTGAATATCTGCTCAAGACCTTTTTAGCTCCTTACCTGGGAGAAAGAGCAGAAAACCTTTGATGCCTAACCAACAGTGTTGGATTTTTTGCCAGGTATGATCCTCCTTCATTTGCATGCAATTGTATATACAGAAGTGAGCTGTATTCTTAGTATTTAGGTTGTTGTAAAAGTTGTAAAGTGTTTTCAAAGGTCTTTTACCTTTGAAATTTTTGATGTGAAGGTTGCAACACACTGGCATACCATTCACTGGGGACTAGAGATCTGTAAAGAGAAATCTGGTAGGCTCTCACAGGACCAACAATTTAATATAAATCAAGTAGCCCTATGTGTTAGCAGGCTGCTCCTTCATTAAAGTGCACTTGTAAAACAGGCTGTTGATTTGAAGGTGATGTATTTTAGTGCTAAGCTTTAGCCAGAATACTCTGACATAGGTGTGCAGTGGGAAAAATTACTTGAATCTTGAAGGTTTCCTATGAGTCTGTAATATTCCAGTACCACAGGAAAGTCTGCAACTTATGTAAAAGTATAATGAGTTGCTGAAGCAAAAACCTTTCACCTGCAAGCAGTTTGGTAAACACCTACACTTAACCTGTAGAGTATTAGTAGATTCCTGTAGCTGTTGATCGAAGAGAAAAATGTGGAGCAATTTTTTGACAGAAAGCTTTCAACATATCGTAATTGTGAAATGTTGCTGTCCAAATCTGTAACAATTTGGCTTTGCTCAGGCTGCCAAATGCTGCAAATGCCTACCTGCCTAAAAAGCAAAGGGGCAGAAATAAAAGTATGCCTTCAAGATCTTGATTCTCCCTGTGTTGCCACTCAGTTTACCTGATACAATCTGACAGGGAGCTTTAAAGTATGATAAAGGCAAATCCTGATTAAATTCAGAAACTAAGATCCCTCTAGGTGCCATTCTTGGACTGACAAATGTGTCTTTCTGTCATTCCTGAGATGGTTTCTAATGCTAACCTCCTGCTGCCGTCCCCCCAATGTAAGTGTTGACTGATTCATTTTCATCTGATTCCTCAGAAGAATGAGTAAGTCAGGCAGTGGAAAAGGTGGCTAGATGAGGAGATAAATGTTTTTTGGATATTAAGCAAAAAACATCTGTATGAATCTTTTCCCTAATGCACTGTTTGTTGTCAATAACACAGTAAAAGTCAGGGACTTCAGAAACAGTTTTGCTCTATCCCAATGTTTACCTTTGTATTATAAAATTAAAATCCAACTTGCATTAACCCAGTAAAGTAAAAGTGAATTTAATTAAAACACATGAAAATGAGAGCTCCCAGTGCGCAAAAGAAACTCCCAACAGATTAGTAAACATGGTATTCCATACTCCTGAAAAAAAACCGTATCATTTATCAAAAGGGACCAACAAATTCTCAAGATATAGGTCAGTTTTCTCTATGGACCATTCCAAAGAATTTGTGTGAGCCACAGAAGTAGGAAAATATAATTCTTCACCATCAAAAACCCTGGGATTCATTAAGGGTAAACTTCCTTTTTTCCATTGGTACAGTTCTAACTGCTGACCACTTCTGTTTTATCTGAACCCACAAGTGCAGCCCCTCTCTGGGATGGCAAGAATTTGGTCCTAAAAGATACCTTCAAAGAGAATAAGTCCATATTGCCTGTTCCTGAGGCTTTGGAAATTTGTTAGAGGGCTGA
>VZRN01000405.1:285819-340802 GCA_013397935.1 Dasyornis broadbenti
AAAGTAATGAAAAACTGGGGTTTGCTAGGCAGATTATTCCAGTTAAAGAAATGAGAGTTTGGCATAAAATCTCTTTAAGGTAAAATAGTGATGAATATACAAATGAACTTGAATAAATATGCTACTAGCATGCACAATTAATGACAGCCAGTCCATATTTTATTTTGTTGCTGGAAAGAAACACATCATATTTCTCTCTCTCACTGAAGCAATCCACATTTCAAACAGACATTTAAGCAGCTAGATGTTTTCTTAGGAAAAATTAAATCTGTTTAACAGAACAAATATTCGTGTGACAATCTGTCACATTACTTTTTAGTAATTAATTCACTTAATCTTTTCAACAGAAATAATTTAAGGACTGTAATTGACAGCCATGGTCTTGGTAGTCCTTCAGCAACTTCTTACAGCAACACTGTACTACAAAGTTATATCTGCAACGTAACACATATACTCTTAAGTACAATAATGGACATTAAAAGCATGTTCCACAATGTGTCTATTAAATCTATTATATAAACTGCCAAAATAAAGTACCACATGGGCTCACTTTCAGCTATTTGAAAAGCATTAAAAATTCATGTTATATGAACAGGAACATCCAATACTCAGCTTTTTTAAGTGAATATTGAAGATGCACCATAAATTACAGTGCCAACAACAGTGCTTTAAAGCACTCTGGATGTTAATAAAATCACCGTACTGTAATGGACATACAAAATAAGTCACACCAGCCTGCTGATGCTTTCTGTTATAATGTATCAGTAAAACTCAGGACTTCTGTGAGGCAATGTTCCAGTCCCATAACAAGAGTTATGCAATATTATATTCCTTCATGTGGAAGTGTGTTGTGGTTTAACCCCTGCTGACAGCTAAGCATCACACAGCCACTCACTCACCCTCCCCACCTGCCCCACAGCGTGATGGGGGAGAGAATCAGAAGAACAAAAGAGAGAAAACTCGTGGGTTGCGATAAAGGGTGTTTAATGAAACAGAAAAGGAAGAAAATAATAATAATTGTAAAATAATTAGAATATACAAAACAAGTGATGCACAATGCAATTTCTCACCATTCACTGACCAATGCCCAGCCAGTTCCTGAGCAGTGGACTCTGGCCAGCCTTCACCCTAATTTATTGCTCAGCAGATGCCATATGTTATGGAATATCCCTTTGGTCCATTGGGGTCAGCTGTCCTGGCTGTGATCCCTCACAGCTCCTTGTGCCCCTCCAGCCTTCTCACTGGCAAGGTATGAGAAGCTGAAAAGTTCTTAGCTTCATATAAACACTGATTAGCAGCAGTAAAAACATCAGCGTGCTATCAACATTATTCTCACACTAAATCCAAGCAGCACTATACCAGCTACCAGGAAGAAAATTAACTCTGTCCCAGCTGCAACTAGGACAAAGAGTCAACTTACAATTTTTATATATGATGTTACAGCCACGGATGTTGTGTCTCCATCAATACTCAAAAAAATCTATATCCTATAAGCTTTTGCTTAAAAAGATTTTAATCACTTGATGAAAAGAAAAGCCAGCTTCTTTGCAGCTATTTTTCTATCCAAAAATCCCACTACTTTATTTGTATGAATGTCTCATGGAACCTCTTTTTTTTTCCCTCCAAATCTGGGCTGACAAGACTTGCTGAACTAAATTGTTTAATAATGCATCAATCCGTTATTTTGTATTTATGATGTAGCTCTTCCCTATCCTCCCATAGTGCTGTGCTGAAGTTTGGAGCCAAGCATGAGTTACAAGCCTGCAAAGCACCATGTGTGCTAATTGTGCTTTATCTATTATTAATATGCAATGCATCCTGATACCAAGCTTCCAGAGCCCCAAGGCCTTCTGAGAGATTCAAAGGAAGAAGAGAGGAGATCCCACTTGTCCTCAGCATTTTCTACCTCCTTTTGTCAACTTTTGGCTACTGCTCATTATCAGAGCTGGAGGGAGGCAGAGCTCGGCGTGGCCGTCACTCTCGGTGTCGGTCCCAGCGCTCTGCCTGTCGCAGAAATGTGCTCGTGTGCTCTGCAGCCCCATCTCACTTGAATCCTGGCAGATGGTGTCAAGCTGTTTATGCTTTGCTGCCACGGATGCTTTCTGCATTGCTTTCTCTAGGAAGACCCTTTCCAAGAAAACCTTGTTAAGCACCTGACAGAACCAATCTTCTTTTAATTTCAAGGCACTTGGACCTTTAGATGTAATTACATGTATAAATAGAATGACTCACCCAATTTTCTTGCTGTTTGTAACTTACATTTCATTATTTTCATTTAGCTGACAGAGAGCTGACAATTGTAGCCGTCCCTGGAGATAGTGTAGTGAATCCAATTTACAGACATTCCTTGTAATTGTTTGGCAACAGACTGCCTGGCCATGCATTTAAGAACAGAGGTAAACTTAAATATATTAGGGTGAACCCAGATCAAAGTACTACATCTTATTTTATTTTTAATTAAAACAGCAGAAATTTAAGAGAGTGTGGCAAATCGTACAGGCATGAGAGCCCATCTGGACATATTTGACAGGGCTCCTGTCATGCTGACAACTTTCTACAGCTCACTGGTGTCTGACAAATTCAAAAACTATTTTCTGGGCTTATTGAGAGAAAATTGAAAGGGTCCAACCATGAAGCAGCCCCTGATTGCTGCTCAGTGCTGCATCTTCTCTGCTGCTGCCCTGAATGCAGGCAATCCTGTGTGCTGCTACACCTGGCACATGGGGACTCCTTCAAAAATGAGCACGTTACCTGCTCCTGGTAAGGGGGACAGGACAACCATAAAAGTGTCTGTCTTCCTGGTAAATACACCCCTAACACTTAACATCTCCCTTTGCTTCCCTTAAATTCATTACATTCCTTAAACATGTTACTTCCTTTAAATTCATTATACAAATACAAAATTAAAAGCTTTGAAAGGACTAACATATTCCTATCAAGCAGAAGCTTCAGGTTCGTGCTTTCCATGGCTTCATTGAAGTTTACCCAAGTGAATACACCCAGCTCAGATGTACAGTCCCAAATCTCACATGGAGAGTCATGTGCCTTTGGTACTCAGTATGGCTCAGTCAACTGCATGGCAAAGATAGTATAGAAAATACCATCAAAAACTGCAGCCTTGCAGTTCTGAAAAGGAAAAACATAAAAGTACAAACAGCTGGTAACTGATTCATATTATACTCCCTCTGGAAAATAAATACAATCTATGGGGAATTTTCCAGTAGATACAAATGGTTCAAAAAAACTACAGGGGAAAGGAGAGAGAAAGAGGGAGAAGGAGAAGTTATAGGGACCTAGAAAAACGTCAGAAATTACAGTCTCAAAGCATCGAGTTCATTTTGAAGTCAATCCGTTCCACTTCTGTTGAGATGACTGGTGATCAGAAGATGTTTAAGACCATTGTGTTTATTTACTGGACCTTTTATTTCTAAGTACTGTGATCTTTTTTAAGCAGAGGTTATAAAAGTACTGATATAGAGTTCTAAAAAGTAAAAGAAAATCTTACTGAAGATAAACAGATTCTTACAAAGAAAATATTATTTCCCTGTTGCATTCAATTTTATGGACATTACTGTACTAGGAATGAATTGCATTGTAAATGCAGTAAAAAATAATAATACAAAAGATATGACACAATATAACAGGAATTGCTATATCGATTATGCGTTCCCTGTTCCTTTGGTCCATTTGGTCCACTGCTTCTTAATTAGTATTGTGTGTGTCTAAATTAATGTGATAGCCTGAAGCAGGAGCGCACTTTTGAATCCTATCTCCTGCCATTTCCAATTACCCCATTTTGTTTCAGATCTCAAAGTAACCTGAGAGCACACAAGTTCCATTTCACCGTACAGGCCTAAATGAAGAGCTGAACTTCACAAATTCACCTGATGTGCTCCAACCACTGACAGACAATCAGTTTGCAGGACCAGAAGAGGGTCAGTCCCAGTGCACATGACAGAGTTGTAGGGTCCTTGGCACCAGCTCTTTCCCCCTTCCTTAACTTCCTGCTAAGGTGGATGTAGTTTTCTTTTATTCATGTCAACCACCTTGCTATATTTGCAGCCTGATTAAAAATGTAGCAAATATAAAATATAAAGTCTTCTTAAGCCTTTTTAAAATTCTTCTTTGCCATTAAACACCTTGCTAACAATGTAACCAAATTCTAGGAGCTTTCCTGACATGCTGGCAACAAACCTCTAGAGGAGCACTTCCTGAAATAGCTTAGTATAATTTTTCTAATGATAAAATAATCAAGTTTTCGAATGTGTCACTATCAGAAACTATCAAATGTTTGCTCTATTGCTTCACTGTTGTCAAGGTTTTGGCTGGGATGGAGTTACTTTCATCTCAGTAGCTGGAACAGTGCAGTCATCATCTCAACACCCTGGCCCCATATTGCAGGCCAAAAAGGACTGTTGTGGTTTAAGCCCAGCTGGCAACTGAGCACCAAGAACCTCCTGCTTCAGCCTCCCACAGCACAGCGGAAAGGGGGAGAGAACCAAAAGTAAAACTGGTAGGTTTAGATAAGAACAGGTTAATAATTTAAACAAAGTAAAATAATAGTAATAATAGTAAGATGATGACGATGATGATGATAAAACCAAGGCTAAACAAGTGATGAACAATACAATTGCTCACCACTCACTGATTAATGCCAGACCCTGCCCTCCTTCTAGGTAACTTTCCCAGTTTATACTTTGCATGACATTCTCTGTTGTGGGATATCCCTGTGGTCAGTTTGCTCAGCTGTCCTGGCTGTGCTCCCCCAACAGCTTCTTGTGCCCCTCCCCACTGGCAGAGCATGAGACACTGCAAAGTCCTTGACTCAGGGTAAACACCTATAGAACAACAACCAAAATATCAGTGTGTTATCAATATTATTCTAATACTGAATCCCAAAAAACCAGGACTGTACCTGTACAGACACTGAGAAGAAATTAACCTTATCCCAGCCAGAACCAGAACTATGACTATGTACTGAACTCCCTTTTCTCTGTTTGGGGAAAAAGCTGTGGAAGACGCAGATAAAACCAAGCAATTCTTAGAAACACTTGTGTTAACTGAGTTTAAAGGAAGCTGTTGCTAATAGCAGTTATTATTGGGACAGTAAATTCCTTTAGTGTGATTCTCTCACAGTTTCCACAAGTGCTCCCTCACAGTCATGGAGTGAGAAGAACAGCCATAAGGACAAGGCCAGATGTTCACTCAGAATTAGGCAACTGCACTGGCACACTGGTGGCTTCTAGGTTGTGTTGGGACAGTCCCTCATGGGGTCCCTAGTTGCATCTGACACGTGTATGACTCCACAGTCCCTGTCAGCAGGGAGCAGCTCTTGCACTCTCAGACATGCCAAAGTTACCCAATGCTTGGCTGATGTTGGTGAGCTGTGGCCTCTGGAAGTGTTGGATGACTTGGGGTTTTATCACTTCTGGGGGATTTAATGGGACCATTTACAGTTTCTTGGGAGACTTTCACAGGTTGTCTCTCAGCACATACTTTCCACTCTTCAGCTGTTGTTACCTGGTAAACTTTTCTCCATCCACACACATAGTTACCGACAGAATGCATTCACACACGCTCACAGAGAAAGACTTTTCTTATTAAATCTTGTATCTTCTTTGCATCCTATACTGAAATCTGGAAACAAAAATTATTTTCCAGCTATATTCTCAACCAGAAAAGACTTAAATTGTTCTAATCTCCTAGAAAAACATCCTGGTTCATTTTCTCATTCCATTCTACTGTCACGCAGATAATATTGTCCAACACAACAACATATTAGAGTAGTTACAATGCATATGTTTAATGACATACTTTAAAATAAAGATAATGAACATGGAGTTTCAGTATAAATCTGAGTATTGTACTTACCTTGTTTTATTCCCAAATGACAACCTGTCTGCATACTTCTCTTGTTTTGTTCCCAAGTTCAAGTGATGCAGCAGAAGTTATTTATGAGAAACGACAGTATTCTTGTCTGGACTAACACAAAGAGGCTTTTTAGCTTCTTTTGCATTCAAGATCTTCAAATACCCTTCACAAGTCTGTGTCTAAGCACCAGGAATTTAAATTAATCTGGAAAAAAATTGTTATTTT
Organism: Dasyornis broadbenti; assembly: GCA_013397935.1. Lineage (NCBI taxonomy): Eukaryota > Metazoa > Chordata > Aves > Passeriformes > Dasyornithidae > Dasyornis > Dasyornis broadbenti. Next base: position 291,916 of record VZRN01000405.1, read on the forward strand.
CCCTATTTAATACACAAGAAAGTCATAGTTAGATAAATGCCATCAAAGACCAGAGTGAAAGTCTACAGCACAACTAGAAACAACAGCCAGAATTGCAGGTTCATGGGCCAATATCTCAAGAAAAGCTGCTGGCTCTCTTTGCCATGGCTGAGAATTAGAACCACAGTTGCTGACATCCAAAAGTGGAGAAGGTTTTCACCTTTCTTACAGAGGAGTAATCATTTCTTCCCTTATTCCCTGTCCTTTGCACAAATCCACCTCAGTTTCTGTCCTTCCTGCTGTGCTGTGTTAGCTCTAAATCATCATTCATGTTTCTCGTTAACAAATAATCTCAAATTATTTTTGAGAGTTTTATTTATTTAAATTTACTTAGTAGAAGATGCACAATTTAGACTTCCATGTAAAACCAGTTAATCAGTGCAAGCTTGGAGGAGATATGCATAATGAGAAGAAACCTGTTCTTAATTATGTCACCATCCCTTTTTGGTTTTCTTTCTTACAGCTCTAACATGAGTCTGGCTGTACCCTGCTCTGCATCTTGAATAGATGGGTGATTCAGCAACATTTCAGCTAGAGGTCCATCAATTTATTCATATAGTCTGGTAGGCTGAAGCAGAGAGACTATTCACCACGGCTGAAAAAAAATGCAATGTGTCTCCAGAAAGGGAAAGGAGGAAGACTGAGAAAGTACAGGCCAGTCACCTGGTCTGGAGCTTAGAACCAGCCTGAAAATTTGAAAAAAAAAAAAAAAAAAAAAAAAAAAAAAAAAATCACAAAACAAGCAGTAAAACACTTTTTAAAATTCTGTCTTTATGGAGCTAAAATAACAACATCCAAAAAAGAAAGGGGCTAGAAAGAAACTGAAGCAAAGAAATCATGAAAAGAAATAACATGGCAGAATGAAGCTACAGAAAAAAAGTAAGATAAGGGGAAATTAATGCTAGAAAAACTGAAGAGAAGTATGTGTGAAGGAAGAGAAAGATACAGAAAATAAAGAAAGCAAAAGAGGAAAAATGGTTATTTAGAAAAAGAGAGGGCATAACATCAATTCACTTGGCTTAAGTCACCCTGAGCACCCAAGGCTGCACTTGACTTATCTTTATTCTGTAAAACATGTTTGCTGAAGTCCATAGTGAAGTCTGGAACAGAGAGATTGTGTTGTGAACTCTCTGGGCCTTTGCACATTTTTAAATCATTCAAAATATCACAGAAAAGAAACTGATAAAGTAACTCTTTTCTGATTCTCATTCCAATGCAGGGGGAATTTATGACATCACTGGGAAAAAATTTTATTTTTTCCGTATGCTCATATGTAATACTAACTCATATCCATAAACCTCATATGTAGTACTAATTTTTAAATTGTACAATTATAATCACAGATCATTACCACACTGTAAATTACATAAAGACCTAGAAACTTAAATTAAGCTTTAATCAAAAGGTGATAAAATAAAGCATTTTATATCAGATTTCAAACCTTTAAATTCCCAGTACTATAAAAAAAGTTGTTTTCATATCATGTAGGAAAACCAGCTTACATCAGTGCAGTGCTTCTTCTACTTCATTCAAGACATTGTCACCACCATTAACATTACTAAAATAACACTACTTGCATGTTATATATTTAACTATAAGCATACCATAATTCCTCATTAACAGTCCTGTATTCCTAACCTGAACACGTTACTTGGAGATAGATGAGAGCTATTCCCACAGCCACAGGAAGTTCAAGGTACCAGCTGAAAGGCTGCTAAATCTGTATGCAATATTCTGTTCTACAGCTACCTTGGGTGTGGCAGACAAACCCCCCAGGTGTGAAAGGCACCTGTGCCATGCAGTGCCCTGCTCAGGAGATGATGCTGCTTTGTACAACTGGTATCCATGGATAGCTGGGTAACTATGGAGAGGAGAGGAGAGGAGANTGTATGCAATATTCTGTTCTACAGCTACCTTGGGTGTGGCAGACAAACCCCCCAGGTGTGAAAGGCACCTGTGCCATGCAGTGCCCTGCTCAGGAGATGATGCTGCTTTGTACAACTGGTATCCATGGATAGCTGGGTAACTATGGAGAGGAGAGGAGAGGAGAGGACAACAAAGATCAGCTTGGTGTACTGCCATTCATCCTGTGCATGACATACCTTGTGGCCCCACCAGAGAACAGACTCAAGTAATGGATCCAAATAATCCAGAAAATCTCTTCAAGTTCTTAGTTGTAACCTTGCCTAAGACACTAACCGTGTTTATACTGCAAAAGGAAAATAAAATAAAATAATATTTACATTTAATTGTTTTTTACTAATAAACAATTATTTTTGGAAATGGGACCAGAAAGGTACCCTGATGACATTGGGGCACAGGGCTGTGCTGACACCAGCCTACCTTGTCTGCTGTCTCCTCTGTTTTGTTCTCATCCGTCCACAGCGCCTTTGTCCCTCTAAGTGTTATGAAATGCCAAAACAACTACTGAAGTTAGAGTTTTCACTTTTCTCTAGTTATTAATTGGGCTCTCTGTCTAACCAAAACCTCATTTCTTGAAACTTACTGGAACCTAATCTTGTAATCTCTCCTGTTCAGTAAAAAAGCACAGTAGCGCTAGCTAAAGCAATAGCTGTGGGAGCTGTGGGAACAGAGGTGGCAACATGAATATTGAGGAACTGTTTTTCCAAATAGGAATGGCTGTTTAGAGACCAGAGGAACACACCAGCCCATCAGCCCACAAGACTCCTCTGTGCCTCCTTTCTTCTTGTTTGATAAGAGGAGAGTGACAGATTTTACCAGAGATCAGAGGAAACTCTCTGATCCCAGTGGGCTTTGGGGACCCGAGAGGTCTTGCTGAGGGACCTACCACTAGTTAAAAGCAAACAGCTCATCATACAGCAGGAAGGGATCTGAAAAGATGGAAACGAGGCTCATAAATGGGAAGGAGGGATTTGGATGGCAGAAATGTGGTAAAAGAAGAATTTAAAAAAAAAGGAGGAAAAAAAAATTACAGACCGAGGGATGAAATAACCACAATCCCAACCTGTGCAGGAAAACATCATAAACTTCCTGAGGCTACAGTCCCCTTTTAAAATTCCCCAAGGATCAGCAGGTAGTTTGAGCTGACAGTAAGATGCAAAGCACCCCCTGACATTTATGGTAAGGGTCCTCAGGTGAGGAGCAGTTTTTCTCATGGATACATCAGAATCATTAATTTGCTGGCCCTCATACTTCAGCACATTAAGGCCAGATCTTCTCCTCTCCCTCTGCTCACAGAGGTGTTTTTTCTTGAACCTTGTGTTCAGGTGAGTAGTTTTCCACTGCTGACATTTAATATTGTTCAAGGCAAAGAGGCTATGTGACCAGACCTCTTTATCAGCAAAAAAGTAAACACATTTGTAGTATTACTAAATTTTGTTTGGCTGCCTGAAATGAAAACTAGACTGAGTGATAACAGGCTGGAATACCCTGAGACTCAAGCAAATCAAAGACTACTTTAATGGGAACCATGAAAAGTCTTTTGAAAAAATTCAAAGAGCAAAATACTACAGTGGCAAAAAAAGAAAAGCACTGTCTTGAGGGAGTGAGTTAGTGGCTTTTCCTCTACAAAGAATGTTAGTACAAAAAGACACCTGGATCTTCTGATAAAAAAAAGAAAAAGAAACAGTAGACAAATAAATATCCCTGACCACAACTCTTCTCAGTCCCACCAGTTCTTTCAGCATTTTTCTGTCTCGTCAGCTGGTGAGAGACCACCTGGAAGAGCTCTAGTGGAGGTTCTATGCACATTGTCTCCATAGCATAGGCTCTTGGATGTGGCGTTAGATTTCTGCCTGTGGGCTGAATGGAAGAACACATCCAGAAAGCAAAATTCCTCACTGGGTAATGAGTGCCACATGAGACAGCTTCTGCCACTAAATTCCATACCCTCTACATAAGTTTTCAAGAGAGCTTCTAGAAAAGTTGAGTGAATACGTCTATTCCCTCTCTTAGAGAAAACACTTCAGGATAAGATTAGCTGGTATTAGTTCTGAGCATGAGACAGTGCGACAGTGCTGTCTGCTGGTCCCTTTCTTTTGGTGACACATCTACACCCACAAATATCCATCTTTGCTGCAAGCTCCCTCGTAAGGGCCTCTTCTCTCAGTGCTTTTACAAAAAATAACATCCAAGGTTCACTCCGTGCTACATTGAGCACCACCCTTAAAGCACTGCAGATGGGTGATTGCCAGCCTTGCATTGTGCCATATCCACTTTTACTGGGAGACCAGAAGCAGATCACCCATCCTTACCACCCATCGCCGCTGCTTTAGGAGCTTCTGCTCAGTTCCCTCCCAAAGCCTGTTCTGGTTCTGCTCATGACTGCTAAAGCAGCAGCTGACTGTGGATTGCAGGCCTTCTGTTGCTTCTGTTGGTGAGGTGAATATGTGATTTCTGATTCTGAACAGACAGCTTGGATCCAGAAATGGGTACTATGTACTGTCCTCCATCACCATGGGAATTGTCCAGGGCAGCACAGAGCAGCACTAAATGGCCTGGTTCTTCCTGTGCAAAGTTCCCACCACCAAGAGCTTCCACCTGGGGTGTGACACTGTCATTCCTTATATCTGGTGTATCCCTGGTCACAGTGCAGGCATTAGGAGCTGCAAAGGTCTGAATTTCCCAGATCAGGGAGCTACATGTCCACTGCCATGGTTGCAGTTGCAGGGTAGTGCCTACCACCTCCCTGTCCCAAGGCTGCTGTCACTGCAAAGGACACATCACAGACTTCATGGGACAAGGCAGCTCCTCACCAAGTGAGGAAGGTTTAATGAATCTGCATGAGCCGGTGATGAATGATAGATGTTGCCCATTATTAGCAAGGAAAGGCAAGTCCTGCTTGGAGTGTTTTGACATGGTAGAGATGAGTCATGGGAATTCCTTATTTTGCATTATCTAGAGTCCATTCCAAATAGAGAAAACAACTAATATAACAATATCTATTTTCAGCTTTCAAGCTACCATCTGTTGAGTTCTTGTCACCACGCAGAGAAGCTGGTAAGCAGCTAACAACCTTGTGTTCAAGAAGGTAAAGCTGAGGAGTGTGAATTTGCTTGTGTGACAAAGCTGGAACTAAGACTCAGCTCCCAGCCCCCCCCTGGTTGTTCCTATTACACTTTTCTCCTCTAAAATCTTAGAGTGGTCAAATAAGAAGTTCAAGTCATTCAAACAGAACCTGGGCCAGTCAGGCCATCAACAGGAGTACTAGTGTGAACAATTCATTGTGAAGTAAATGAAGCTGCTCACAGAAAGTGGGTGTCCACAGCTTCTCTCTGGAAGCACATGGAAGGCTAAAGCAAATTCTGTTTTCTTTAAAATGCAAAAGAGAAACTGTCGGGTGATTCTCCAACTTCAGTATTGTTAGCTGTTGTTAAATTAATAAAACATCCAGTACGTGAGCAAATTATCAAATAGCTTAAGTACAATTATAGTGCATTTCAAATATCAGTTCTAATTATATTTTCCTTTGACAAAGTAATTACACTTCAAGAAACCACAATCAGAACAATTTTTCACTGCCAAATCTGAGAACAGAAGGTGAAAAAGGTACATTTAGATGATTTTATAAATGACTAGCTTAACTTTTGTATAATAAAAAAGCATAATAGTAGAACAGCTTAAAAATAGACTAGAGAACTCACATTTTAATTTTAGTTCAAGTCGTTCAATGATTTGTAATTTAATGAGCCTTAATACAAAGCTTATGTTTAGTTTTCTTTCCCTCCATTAACTTGATTTCTTGATATTTAAAGTTGTTTGGCTGCTACAGGGACAATATATATTTTTAGTCAAAAATTCACACAAGAGGAAAATTAAGCACAGCTGCTTCCTGTCCCACCCCAGCTCCACAAGATACTCTGAACATCTGTTAGAGAAGACTGTAAAATATTCTTGTGAGGATTGAGAGGCTATTTACTCTGTGAGGATACTGGGTTCAGGGCTGTTGAGCATAAAAGACTGGGGCAAGAGACAGGAAGAGAAGGAATACATTAAAAATCCAGTCAAAGAATCCAAAATGAGCAGGAGAAAATTGATACTATATCAAAGACCAGAGCTCTCACATTGGTTATTGATGGGACATTGCTGGAACAAAGCTTTGACGAGCTCCACTAAAACTCTTTAACTGATCAGGAGGGGAAAGCAAAATTACCATGGGTCTTAAGGGCATGAGCACACCTATTATGGGATGTTAGAGAAAATTAATTATGGGAATGTGATAAACTTACTACAAAATATTTAAGGGAAGGGGAAATATCAGCATCAATGTAGATAGGGGAGGACCAATAATGGGAAAAAGGACAGAAGACGAGGGCAGACAAATGCCACCAAGTCCTATGCCTGACCACTGCAGTCTGTCATTGTTACACTCCATTCTTCAATATTGCCCTGGCTGAGAGTGCTCTCCAGTCCACACAAATCTACTGTAGAGGATTGCAAGACAGAGTAGTCAGTGAGTAAAAGAGGTCTGGGAGATAGATACCGGAAGTTTGAGAGCTGACTAAGGGAGGGACCATAGGTCTGAGCCAGCTATTAGCCAATCCAGGGGTCTGAGAGGTGGGAGACACCAGAGGGCAAGCTCAGCTACCAGAGACCCATTTTCATGTGTGTGTGTGTGAGAGAGAGAGAGAGAGAGAGATCTGCTAGCATGGTTGGATGCCAAGGAAACAACAACAAAAGACCAATTGTATTTCTCATGTTTATGTCAGGTGGCCACTGCAGCCTGGAAAATGATGCTGTGCCCTGAAGCCTCCTGGACTCTGCTTTCCTCCATCAATGCTCCCTCTGTAATCCCACTGTTTTCCAGTGCACACACAGACCCCTCCGGATGTGCTGTGTATGATCAGAACCACCCTGTCAAAGCAGCACTGAAAGAGAAAACATCTGCTCCATCCTTGCCACGTGAATCTGATGTGCTTCCAACTGGAGGCAGCAACATATGCACAGAAAAACTCTCAAATTTCCTCCAGGTGATTTTGATGAATTGCTCCTTCTGGACTGACAACAGAGGGATAACAGGACTAGAGCAAGAAATCTTGGTCTTCAACTGTTTTCTCCTTTCCGCTTCACAATATAAAGCATGACAGGGGTTTCTGATAGCACACCGAAGATTATAGGCTTACTGAGGCCTGTGGGGTCTTCTGTGAGAGAAGGCATGGATTGCCTCTACAGGGCAGCATGGTGATCTGGATGCAGTATCTTTTTAAGCCCTACCTCAGTCTCAGAACACATTAAATAAGGTCTGAAAAAGTTTCAAGTAGCACTTGGCATGCTGCCTTAGCTGCTTATCTCCCCATGGGGCTCGTGAGGAAACCACACATCCAAGAAAGCTCACAGAAAATCTTGGTGGAGATGCAGGTAAATAGTGGGTTTATCTGCACAGCCGGACTAGGAGCAGATTGAGAGAGAGGAGATAATTAGGAATTTTAGGATGTTAGCAGTGTGCAATTTCAGACAAAAATATTTGCTTTGAGGCTCTGACTTACAGTTCTGGCACCATTTCTGTTCCAGTCTTCCATTCAGATGCTAGAGACCATCCAAGTTCTCACTGATGGCTGTTTTATCCTCCTTTCTTTTCCTCCCATAATTAACATATGCTGCACACTGTTGGAATCAGATAGTTTCGTTCAAAGGTTTCGTCTTTTCACCTATATTCAGATAATGAGCACCACAGTTATTAAATTTGAAATGTTTGGTTGTTTTCAAATCCCACCCACCATCGACTGCAAGGTTCAGGACCACTGCAAGCTCTTAGCAGCCTCTTGCATGCATCCAAGCAGTTCATACTGTTTTTGTTAAGGAAGAAATTATCCTTAAAGCAATGCTGTATAGAAATTACGATTGCTGCCCTGGCTCTTTCTGCTGTGTTCCCCTCATCATTTTGTGAGGCAAATCTCTTTCTCATTCTGTTTCACTGTTACACATCTTTTCAGTGTCCTCCCACAGTAATGCCAGAAGCTGGGTCAGTTGTGTCGTGTACACAGAGTGGTTTGGAGGTTTGGGGCACAGGAGGCTGTGGAAGCTGCCCAGCTGTGCCCCAGGAATGCAGCACCAATGTGCCACTCACGCAAAGGACCTGACAGTGACAATCTGCCCATTACAGAGAAGTTTCTGGAATGTAGCTGTGTTGCTGCTGTATGGCTGGAGAAAACATTGTCTCATAACAGTGCTATGGAGAATAATAATCATACCTGACATGAGGCAGGCTAACTGGACCACTAGGCCTGCTTTGACTCACTTCTCACTGGTTTTAAATCCTGCTTATCACGTCAATATTGGAATGTACTGGAGTATTCCACCCATCCCATGTCTGGTTGTAATTCACAGTCAGCTTCTGAATGTGAACAATATCCAAAAAGATTTTGTTAAAGTTTCTTAAAGGCTTTTTTGTAGCAGTGATTGTGAATAGAACATAGAAGAAACTAAATTCAGGCACATTGGTATTCAGATCCAAGCAAAAAGCATTAGTGTAGTCCTAAAAGTCATTGGCCCGATTTATGGCCTGAATTATTATATTCCTCCAGGGTTGCAGTGATGACATGCTTGCCACATGCTGTCTGTTTCACACAGTTCTTAGTCTTTCTCAGAATTATTCTGTAAAAGTCAGCATTTGTGCAAAAGAAAACTGACGGAAGATTAGGAAGGCCAGGACCATGCTAGGCCCAGCATACAAATCATTCAGCTGACATGCCTTATGAGTTTTTGCCAGTGGCACATCTGTCCCTTCTGCTTTCCACCCTCACTCACAAAATCTCTTTGTTTTCCCCTGGAATATCAGGATGCTTCACAAAAACACACATGAGCATAGGCTTGAGCCTGGGGTTCGCAGCAGCAGGGCTTCGGTGTTGATTATGAGCCATTCTGATGTTTTCCACTGATTACTATGCATGTTTCTGTCCTACACAACATCTAAAATGATTCCTCATGTTTCTGTTGTCCTCTCTCCTAACACAAGAGAAAAGGGCATTTCCTAATACTGAAAGGCAGATGAGGAACACTCTCCCCGGGCAAAGCACGAATTGCCCGTAGCCAACTTATTTCACAACATTCCTCCATGTCAACATCTTTCCTAGATTCCCCAAATGATTATGCATTCGTACTGATAAGGAAAATACCCAGAGGTATCATAATGCCAAGAGCTTTGGTGGGATATGTCTCCTCATTCTTCCTTCAAGGTACAAAACTGCTTCTCACTCTAGGAGACAAAAAAGAAACTTTCTGTACAGTCAGAATATTAAATAACTGCAAACTTTGTATTTCTGCAACACATCTGGTATCTCCTGTTACTGGAGGCAAAATACTGAGCTAGATAGATAAGTGTTTGAATAACAAGGTTATTGTTTATTAATATCATAAAAAATGACCACTGGTGAGCAAGACGGAACAATATTTGACAGCAGATCATTCAGTTCTTTTATAAATGCATGCCAGCTGCTATGGCAGTCGGGAATAAGAGAGACAAATGCAATACCAGTAATTTTTAACACGTTTTTTCCCTGTTTTCTAGTGTTTCTCTCTAAGTCCCATTAGTAATCAACAATTCAACAGTCTTACAGGTTGCCTTACTCAGAGCAAGAACTTATTTTAAACTTGACTTACCTGTTCCTTCTCAAACCATCTCCCAGAAGCAGAAATTTTACAGCTTTAAAAATACATTAATACGAGGCTGGAGGCAACAGTTAATGACAGTCATTTCCACCTTTCTCTAAGTACTGACTGCACATGCAAGGACTCAGAGAAATTCTTGTTTCTAACAGTATGCATCCTTCATTACGACATGAGGAATGAGGTGAGTTTCCTTTCTTTTCCAAGAAGACAGGCTTTAAAGGACTTAACATTGCAAAGGAGTCATAGGGTAAAATAACAATACTACCATGCTTTCCTTTACTGTTTCACCCCAGGTTGCCAGCACACCAAATATGCAGCTGCATTATCACAAAATCAATCAAAAGGAAATACAGAAGATATTGAGGTCCTTCAGCCATTACTGCCACACAATATGTGAATCGGTGCCAGGGGGACTCAATGTGTGTGTCCAGTTCCAGAATTTCCCTTGTGAAAAGCCCCAGACATTAACTCTTGACCGCTTCTGAAATCTTGAGCATAAATATTCCTTTTCAAATAAATGGTTAAGTTCTTAATTATGAGTGAGACTTCTCAGGGATATTATTATTATTCTATTTTATTTACTTACTTTTTGACAGTTTAAAGTTACAGACACAGCAAAAACTGTTCTATGAATGAGAATATATGACAAATAAAGGGATACGTTCAATGTTAAATGGCTTTTCCTCTTTAAGGCTTTGTTTAAAAAACTACATGTTTATCCTGTTTTTAAGATCTGATTGGAAGTTCCAAAGCTGCAAGTGTCTTTCCTGATGAAACAGTGAAGTTCACAGGACTGGACAGCAACTACTCCTACATCATGTATTTAAATAATTTAAATATTTAAATGAACTATCACGTAAGTCTGATCCTCTGAGTCCATAGAAATTTTAATCTACTCTGCACTGTGGCCAAGCTAAATGTTCATACTAAATGCAGTTGAAGAGCAAGGAAGGTTGATAAATCACCACCATGGCAAGAAAAATAGCCTCTTCGGCTGGAGGCACCAGTTCCCAAGCCTTCTGCAAAAGGATTGCACAGTCTGGTGTCCCCAAAGTACTTTGACATGCGTATTCTCCAAAACTAACTCACTTAAGGCAGGCTTGACAAAGAACTGAAGTAGACGTCACTGTGGCAGGCAGGCACTGACACTGTCAGAGAGTATAGGGACATTTTAGACACTGTGACAGTGTTTAATGTCTAAACACCACCTTTCTTATCTTGCACTGTAAAGTTCATGGACACCCAATAAATGAGTCCTATCTCATGTTGTGCCCTCCCCAAAAGACTAATGCCAGTAAAGTTAACAGCAGGATTAATAAGAATTACATATGTTTCTTTTCATATCTTGCTGTACAAGATACTTGCCATCACTAGAAGGGTCCAACCAAAACGGAATCTCTCTTACTTCTTCTGCAGAGGCTGCACAGGAGCTGCCTGACACCTCAGAGCCCACCAGACTTACTGTCCAGCTGCCCGCTGACCTCCCACAATGTGGGCCTGTAGTTCCAGACACATCCAACTCCTCATGCAGCTGAGCTGCACTGGAGCTTGTTGCTTTAAACCGCTGTACACAAAGCAGCCCCACCGAAGCAAACAGCCTGGCAAAAGCTGCAGTTTGTACTGAGTAAGACAAAGGTACTTTCCATGGCTTCACCAGCTTCATTCTACTCAGCCTCTGTTTCTCCCATTTCCTCAAGCTTGTGAGCAAGTGTGGGCACGGCTCATGGCTACAATTTGTAGGCTGAGAGAGGAATTTCCCAATAGCTCAAATCCTGGAGCTGACAAACCTGTTCTATAAATAAGAGAAGTGGCAGTTTTTCATCACGAGCTTAAATTGGGTTTGAGCACTCTGAAAAACCTCCTGTGAACCTGCAGTACTGATGGGAAGCACACACATTTACTCCTTGTCTAACCTATCCCAAATTAACCTCCTCCTGCCCATCTAATTTTCCATCTGGAGGAATTTTTGGGACATTCTGATTCAGACCCAGAAAAAAGGCTATTCTTCATCTGAAGTTTTGTCTCTGGCTTTAATGTCTAGCTGATTGTGGCGGCATCTATGCCCCCTTGCTGATGTGCATGCTGCCAGCATGTGCCCCACACTACTGTCACACAGCTCCCTTTCCCACCCCTTCCACCTGCCAGTCCAATGGAAATGAACTCTCAGAAAGCATCAGCCACCTTAGGCTTCATTAAAAAACAAAAAATAATAATAATACAAAGGAGTAAATTTTGCCACATACCAAGCAGGTTGGTGCTCATTGTCTTGCTTCCCATTGATGTAAAAGTGCCAGATCCAAATCCCTCCTTCTCCTCCACCTTGCAAGAAATCTCAGTATAAACGCAGACTTCCAGCAAGAATATCCTGATTGCTAAATTGCATTTTCACTTCTGTTGGAATTTCTCCACTGTTTTGTTTTTATACAATTATCCAGTATATTTTGGAGCAAAATTTTAGTGTCTGCTGCTCGCACTTCTGACATCTTCTTGTGGTACATCTTGGGTAACATACACCTAAAAAGCACTGTCTGCAGAAGATATGCCCCCACAAACAAATATTGACAGTACATTAAAATATATTTGATTGCTCTAATGGAAACTGTCAGAGGCCTCCTGGTTCTTCAGTGTAGAAAAAGAAAAAAAAAACCCAACTTTTTCTTCTATTGATAAATCTCTGAGCATATGCAGCTTAATTTTTCTTTTATTTCCCCTTTTTTACATTGAGGTTTACTCTCAAGTGGAGGGCTCAGCTCTTGCTAATGCAGAGATCAATAAGAGCATCACCATATTCTTTTTTCTTCCCTCTGGCTCCGTGATTTCCAGAGGAAGCAACTTACTAAGCTTTTTCTGTCTCAACCTTAAGGTGAACTCTCTAATAACATCAGAAAGGTATAGCATTTCCTGTGCATTCTTCCATATTCTATTGAGAGTTTTTGTGTTCAAGAAAGATATTTTAAATTTTTTCTCATCTCCTATTTAGATCCCTTTCATTTGAGCACACCCTCAAATGAAAGAAAGGATTTTGTATATTCTTAAACTAGTGATGGGCTTTTTATTTCCTGTTAGTATTAAAAATTTCATCTTCTTGAGCTTATTTACTGGTAAATTTACTTCATATATTCCTTTATGGAGGTTAGGTCACCTCAGCAAACATGAATTTTACCTCTTCACCCTCTACTGTTTGTGGATTTTCTTTCAGAAGTAATATCTCAGCTGCTGGCACTATATCCTTATCCAGCTTGAAATTAATAAATATCACATTTCCTTTCATGCTGGCAGTTCTCTAGACTTTTGCTGCAATATTGACAATGATTCTTATGATACATTTTATGAGGTAATATTGTTGCTACTCTCCTCTGAGCAGACAGTGCATGAAAACCCTACCAAAGCAAATCAACACAATTTAGCTCTCGCATGCTGCTGCCTGGGGTTGAGTGGTTTGATAGATGTGCTGAATATTTGCAGTCTCAAGCTCAGAACTGAGTCTGCCTTCCTGTCCTGGGTCTGCTTTATGATTTTGATTCTCTGTCACACTTGTAGTACCAGAAGAGTCTTCAGCCTCCACATGGTTCAAACTGGGGTGTGTTACTCACGTTTCCGAGTAACTTGTTTTCATATATTTCACATTTATATTTATTCAGACATGCAGTTTGGGTCAAAATATACTAATATTAATATTTAATAGTTGATTTATAGGTAAATGTTCGCAGAAAATGAATTTTTCTCATGATTCAACACAAAGCCATACTCTTGCAGTTGTTAATGAACATGTAGTAAATCTCTGTCTGTAAAGCTATTTAAAAGTCAGTTGTATAGATCCACCAGCAGCCTGATCTAGCTTTAAGCAGGAACTTGGACTAGATAGCCTCCAGAGATCCCTTCCAATTTAATTATTCTATGAATACATAGCATTAGCATCTTATCCTTATAATACTGATTTTATTATTGTAATTTGATCTCTCTTGGGAAGCTTGGCTGCAGAATGAACTATTAATCTGGTGCTTACGAAACCACCAGACAACAGGGATTGCCTAAACTTCATAGCAAAAGCATAGATTGTGTAAGCTTCCCAGCAGTTTTTACAGCTGCAGTTTGTAAATACCTTGTTCTTCGTTCTTCCTGCCCAAGGAAGGACTGCTGCACTAACTGTGTGGTGGATCAGTGTTCTGAACGTATGGTCCCTAATCCCTACATGTTGCTTGCAATCACTGCTCTTTAGGTGGCAAATCACTTAATAAATCCAAATGTGTAAAGAAAGTACATGTGCCAGCAAGGAATATTTTCTCTTGAGGGCTGTGTGTTTCTCTGTAGCCACCCCTGGTGCAGGAGCTGCCAATCCACACACTCCTGAGCCCACAGAGTTCTGCTGAGCCAAACCAGCCATCACCATGCCTTCAGCAGCGCTCTCCTCCCAGCCCCTTCTCACTGAAGCTTTCTGACTCTGCTGGCCAGTGTTTTGGGATGTCCATGACTTTCCTAGCAGAGGGCTTATTCAAAAGGGAAGGAAGCGTGAGGTCTTCTCTGAGTGACACAGGCCAAGAGTCAGCTGGTGACAATAGACTCATGCATGGATGGAAAAGGCTACAGCAAAGTCTAATTAGAAAACAATTGCCAGATTGTTCTGGCAACCACAACAGCTTCTGATTGTTTTGGCAATAACTGCAGCTTCTGTCAGATATCAGTACATCACACACAATTCACCACCACCTTCTAGAACTTCTTCAGCATGATCTAAACCTCTTCCATAAGGAGGAATCCAGGGTTCTCAGTGTTTCTTCTGTACACAGATGGGCACTAGGAGCTTGCTACTGCTTAGGACACCGAGCAGGCACTGCATCTGAGCTGACTGGAGCAGTACAAGAGAGAGACACACTGCAGCCATCATGCCTCCTCTCCCCTATCACCTAAACACATAAGGTTGGTCGATATGATTTTCTGGGGTGATGAGTTTTATCCTGTCAGTAGATTTCAGCTGTTGGAAATACCATTCCTTTAACTGCCCAGCTTTGGAAAGGGTGATATTAGGCAAGGAAGAATGAATGTAGGAGAAAAAAAGCAGAAGGGAGCACAGGAAGGGAAGCCACACAGCTGCAGAAAAGGCAACACTGCTTCACCTACATTCCAGGGAAAAGACAATGGAAGTGTCACCAGTATATTTGAGGAGTATTTATGCAACCAGGAAATCACTTATGTGAAATACAAAACAAAGCCTGAAAAAGCAAAGACATAAAAGTAGAGTAAATTTCGTAAAATGTGTCAGTCCTAAGGCTTGGTAAGTAGAAATCTACTGAAACTGATTTAAAATAAAGAGCTTATTTTGAACCATGGATAAAGTCAGAAAGGTAGAACACAAAGTGCTAACAGTGCTCAGGATGGACCATTTCCTTCAGCCAGCTGGCACAGGCAAAAGGATGCAGAATTATTTAAATGAGGATCAAAATTTAATCCATAAAGCTCACCATTCTGTATATTTACGGTTTTAAATAATAACATTCATAAATTTCATTTTACTTGAAGACCTTTATTCAATCCTTATCATCTACTGGAGCTCACTGTACAGTAAATAAACTTTCTAATTGGAGAGAGAAAACCAGATCAATTTTTGTAGGTTACTTAGGTGAGCATATAGATCCTATGATTAGCAAAAATAAAATAGCTGAAACAACTAGTCATGAAAAGCTTATGAACTGATACACACTGTTCAGACTATCTGATAAATAAATGGTCAGAAATAACAGCTGTAGATGGAAAAAACAAGATTCGTTTGAGAAGGACCTGTAAACAAATACAGGGCTAAATCTGCTGTGACCCAATCCACTTCACAACCTTGGTACATCCCACAGTTCGAGAAAGATGACTGTATAATATTTCTCGGTGACAACCGAAAAATGCAACCAAACCATTTTATTTCACGTGATCTACAGTGGTGAAGTGATGCACAATAATTGGTTACTGTAGGATTTATCACAAGCTCATGGCTTCAGCTTTACAAGGAATCAAACGTTACATCAGATATTACAGGACTACAATGATGTAACTCTTCTGCAGAACTGGAGCACATTCTCAGTATGTTATGCAAGATCTGAAGTTATGTATGAGACTTTTTAAATGGTACATCAGCTTCGTCCCTCGCTATTCCCAGTGCTGCACATACAGACAAATTTTAAACAATATATTTTAGAAAAGTCTGGGCAAGTAAGTGTATATGTTAATGTGAGTTTATGAGTATTTTGCTTGCATGAAATACGCCAACTGATGAAGCCCTTTTATGCTGTATTGACCTTTTATCTCAATTTTTTTTTTTTTTTTTTTGGTATGATCTTAGTTTTTTGGAAAGATTTTTGGGTTTTGCAATTGTGTGCAATTGCCAAAATGTTTAAATGCGTGGCTACTAATTTTGTGGCCAATTAAAAAAGGATAAGCAGCACTTCAGAGTGCATGATAGTTGAGTTAAACTGTCTTACTCAAACCATCCACTGAAAATATAACAGTCAGTGAACCTATTGCTAACTTTACTTTTTCTCTGTTTCAAGTTCCTTTGCATCTTACTTTCACCCAATAGTTTATGTTTAATTTTCCTTCCTAATTATAAGGAAAGGAAAGGGAGGGAGAGAATAGCACAAGACGAATTGCAGAAATATATTATGTAAAGTCCCAAGGGTTTACTTCAATCACAAATAATTTATTCAATCATTTTTAATCAAGCAAGAAGAACTCACATTGTGATAATGTTCCACATTTTTTTAATAATTGTCCATCCTGAACTGATGTTAGTCTCCAGATCAGTTCTCTTTTAGGAAAGAACCTTGTAACCTCTTATTTCTCCTTCTCAAATAGTGTGAAATATGCTAGTTCCTGTAGATTAATATTTTCAATAAAATAAAATCAAAGATGTCACAGTCAGTGTGTACTCCGTGCAGGAAATTCCAGCCTCTCCAAGAAACAAAGGTCCAGCTTGATCCATCAATATGTTCAATGTTCTAAAACAAAACTTTTACTTCAATACAAAATTCATGAGAGCCTCAGGTTTCTCCTCACCAGCTTTTACTAGTTTTCCATCCAAATTACATTTTATATTTTGCAGCTACCCAATCTTCAGCACATTATTTGAAGTCCTTTACTATCCTGCCATTCATGCGCTTGCTGACATAGAGAATCCTGTAATTAACAGGCAGGGACAGAATTTTAAAAATATGAAAAGTCTAAGATCTAGTATCCTGTGACAAAGATGCAGTTTTGTCCCAACTAATTAACACTGATGCTGAGTGTGCTACACAGTAGCTAAATTGCAAGCTGGTTTGTTTGTGTTAATTCCTCTGTTAATATTATTTATCTGTCCTGAATTAATTTAAGTGAGAACAGGTTTTGTTCTTTGGATTTCAATGAAGACCGTATTAAATATAGCAACTTTCATTTCCTTTGCCATTTTTCCTTGATGTTGCAAAAAGACCAATTTGAATAGAAGGAAGAACACAGTAAATTTTGGCTCAGTGGGAGATGCACTCACAGTTGGATCCCTTCTTTTTATATTTCTCATAAATGCACAAGTATGTTGCCTCCTGCATTTTCCTAATGACAGAAATTTAAAGTCCTAGACAACAATTAACACTACAGGGGCAAGAGTAGTGCAATTTTATTACTACAGAAAAAAAAAATCAAAAGCTGTTTTTAAAGCTGTACATTTTTCAACTTTTCTTAATTTCACTTTTTACCACTTTTGCTTATCATTCAACAAAAAACCCTCCGAGTTGTGAAGTTATTACTGAGTATATCAGATCATTTTTTAATTAAGTATGAATAATAAATAGTGAGAGTGGTGGTTTTCTTTATGAACATGGTATTGATATGAGTAGCATGTTGACAGAGGATGCTGAACCCAGGCAGGTTAAATAATTTACTCAATCCCCCACGTGGAAAATGTGGCAAAAACGGGTGTGGGTGACATTACCAGGCTGTTCTGCAGAACAGCAGTCAGGTTGGAGGAATACTTTGAGGACTAGAGAAATCTGCACAGACAGAATGCAAACAGATTTCGCATCGCCCATTGGCTGCAGAAAAATTTCTGACATTTTTATGAGCTGACATTGTGGAGTGTCCGGTTAACACCTTGACCTTCAGTGGGGCAAAATTAAAATAAGACATAAAATCCACATCCAAATTAACAAGCTCCTAGTCTGTTCAGGCATTTCTATCTGGAGGGGACAAAGAGACAGCACTAACATTATGATTCTGGTGCAGGCTTGTGTGAAAGATCAGGATGGGGCGGTGCTGTCCAAATGGGGTGAAATAGCTGCCTTAGGGATTTAATGAGTAAATTAGTGAAGAAAAATGTCATGTACCTCTTTTGTTTCTCCTTTTTTAAATGAAAATACGTAATGTAAGATGAAAACTTTATGAAGAAATGAGATTTATGTTTGCTATACTAAAGACCTTAGTAATAAATATGGATGAGGATATAGGATTTTTTAAAGGAATTAAGGAGGTAGTGGATGCACTCAAAGCACATTCTCCACTCAAACTCCCCTTGATTTAAACATTGCTACAAGAACCACTAATGCACTGAGGAGATAACAGATGTCCCTCAACTAAAGAAAATTGCAGGGAGACCATCACAAAAAACAGCCTCAGCACAGAGAGATATCATTATTTTCAGGCTCTAGCAATCTGCAGACTCTGCTCAAAAGAAATACAGCCAGAGTCAGACCTAATTTACACTAGTGGAAATCCACGTTGAAGCAAATAATTTATTTTAACTAATTATTGTGAATGGGGTTTGGAATCCATTCCAGAGTCTGTAATTCTTCCTCATGCCTGAAAAAACGCAGTCTAGTGGTATTAGATGTCACAAGACTAGGACCTTATAATTCTCTAAGAGGCTGGATAATGAAGAACTGTCTTCACAAATTCCCAACTTTTAGCCTGGTGTGTGATTGGCAGGTGGACAGCCACCCCCAGCTCCACACAGTCTCTGGTGCACTAAGCTTCTCCTCTGGAAACTGTACAAATCCATGCATTCATGAGACAGCAGTAGTTGCAAACCCTCCTTATTAAGGATGAAAGATATTAAGTCATGTGAGACTTTCAGAGAACCCAAGATTTTTTTAATATAAATCAGGGAAAATTACATATAGCAATGTTGTTTGGAGGATCAGCTTGGAGCTATTTTAGAAAGCTAAACCAACATGCATATTCTCAGATCTGTAAAGGGAATCCCATTATATTCCCTTATAAATAAGGGAGAAGGAAACAACAGAATCACATTCCCTCCTCCACACATTTTCTGCCCTTCCTAATATTAGTGCTGAATCGCTTAGAGTATCATGCAGGCCAGTATATTACTATTGACAACATGCTACAGCTTGACTTCCTGAACAAGAAAATCACTACTTCAATCTACGTTTTTCCTAGTAAGAAACACTGTGTTGTTATTGTTTTGGCTGCTTTTGTAACTTTTTACATTCCCAGCAGCAGCTGAACAGTGTATCACTTAAACAGTATGAATGATTTTCCATTTCTTAGGTGCTATTACAAAATGTGAATTTTGACATCCTTAAATGAGCTTTGTCCAGACTCAGGGACCTAAAGCGCTTTCAAATTGCAGCAAACTCTATTCGTACACCAACCTTCATAGAGAGCACTATAGAAATCTCTACCACCATTGCAGCTTAGCTGAGCAGCTTCTCACAATTCACACCAGCACTATATGGTAGTGGTAAGCACCAAACACTGAACAATATATCCAGTGAAGCTGCAGGAGAAGGTTAGGGATGTAAAATACAAGCCAAACTGAGCAATGCCTGCAGTTAAGGTCTTTTATCAGGCTCCAGATTCAGTTGCTTATAATTTTAATTTAGACATTGGGTCAGAGGTTCTGTGTCCCAGATGCCTGTCTTGAGTTAAAATTGCAGATCTAATGTTTTCCTCTGTTCCCAGAACAAGAGAGGAACTTACCAGTGAGGTGAGTGGAATTGGCTTCAGGTGATCTGAGAAGTCACCTCTCCAACAGGTTTCCATGAGCACTGTAGCAACCAAAGCTTGCACTATCAGCTGGTGCTGGGTAACAGGCGTGACAAGGCACTTAAAACTTCAGGTTCACAGATCTGACCACAAGAGTATTCCCACCAGTGTCGTGAGCATAAGGAAAATATGTAACACTTGGGCCATACATTATTCTCATCTGTTTTGTTGTTAAGCTTTGAAAGAAGATTTTGAAAATTAGCATGAGGGGGCTACTGAGGTATTGAAAATGACACCGTTCCTGTGAGAACTCAAAGGTCAACCAAAACTACAAGGCTTCAAAGAAAATCTTATTTGCCGTAAAATTATGAAAGTCCTGGGTAAATAGTGGAGACAGTCTCAGGAGGAACCCATCTGGGGAAGGAAGCACCAAGGACTCAGGGTGTTAAGGGCTACTTTCTGTGGTCCCTGAGACACCTTTCATGCACTTCAGAGAAGAGGTAACCAAGACCTCACAGCACAGAGAAATCTGTTTGGGAATAGGGAAGAACAGGGAAAGTGTCTGGGGAAAGAAAATAAAAGGCAATCTATTAGCAGAGTGGAAGAGATAGCTGGGTTTTGAGCAGGAGCAAACAAAATAGAGAAGGTCTGGAAGCAGGGGACTGGAGGCCAGGTGGGATGGCAGGGGTTGAGTTGCAGGTAGTGGTGATGGGGACCAGGGCAGGATCCTGCAATGATGAGAAGAGGGAGTAGAGCAGGACATGCAGCACAGAATGCTCCTCCAAAACCCCGAACCAGAGACATTTGTTCTGAATTTCCTTATTCCTCTTCTGTACTGCTTTTCTCAGCCAGGCTGGAAAAAACAGAGAGTGTGTCGTACCACACCATATGGGCCTATCCTGAGGGCCAGTCATCTGAAATCCGTCACATAAGTGTGAGCTGAGCGAGTGACTGGGAGCTGCATCGCATGATTATGCCTTGTGAGGGTCTGCCATCACCGAGGCACTCAGAATATTAATGGATTTTACAATGGCTGGAAGACAAATGAGGATGCATTTATGTTGGCAGACCTTAGGAATAAGTCCATACATATTGTATGACTGAATTTTCTGCGTGTTCAGGTTGGTGGGGGTTTTTGGTTTTGTTAGCTAGTTGGTTGGGCATCAAAAACCTAATACTAGAAAGCTAAAAGACATATTCAATAATTTTCTGTACACGGAATGAACAAAGGCTCTTTTTGGAGAAAGAAGCACGCAGTTCAAGGCAGTAACATGCTGCATAAATCCAAAGCAGCTGAATTTGTTTTGCAAAGAAAACCTTCAATCTAGAATTTCACAATTTTCTCAGATTTGACTTGCACTTTAGTATTTACTTACTGAGTAATGGAATAAGGGAATTATGCAAACTGTGGTGCACAAGCCACAGGGATCATCTCATCACCTTTCTCACAAAGCAGACCAAGATTTTTAACTACTGCAGGAGGAAGTGATAAGCTCATTTTCAGAGTCAGTGCACCACAGTTTTAAGCATTTCTGGGAATTGTTTCTCTTCAAAGTCATCTTACAGTGTAAGGAGATGTGGCTCCTGAGACACAGGAACTGAGTGGTCTGCAAAACCAGGCATCTCTTCTCCAGGCTGGCAGATCTGGTTTTAAAAGTGCCAATCCAAATGCTGGAGCAGATGTAGAGTGGCTTCTGCAAAACATGACAGGACCCAAAGAGGCTCACAGGAGAGCCTCTCCTCATTCTCTCACAGGAGACTGCAGAGCAGAAAGTTATTTTTGGAACTCCTCCTTCTTCTGCAGTATATAATTACTTTTCATTTCTTCAACTGCTTCCATAAGCAATTTCTCACTGGCACAGGGTTTGCCTTGTCAAATAATTTACTTTGTGTAGCTATCTCAGTCCTGTTTTTGTTGTTTTTCAGAGCAGAGAACCACAGGGGATCTCCTGAGCTAGTGTAAATTCTTATCTTATTATGAAGCTCATTTCACTCATGGTTCAAAAGTGACGACTACTTGAGATTTGGCATTTGGAGCATTCTTTGACAATTACAAACTGAAGAGCTCAGAGAAAGCACCAACCAGAAAAATAATTCAATGTAAAAAAAACCCACAACACAAAGCACAACACCAGGGCTCTTTTTCTCTTTAAAATTATCATTTGGACTTTCATGAGCACAAGCAAAACTTAGGAATGCAGTCAAACACGTGCACAGCTCCCACTGAAGTTTGTAAAGAGTTTCATATGCTCAGTGAAGTGTAAATAATTTTCTGTGAGCCTCTTAATGTTTATTTGCAGACATGTTAGAATCTATATGGCCAGTATGTGCAGACATTACTGCATTTTATTTTCCTTCAAATATAAGTTGACAGAATGAAATTCTCACTTAGAGAATGAAATGGGGACAGAAGTTCAGCAAAAACAGCCTTATTTTGCATTCTTGCAAAACAAACACAACTGCTACAAAATCTGAATCATGAACTGATGCTTTCATAAATTATGAGATATGCCCTCTTAGCACTTGAAAAATGAATGAATAAGTAATATTTGAAAATGTGTTTATGGTACATTTCCAGTTTTCTTTTGGCTTTTTAAATCCATATTGAGTGTTAGTATCATGACCACTCCAAGCATGCTAGGAATCAGTATCATCCAATATGGGTCCTGAGAGCTTGTCTTTGGAATATGTCCTTACCATGGCATTAGTTTAACGATTGCTTAATATATGAAAAAATATCTTGAACATTTTATAGTATCATCATGCCATCTAGAGGTGGCATATCACTGAGGCTGCCACTTATCCTTGGGCCCAGAACAAAGCAGTTAGCATAGTGGGATGGAGGCCTTTAAAGATAGCCTTTCACTAGGATGGAGGTAATGCCTTATGGTGATTCAGGGTAGCAGCGATAAGAAACTGTCCTACAAGGTGTACCCTTTTGGGCTTCTGGTTCTGCATAACTTCTTGTCCCAACCCAAAAAGACTGATTTCTTTCTCACTCTTCATATCCCATACAGAGCCACTCAGCTGATCAGAAATCAGTTGCACCTGGTTAGGAGCAAGGATGACCCAGCAGCCAGCCCTGGGTTGCACATACACCATGTGTAGGTCAAGGAGAGGAAGATAAGTCTGTTCTGGGAACCTCAGTGCCAAGGCCCATAATGAAAAGACTGGCAAATATGCTTGCAGTTATGGAGAAAGTCCCTAATTTAACTGAACAAACACACTCTTCAGTTACAGCTCCCATTACAGAGAGAGACCAGGAGGAATGGAAAGCTCAGTGGCATGAAAGATGCCATTTTGAAGAAACTGTACATCTGGGACATGGACTTTCTACAGCCAAATGGTCAGCTGCAGAAGAGCTGTGGGCCCATTTGCTATAGTTTTGTGTCAGGTACTGAGAAGTGTATGACCTCTGCCTGAGATCACCTGTAGGGCTCTTATCTTCCTGTACTTACCTTTGATCTCCTCTGCACAGACCTTCATCCCAGTTAGTGCCTAAACTGATGACAGAGACACTAACAGATCCTTTCTCCATTGCCTAACTTCTTCTTATTAAACCCATGGAAACATAATATTTGAGGCTGCTCCAACAGATTTGGTTGCAATTAGGCCTTGGGTTTCAGCACTATTAGTAAAGGGCAGGAAATGCAATTCCATGAGACTCATTAGGAAATAAGTTAGGCATTCAAAACCCCATTGCTTATTCACAAAAGAAAAATAAGCAATGGACAATCTGTTGCTTTTCTACCCAGCTCCACTAGAAACTGTGCTGCATCTGGCACTCCATATTCATCTGCCTATGAAGTCCTACAGAGGAATAAACACTGTAAGGATCAACGCTGTTCAAAGAAGTAGGATGAGTCACGCCCGTTTCAAAAAGGAAATTTTAAAACAAAGAGCCAGCTTTGCATTCACCACATGCTCCCCATCTGCCTTGACCCCTTGATTTCCCAAAACTTCTCCTACTTCCCTGAAATAACAGAGCTCTGAACAGGCACCGAGTATTTCTGAGGGATAATTCAGGCTGGAACCAGCCCCAGAAGGTCTCTGGTCCAACTTCCTGCTCAAGGAAGGATAAAGGTGAGATCAGAATAGCTTTCTTAGACTGTTGTCTAGTAAGGCCTTGAGAACCTGCAAGGACAGAGATTGCACAACTTATATCATCAAACTCTTCCACAACCCCACTGTCCCCATGGGGAACAAGATTCCCACTGTATCCAGTCTGGATCACAGTTCCCTCCCACCACACATCCCCATCATGGGGTGGCTCTGTGTTTTCACAACCTCCTTGTCTGTAGTAGGGCAGTTTGGTCCCTCCTGAAGTCATCTTGTCTCCAGGCTGAACCAGTGCCAGTCCTTCAGCCTCTCCCCACAGGACAAGTGCCGTTCATGTGTGCAAACTCTCTCCTTAGTAAGGAGAGCAAAAATAATGAAGTCATGAAAGAACTACTGATGAGGAGGCTGCAGTTGGAAACTGGCAAGAGATACATGATCATGTTTAGTTATGATTCTCAATTTCTTTTACCTTTAGGTGATTCTTGTCCCGTTTTTAAGGATACAAGAAGAGTAAATTAAATAAGGGTATTGCATAGCAAAACTACTGAGAAAAACAGAAATATCTTTTCCCTATAGCAAAAATCTATTGCTTGGTTTACTTTGTGCCTCGAATTACACAGAAAACCTATGGCTGAATTTGCTTTACTGTCTGCTGTTATTTTCCTGCATCTAAAAGAACAGAACAAGCAAACGTCAGCATTGAAAAATAATATGAAAAATAAAATCTCAGCTCAGTGCCCTTGCAAAACAGCATCAAAGGCATTCTGGAAACAATCCTAATCACTAGAAATTTATGTCAAAAGTAGTAATTAGTATTGTAATTATCCTACAGCCTTGGCATCTGTCTTATATAAGCATTTAAGCCCGAAGAAAGCAGGTCAGCACGACTTTAGTTGACACAAATACATGACATGGGAAGAACCAACCAAAACTCAGAAAAATATCAAGCTAACCACATCTGCTTTCACTTGGACCGTGCTACATGGGACAGAGATGTTTTCACCAAGCTCCCTGCACCATCTGTGTGCATTATCCGACAATTCCTCCAATGTAAAATTCATAAGCCCTTTTGGAAGCAGGAGTTACTCCATTGCCAGTCATGTCTCTGAACAAAAACCAGTCATTTCCACTGTGCTTTGTGCTGCATTCAGAGTTCTTGGATCACTAAGCACTCACCTTCCCTATCCTGGGAACTGGAGTGGTTGCAAGGCCACCATGGGCCACACCAAGGAGGCTCTCTGCCCATGCCATGGTGGACATCCTCACCAACATGCTGTGGCAGCTGAAAATTGAAAAATCTGCACACGTGGCTCAACCTCTTTGAGACACATTTGTCTCTCCCAACAGAAAAATGTGTTACCAGGAATCAGTGACTGTGGCATCACAGCTTGCAGCCCAGAGTAGTAGGGGTAGATGGACTCTGATTTGGGTTTACATGGAGCACAGAGATCAGTCATTCCCATGGTGGTGGGAGGATGTCTGTCAGCAGGGCAGAGTCACTGTGTTCTCAGCTGCCCTTGCTCAGTGTGTGACTGTCACAGTGTCAGGGTAGATACTGTGGGTAGACTTTGGGCAGACTTTGCTTTAGCATCCATATCCCATTTCGGATTTCTTCTGTGGGCATATGCATTTTGGGCACTGAGACAGCACCCAGTTAACTTTGGCTAGTGAGAATAATTTAAAATTTCCTTTCTGCTGTTTTCTTTCTCTAAAGAGAAAGAAAAATATAAAAGAATCAGATTAAAACAGCACCAGATTTGATGCCACAGCAGATCTCCCTTTTTCCAGTCTCTGAAATTTCCAGTCTCTTAGAGCTGTAAAACCAGATGCTTTAGGGAAATAATTGAAATAATACTTTTAGCTCAACTCATATAAATAAGTATACTATTCTTATCCATAAATATTTCTAAAAACTCTGAAAATCTGCTGTAAAATGTTGTAGGTTGAGGCTATCTGCTTTAAAAAGGAAAGTTCAGCCTTTAATCTCTCCATCTTTTTTTTCAGGTTAATCAATTTGCTTCCTTTAGAGATTTTCAGATGCTCAGCTCCTGGTGTGGAGGTGAATTTTTCCTAAAACTCGTCACAAGACTGCTTGGTTTGCCATATTTCCTGAAAATCAGCTGCTTTTTCTGAGGAACACTGAGAAGTCACATGTCCTGAGACCTCAAAACTGTCAGTAAATTTGAGAAGGTTTTGGTCTATTTATATGTATATATAAATGAAAGAGATTATTCATATGCATATGAAACATGATGTACTTACTAGAAAAATGATAAATTTATTAGAATGTGAATTTATACTTCTCAAGATAATTCATGGTCCTTTTGCTTCCATAACAATGGAAGCTCATTTAATTTCAGCTTTTACAGGATAGGCAGTTACAGTGTTTGGTTTCCTATTCCATGAGCTAATGCTAAGCTTCTCAGCAAGTGCCTGCCTTGTGAGTTAATCTTGCACTCATTATCTGCACCAGCAAAAATGCACCCTTGTGACTGAAAGAAATGGCACCTTACCAGAAAACAGAAAAGAAAAGCAGCTGCCCACTGTGATGAGTGAAAACAACCTGAGCATGATGTTCCTTGAGGATCTCTTCGAATTGATATATAATGACAACCATCATCAAAGCAAAGATAATGTCATAAAAGACTAATAGTGAGAGGGTGTAGTAATATTTGAAGGAATAAAACTGCGTTTCTGACAAAAGCCTAAATAAAGAACGTGCTAACACAATCAGGGAAAGAATTAGTGGGACTGGATCTCCTTCTAAGCAATCCCACGCTTTTTTGCTATAATGATGAGCAATCAGTTGCAGAAAATTAAAAACAATTACCCTAGCCCTTAAGTAGTGCAGCAAAGGATTTATAAAGAATAATTTGCATTCACAGAGCAAGGAGGCTAGTGAGAAACCCAGACTGCTTCCATATGCACCATCAAACTCTCTTTCCAGCTAATATGCAAGTCTTTTATTCTTTGTGATTCATCTTCCCGTGCATGTCATTCACATTAACCATCACAAAAGACAGTTGTAAGCACAGAGGTGCAACGGAGAAGCAGCCGAGAGACTCCCAGGCTTGTGACCCTTACTCCCTGCTGCTTGTCCTGACCTGACCTGACCTGCTTCCCTGCACAGGAGAGCACTGTTGTGCAGTACTGATTAACGGCAAGTTCTTTTTCTCACAGAGCCGAAAGGAACATCATTAACAAGGCCACTGGTACCTACAGAATGCTGCTAAAGTGGCTGCACTGGAGCTCTGCTCTGCACCGCTGGCACCCACCCACTGCAGGCGGCACAGCGGCAGCATCGAGAGGTGTCCAGCCCATCCTCATCTGCCCTGCCTCACCTCAGATCACCAGGCTAACAAAGGTCACCTGTGCTTACAAGCTGAGCTAAGAGCTACATGCTCCTCACAACGTCATCCGTGGAGACGTGAGCATTTTCTTTGATTCATTCCTCATCTTCCACGTACTGCACTCCTCCTCGTCCTCAGCCTTTATCACAGGTTCCCTCCTCCAGCAAAGAGAGAGCTGATAGTGTGTGTAAAGTTAACCGCTGGCAGCTCTCTCACCAGTACTTGGGCAGGAATCAACAGAAATACAGTCTTTGGCTTCTGCATTTATTGCTGATATGGTAGAAAGTTAAAGTCCAACTTTTATTCATGGAGAGCACTGTTCTAAGCTTATCTTTGTATTGTCTGTTGCTATGCATACAAGAAATATAATTTATCCCTGTGAGTAGATAATGCAGAAAATGTCTTGCATTGAACTACTGCATTTTTCTCAAAACACACATTTTGCTCCTTTTTCCTACCTCATCTACACTATAATCCTTTAATCGTTGCCTGCACAATGCTTTCCATAAGAGTTATATCCACACAAATAACAAAACGCCTTTGCAGAGAGTGATATGAGTGAAACAGTAATATGAGGAAACAGAAAGCAGAGCAAAAGTGCTCCAGAAGCGTTGCCATGTTCAAGCCAGGAGCAGCTAAACTTACTCGTTTTTCCCCCTGTAATATGTCAGGTCTATCACTCTGCAACACTGACCCATGACTGAGACCCAGAAACAGAGAGAGACTTTGTGTTATTTGTCTCAAATACGTGGTCTGAGTGTTTGCACACGAAGTCAAAAGACAGAACTTTCCAGAAAGATACGCCTTATCTCTACAGTTTTTCCAAAGACCCTTTCATTTTGTCTCTTCTGCCTTGGAAATCTGCCCATACCTGCTCCCTTGTAAAGTGCAGAGGCTGCCTCTTGTAAACCAAGCTCTTCTACAAACAGCACACAAAGAGCACTGAGCTTCAGATGTGTCCTCTATTCCTTGCAGTCACCAGATAGTTACGTCTCTGTAACTGCTCTCTTCTGGATTTCCCTTTCACACTGATCTATGTTGTTGTGTCTTCCTCTTTTGGTCTTTGAGCATAAGCCTGAGCACTCAGTCTTATCAAGGGTACATTAACATCTGAGGTTTTTATTTTCTCCACAATGGCTTATGGCCTTTCCCTTAAAAGTCCTGCATCTCTTCAAGAGTGATTTTTACCTTTTTTTTCCTCTCTTTTCCTCCCACATAAATGGAAGTGCAGGAATTGGAGGAAGCCACTCATATTTGTGAGTTTAAGGCTGTAATTTAAACCTTTTAAAGAATTTAACATATTTCAACTACAATTTTGCACCCTGGCCTTTGCCAGTGTTCCTCCCCACCTTACAGTCAAAAGCACAGGAGGGTAAGCATTTCAAAGTGAGTGTATCCATTTGTTTTCTCCACAGCAACCTGGACAACAGAGGTGGACTACCAAGAGTCAGAGCAAAAGATGGCCATCACTGAGGATTGTGTGCTACTTCCTGCTAGGAAAACTAGTGGAGGTCCCAGAGTGAGACTACATAATATACAGACAGAAAATGTGTCCCAGCCACTGAGAAGGTCTTCCAAGGTATCAATGCTGTTTCTAGCTCATATCCTATTAATGGAGAGTGAAGAACTTCAGAAACACAGGGTCTGATGTTCCTGGGAAAGGTTTGGGTTTACTAGGTGAGTGTGTTCAGCAAAATTCCCACTTTCCCTCAGACCTGCACTGCCTGTCTTGCACACACTTGTGTAGCCTGAGCCAAGATTCTCCATGTCGCAGCCTGTCCTCCAGGTTGGGCCACGCCTGCTCTGGTAGCAGTCACACCCCGAGGGTCAACTGCTGTATAATAAAATCTGATCAGGATATCTGAGTAACCTCCTGCCAGACCTCTGGGATTTGGCACCCATCGTAGGACTGTGGCCCTGCCATCAGGATGTATCCCACCCTACGTGGCAATGATGACCAGCTCTCCTCTCGAAGCTGGTTGCTGCAGGAAAAAAATAAAAAGTAGATGCTGTGTCAGTGTTTCACTGCCCCACGTGTGGAGAAGGGGCATTTGTCTGCAGGGGGAACCTCTGCAGGACTGACACTGCACTGACCACATCCACAGTACTGCAGCCACGTGTCTCCCGGCTGGGCTGCACAGGCACCAGCTCAGGTCCCACAACACCACAGGAACTTTTTTGTCTCCAGCAGCTTCATACAGATCCTCCTTGGGGCTCCTGATTTTTAAAGGGCTAATTTTCCAATTTTTATTCAGTACAAAGCTTATGCAAAGAACTACTGTGCAGTCAGAAAAGAGGCAGGTCTTAACACGGAAGGATGAAAATCCTATGTTTTAGTGTGCTAGACTGCTGAGATATCACATGAGTAGGTGAATTGGCTGTTTTTTCCTTCCATATCACATAAATAAAATTAACAAGTAGATTCTTCGTTCATTCCAAAGACATCTTTTATTTCTGATATACTACAGTGTCAGTACAGAGACAAATTTTGTTATGATGTTCTCCAGCACAAGGTTGAATAATTGAACTGTCAAGCAAGCAACTAGTTGAGATCTTTAAAAAATATTTATAACTGTTGAACACAGAAGCATTGTAGGGTTTTCAGTACTCATTTGTTCCCTCTTTAAGTCTTTCAGATCATTCAAATTGAGTCAGACATTATTATTTTAAAGGATGTTTCTAATACGTTATTATATTATATCCACAGAAATTGAACATTCATCAGTCCAGGCAAGGTTGTCAGCTCTTAGAACCACAGATATTTATGTATTATGCATTGATATCAATCACAGCAGAGGTATGTACAGTTTTCTTCTCAAAAGAAAACAGGTACACACATGTCCTTTATTATTCTTTTCTCTTTTGACTCTACTTCTCACATATGGGAACTGCTACTTTTAAATCTTAACAACTGATAACGGTTTAAATATTAGAAACCATTCTGGCCTGCCTAGGCTAGAAATAGGAGCCAAATTTCCCACACATTAGAAAATAAGGTACTGTAGAAGCTTCCTTAAATAGAGAATTCCAAACACAAATCCAAAGCCAGGTGGAGATGGAGATTGAAAATTTGCAAAGGGATTTGGCAAAGTACTGCTGATTGCAACAGTACACAGCGAGACAGAGATGCAGGAGACCTTCTCCAATTATACAGTCATTATATGTATTGCCAATACACCTGTTGCAATCTCCTTAGGGCTACCTTCATCCTGGAGGTTGTGCCTCCCCTGCACTCTGCTCCTCTGTGGAGACAGGATGCTGGTGTGGACGTGCCTCTCTGTGTGCAGGCATTCTGGCTTTTCCTTTGATATCACATAAATAAAATGTGAAGAAGTCAAAGGCAGCCCACATCTTCAGAGCAGCCGCGGTGCCACCGTGTCCTGGTGCACATCCAGCCACCACCCACATCCCTGCACCCCGGCACGGCCACGGGGCCAGCCCTGCCCAATGCTCCTGGGCAGCCCTGCTGGCTCCAAGGCACTCTTTGGAGCCACTGGGTGTTCTCCACAAACAGCTTTAATTAGTGACAGCAGCGCTGACAATCAATAATGACAGCTCGAGTAATATCCAGCTATAACAGTGTCATAAACAGAAATCAAATCTTTCACATTAGGTCAATTAAGCTGTAGGCAATAAGAGTCTCTTAAGCCACCAGAGTGGCATTTTAAATAGATTACTGAGGCTTTGAAAAGTCTTTATTTGATGTGGGCTTTATCTGCCGGCACGGCATAGTCTCAAATCTTTGCACCACTTGCAAAAGCACTGCCAAAGCCGCTTGCTATCAACACCGCAGTGCCACCTCAGCCAGTAGTAAACAGAAAGCTCAGTTGCAGCACCTTGTACAGCAGGCTGGGGGACCAGGCAAACAGGGGAATGAACAGCAGTCTTTGAGTAAAGAGTTCCAGGAGGGATAATGGAATAGCATAAACAAATAAGAAATCATCTACAATTTTAAAATGAGTGAACTTTTGGCCCACCTCCTGAAATAAATAACACGTCTTTTTCTTCTAATGAATTAGACATGAGGCTTTCTATTACATTTTTTCATGCTAAATCTCTGGGTTACACCTAAACACATTATGCAATAAAATATTTTCTATATTGATCACTTTTTTTCTCTAAAAGAGCAGGTTTTATTGCTCATGAGTAGATAAGAGATGTGGTTTCACCCCTAGACAGTGAAACTAGAATATCAGCATAATCCCTCTTAATGCTTTCTTTTCTACTTCAGTTGTGTAATCGTTTCCATAAATATCTGTGTGACTAGGGATCCAAGTGAGCTCAGGAACAGCTCCAATCGATTTCAGTTGTTCACACAGCTGTATGACTTAAGAATATATCCTTTATCCTTATTTGGATTGCTAACAGAGTCCCAGCAAAATCCAGTAGGATTTTGTCTGTTGGTGTGAAACTGACTCCTGATTAATATCAACCTGCCACTTTAAAGCTGGGATAATACAATTACCTAGAGATAGATCTTGCAGCCCTACTTACACCCATTAACAGAAAAAAATCCAGGGATCTTTGAGTTACTCACAGGGAAGAAAATCCAACCACTATGATTAGTGGATACGTATATTAGTGCTTCCAAATTATACAGCTGAAGTCAATAGGAACTTTTATGGAAGCCTCTAGACAACCTACATCCTTGTCCAAAATTAAAAGATAAGTACTCAATCAGTACATTATTAATGTTAATCTATCATATCCATGTTATTAAAATTAAAGACAATTCATACACTGTAATTTTTAGAATATTAAAAGGCACAGATGAAGGGGAAAGCAATTTTGACTGAGAGGTTACTGATTAATGTAATTTTAACAATACCAATGCATACTAAAGTTTTAAGTACTGGTGACACTATCACAAAGTAATCAGAACCAACAGGTACAATTAAAACACTGGGAGCCAAAAGGTCTAACTTTCTATTTGTCATGGAAAATGGCAATTATTTTTTCATTTTGACGTTTTCTTGATTCTGAAGTGTACATTGTGTTGGATTGCATATTTGGCATCTCACAAGGACCATTTCTAAGAAAATTAGATCTTCCCACCTGTCATGCTAGTGAGAAACATTAGATTCCCAGAGCAAAACAAGCCCAGAAAGAAAATATCTTGCTAAGTTATACTAAAAGAAAACAGTGACTAAGCACTTTCTGTAATAAATTGTATAAAAGATGTAAAGAAAAGGTGGCTATTATGAACACTTTTCTCCAACTATGAAATAGCTATAAAATATTTATACTATATTTAGCTGTTGCTTTGATCGAGGTCAGGTGTTTGTCACTCCTGGAGAATACTGGCACAAGTGGCTCTTGGTTTAGATATTTCCATTGCTCTGAGGTTGTCTGCCTTTGTTCCTGAGAAAAGAACAAGCTCTCACAACAGTGTGCTACACTACTCAGACCATAATAGGCTTCTACATTGCCTTCTTTCAACTGTTTCTTCAGTCTATTCATATGATTTTCAAAGTACTTCATCCTGTTTTGCCCAGTGAATCAGCACTGATGACTCCCTTTCAAAGAGTTTTCCAGGAAGTGTTTGATAGCAGAGTTGTCTACAACATGAAATTATATATTAGAAGCACAAAACTTTTGTAAGTGAAGAAAATTCTGCTGTATGATGCATTTTTTCTGTTTTTACAGAAAATATCACTTCTGACAGTACTTAGTTTTCCTACTATAAATCTACCACAGTACTACTCACACCTTTGCAAACTCTCTCAAAATGTTTTTCACCGGGTCTGCAGGACCATGTACCAATTTAATGGACCATCCACATGGCCTCCTTTGTATTTATATTTGCATTTATGTTTACAGTGTGCTCTCTTTTGAAGACTATTGTTTTTACTTCAGCGGCACAGCCATCTCCCACACCTACACTTCCACTGCTGGGCTGTATTTCTATATTTGCTTTCTGCCTGTTTACAATAGTACATAATTTCTGGAGAGAGTAAGAGACCCATTCAATCTGCCATGCTTTCTCCCAGTTTGCAACGTAATCTGTATGTAAAGTCCCACTCCAGTTCAGTATGTTTTTATGACCAGTGTGCAAGATTTTAGATGGATTACAAAGATCTTTGTTCTGTGATCACTAGCTATACATAGCTAAATATATATCATAAAATAGGCTTCAGACACCATACTTATAATCAAATTACCAAAATGCCCTTTTGTGCACCAATTGCAATTATTCAGATACACACTTCTTGGTTTATTATGGATCATTGCAAAATTAATTATTTCATAATACATAACAAGATGGGGTTTTTCATCTTCAGTTCAATCATTGTCACTTAAAAGGAATGTCTCTTCTGTGTCCTACATCTGAGCACACTTCAAATGCATATTTTTTGTGATGATCAATGTTAATAACTTTCTGTGATGAACACACATTCAACAACCACCTCCCTATTGAACTTTTGCTCTTGTAACTAGATAATTTCTGCTTAGGTTATTTAAATTCCCACCCTTGTTTTTCCCAATTACTGCTAAAATAGGTAGAAAAAAAAAAATCTTTAGGATAAAATGTCTTTCAACATTATTTCCTAGTGGCATTTGTTAAAGTCCACATAAAACTCTTCTATATCAACAAGACATAAGTGAGCATCAGTTAAGTTTACACCTGGATCATAGGACTAAAATGTAACAATAAATCAGATTTCTCCTATCTCCTAATAAATCTATTATAAATTTCATTTCAAACAATCACAGATTTTTCAGCATAGCAAGGAAATTACATTTTACCAGAAAACACCAGTAATTTTTTGTGCCTATCAGGATGTTATGAGTTAAGTGACCACATAACATGTAAAGTATTGGAGTACCAAGCCCTTTGCCTTTTTTTAAAGAAGCATTTGATTTTAAAGAATAATTTAATTCCCTTTTCTCTGGTAATTTTATAGCCCTGGTACTTATTAAAAAAGCTCATTTTATATGAGAAACAGAATGTAGAAATCTACATGGGAACTGCATCTTCTCTTTAAAACAAAATATATATTGAGTATATGCAGTTCTGACAATTTGAGATGGAATTTAAGAAACTGTTTAAATTTGACCTCTCTTCTTGACGTGATAACATTACATTAACCATCAAGGTAGAAGTAGTCTAACATTTAATTATTTTCTTCTGTCTTCAGAGAGGATTTGAGAATTATTCCCATTGTCAAACAGAAATAAATCCTATAAACTGGTTCTAATAAACTAACAGGAGTCTCTGCAGTATTGAGGGGGGACAGTTACTTTCCTTACTGGCAGATGCTTTACGATTGGTGTCACTTTTTACACCAGAGTTTTACTGTGAGGTGCTATTGCATGCTGCAGAAAAGACCACAATATGCATCCAGAGGGAAGAAATCCACCTGAGGATTCCCTGACAGTGCTCTTAGCTCACAGCTCTGTAGCAAAGAGCAGGGTTTTCACTGCTGTGAGGAAACTTTGGAAGTCTGCTCCCCCATCCAGCACACATGCAGACAATGAGGAGATGCACAGATGTGTGTCCAGGAACACTCCTGCCACCCTTTCATCTGCCCCTGCTCTCACCAAAACTCCGAAAAGGAAGCTGCATTTCAGACAGCACAAACTCAGGGAAGGAACATGATTTTTTGGAAATAGTTTAAAAAGCACCACCAATAGACTTAACTTTGCTTCCTTTTGTGTTTGATTCAACACTTCTGGCCAGGAGACAGTGAAAAGTCAGTGTTGACAGAGAATTGTTTCTTGTCCACCTAAAAGTGTTCCTTCTTCCCCATTTGAAACCCAACCTTCTCCCTCCCAGGGCAGGCACTGAAGCAGCCTGAGGCGAAACTGGGACACAAAGATCCAGTCTGGAAGGAATGCTGTCCCACAAAGCAGGTGGTTAGAACTCCCCCTTGTGCCCTCATTTCCGTGACATCTGTATTCACTTATTATGTTTGTCAGTCAGACCAGGCTCCTCAGAAGAGATAAGCTATAGATATCAGTAGGAACTAGGCATGAAAATGAAGCTACTTTTAAGCAACTTCTTTTTATATTTTCTTTCCACATAGCGGATTTTACGTTGCATGGGGCTTGATTGCCTTGCAGTTTGCTGTATAACCAAGGAACCACAGCTCTCAGTTCCTAGACAACACCAACTAACCCAGAACACAGGACCCTATCTCCTCCAGGGTCTTCTATTTGGGTCTCACCTCATTAGCTGATGAGGCCCATGGCCAAGACTTCTTTGCTTGGTTCCACAGGGCAGAGCAGCACAGCCTGACAAGCAGCGCATTGCCATTGTGGGTAGGAGCCCAAAAATTTTGTGTTATGTCTCCAAAGCCTTGGAGTTAGGGCATGTTACCACGACTTTGAATTATCCTTGATTGTCTTTTCCTTAATTTTCTTCATTTTACCTAGGTGAGCTGTAGCAAAACTTATTTACCCTGCAAGGTGAATATTACCCAATTTGTGTAAGTTTTAGGTAAGCTTTGTAGGTTTGTGTATTTTAATGCCTATTTTTATAATACTTTTGCTATTTCTGTATGTAATAGATAGCAGAGGAGCAGTAGCTACTTTGCATAGAGGCAGCTATGATCTGAAATAAAACTGGTGCAGAGGATTATACGAGTAACGGATTACAGGAGAGGTCATCCAAGTGTGGAGACAGGATGAAAACAGACGCTCCTGGGCTATAAACAAATTACTAATGATCAATTACTGGTCATAAAGTCCTTGGGAGGCCGGCAAAACTGACTTTAGAGATAACAAAGGGAACAAAGGACAAATATGCAACACAGGTAATCAAAACATACTATATATAGTATATTTAGATATAAAGAGGAACTGTGGATCAATGAGGAAAGAATAACGTGCAGTACGTGCTAAGAACCATATAAAAGTAGCCCCACACTGATCCTAGGGTAAGATGGAAGAAATCCTCGGCAGCAACTTACTTCTCCCAGCGAAGAACCCAGGACACTAACAACTTGCCATAACCCTCTCCCTTGCTTGCTGAGGACCAACAAAGGGTGAGCATAATTCTGGAGAAAGGGGTGGAGATGAGGAAATTGGTGGGTACTAGCATCAATTGCATCATGACTGGGAGTGAGCTATAATAATTGGAAAATCTGAAGTGTTTGTTTTCACAAAATGGGACTAATAAGAATGCTTTGATTAGATTAATACCTGAATTAATGCTTGTATTGATGTGCATGATTTCATTTTCCAGCCCATATAAACTTCATGTGGGGGTTTTTCATGTGTATTTGGTACCTATAGTCCTTAGTTGTAATTGTGGATGCAAAACAAAAATAGATTAATAATGTTATTCCCCGGAGCACAAGGTCTACATGATGCCAAGAAGTACCAAGTACATGAGACAGAAGTTGAAGTACGAGTTAGTACTAAACCAAGCATATTATCTACAGGAGACAGAGATTTCAGAGAGACAGTTCAATTGTGCCTATTGCTTGGAAGAATAAATAAAGCCTCCTTGGTTCAGAGAATGTGAACACATTTTATTCTGACAGCTCTGCTTTCCCATTAGTAGCTTCCCATGGCATTACCATCAGATTGTTGACAGAAATGTGGTTTTGTAAGTATTAATTTCTAGAGGGGGTAGCTCTGTCCCTTAGGCCATAATTTTTGTCACAATAGAAACAGCTTTTCACATTGCTAAAATTAGTCTTTCAGTTGACTTTGCCAGCAGAAATATGACAAATGCTTCTGAAAATTCTTATTAAGCAAATTTCATGCTGATATTTATTGTAATTTCCTGACATTCTTTAAAAAAATGCAAAACACAGAGTAGTCGTCTGAGGTATATGCACACATTTAAATAACTTCTCACAGAAATAAAAGGATGTAGATGAGAATGGTCAAGATGAAAATAGTTTTACTGCAATACCTGCTGGTGTTTCCAGTCCCATTATTAGCATCAAATACAGTCTACCTGAACCTTCTCACTGTTGGTGTTTTGATTTTTCTAAATAACAAAGTGGAATGGGGGAATGAAGGACACAAATTTTCCTCTAGCTCGTGTACAGTCTCTCATATACAGGACTGCTGTCAGCATATTTTTCTGTTCATATTCACCTGCCTGTGAAATGCTGCTTGTGAAACCTGAAAGTCTGCATCCTTACTTTTTCGGGGAGGCCTCTCATTCCCACTTCATTGAGTTAGATGTAAACACCACCTTCACAGAAAGTAACCGTAATGTGGCTGGGATACTGTCTGACAAAGAAACAAGGGAGATCACTGCTAGAAATAAGCATACTTTAAAAGGTGTTGAAATGACAGGGAATGTAGAAGAAAGAGAGAGGAGCAGAGAGAGCAGTGAGAGGAAACTGTGAAGGGAAGAGACTTTGAGGATAGAACATTTGTTGTGCCATGATCAAAAGCAAGACCTTTTAGAAGAATGATGTCATTTAATAACAGCTCACAATGATGTTTGAAGAACTCAAACTCATCCTTTCCTCACTCAAACTTGAGTGAAACTCATCTTAGTCATTCAAATAACTTCCTCTTCTGTCTTCTGCTTGGTGGCCAAGCACAGCAATGATAAACAGTAATATCATAAGTCCTCAAAAGCCCTGAATAAAACTACTGAGGAGTCTAGGGGACCTGATAGCACTACAGACACTCAAGTCCTCTATGTCATTGCCAGGCTGGCACCAGAAATCATTTACTCACTAAAGTAGTCTATTCATCTTCATGTCGCCCGCTTATTGCTCTCTGTCATAATGCAGTGCAATTTCTTTTTCTCTGATTAATTGTAATATCATAAATGTATCACTGAAAAAGAAGTTCTAGCCTTTTAAAGGGAGCATAGCTAAAAATTATTTCTCCTTGGCTAAATGTTAACTTTTATTTCTGTCTGTGTCTGTTGGTTATTGCTCACATGATAATGAAGTCCCCATTTTCAAAAGGAAATCAAAGAAAAAGGAGGAAAACAAAAATAGATTCTGTATGTCTAACTAGCCTAGAAGAAAAACTATGCTTTTCAAGCTCTTCCTGTGCTGGATGATACCAAGGAATATATATTAAGAAGCCTGTGTCTGGAAAATTTATTTTTACAAAGTGTCAGGAAGGATTAAAGTAGAACAAAAATACCATGCGCATGCATTCAGACTTGGTCAGATGGGGGACTTAGAGCTCAGAGGAAGACAGGGAGAGGCAGTATGGCTAAACTGATATGGAGCAATTTATTCAGCTCCTGTGTCTTGGGCATATGTTTGAGTGTTTTGGCAGTAAGGGTGATTTTGTCAGGTAGGGAACTCAGTGAAAAGTCTGGCTATGCCAGTGGTGTATCTTGCTGCCGGAGTGAGTTACTCCAAATGGGTTTGGGGATTTTGCATTCTTCCTGAGTATATAAAATTGACCAGTTGATCTTTCTGTGTTTTCTATGCTGCTATTATTAGGGCTTATATTTCTCCTTGTGGCTCATTTTTCAAATAGCTAGACAGTAGCTGTAAAGATATTACATAAATAGGATACAATAATCTAGTATGGTTATGGGCAGAAGTTCTACAGCCTATTTTCTCTCTCACAAGCAGTTCTAAATTTCAGAACACTGTTGCATCCCAGATGTGGGAAAAGGATGCAGTGTTTGGGGGGG
The DNA here is from genome assembly GCA_013397935.1 of Dasyornis broadbenti. Classification (NCBI taxonomy): domain Eukaryota; kingdom Metazoa; phylum Chordata; class Aves; order Passeriformes; family Dasyornithidae; genus Dasyornis; species Dasyornis broadbenti. The sequence goes on from VZRN01000405.1 coordinate 330,484, forward strand.
TGTGGTTAAGTGAAATTTTAAAAATAGCTTCAGTTGAAGGATCTACAAATTTTTTCATGTATATAAATATCCAAAAGTGATATTCATATTTTCAGAATACATCAAACATCCCTTGTTAACCTCCTCTAAATATGACAGTTCAGCTTCATGAAATGGAAGCAATTTCAGCTAGAAGTACGAAGCAGGAAGAATCATCATCCCTGACTTATGGATATTTCTAAATTCTTCTAAGGAAAATCACTAGATGTACTGGAATGACTTATTGGATACACATGGCTTGTAGACCATAAAGATCTATTCAACACAGCCTAGACAGGTTTCAGCTCAAAGGCATTATGGTCTGTAAGTAAGCATTTCTTAAATTCACCTTTTTTTCCTAGCCTCATTTTGAAATAATATTGGACATTAACACACAACCTAAAATACAGCACCTATTCCCATGAGCTTCAAATTATGGTATTTCCAGTTGTTGAGGCCACTCTACAGAAATAAAGCACTCCCAGAATGATACTATTACTTTTGTGCAATGTTCATGCCTCCCCATAGCCCAAGGAAAAATACACCTTTCCAACTCCAGAATTGGTCAGTCAGAAGATCATAATCTAGGCTTTGTTTTGGGCCATTGACTGAAATATTTCAGTGTGCTTTACTTTATGGTTTTTTTATAACTGTACCCAAATGTTCTTCCCAGAATACTTGTAACAAGTATTTTGCCTTCCATCTCACACAAAATCACAGTATGGTTTATCTGTGAAATGCTAAGAAGTTAAAATCCTGCATATTTCTCTATATCAGACAGTAACTATCTCGGGGGATATTTTGGCCTCCTGGTAGGCACTGTCGTCAGCAGAGTATGTTCCCAGAAGCTAAGTGAACAATAGTGTCACATTTTTGTTGTAATGTAAGGGAAGACTGTTCAGAAATGAAGCAACAAGCTTGAATGCAACAGGAATCCAGAGCAGCCTTCACAAACGCATGCACAAGAGCTATCTCTGGTCACAGGGTATCTTTATCTGCTGAAACAGCAAGGAAGGCTGATACTGAATGGTTATTATCATCTCAGAAATGAAAGTGTCACTCTGTGAATAGATGATAAACACCAGCTGAACAAAATTACCTTTATTTAGCATAAAAAACCTGTGATATTTTAGCTGCATGTGTCTTCAGTGCCTTTAATCCCCACTTAAAATCAAATGGCAGGTAGCCAAAAAATAGAAAATAACACTAAGAATGTAAAACCTTAAACAGTTACATTTTCCCATCTCCTGCTGACAGTATTATAAGAGGTCCCTCCAGGATCTTTACTGATCTTCATATGTGCATTGAAAACTAATGAGACACAATAAAAACCTGAGACATCTCACACATATTTGAGTGTAGTTCCTTTGAAAATACTAACTTTAGAAGAAGGATTCCAAGCGAGGATTTGGCTTCAGCCAAGTCGAGAACAACAAATGGAAAAATGTTTCAGCCATTACTGACATTCAGCCTCCCATGTGTCAATCTCACTTCTGACAGGAAAAAATATTCCCCGTCTCATGTTCTTCACTTCTCAAACACTTTCTCAGATGATGATGAAAATGAAGCATGGACAGGCTGGATGAGGTTGGTGGTTTATACAGAAAGAAGTTAGAAATGACTGTCTCCTCCAAAAACTCACCTGTTCCCTAGCTTCGAATGTCTGATCACACAACACCTCATCTCTGTAGGCATGTCTTTAGCTCGTGTTTCCACTCGCTGAGTACCTTATGAAATGCTGTTTATCTTGGTCTGCAACTTCAGGAGACCTCTGCTGCTTACCTGCTTGCATGCCCAAAGCTTCCCTCACAGGCTTTACAGATGAAGTATTGTGCAAGAAAGAAATCTAAACATGCCAAAAGTTCTGGAGCTTATGCCCAGGAATGGTCTGGGTATTCCCAACCTGTAGAAATTGACAGCAAGCACAGTCAACAGCTTCAGTCTGAGCACAAAGAAGCAAGTGAACCATCACATGAAACAGTGTCAAGCAAAGTTCAGGAAAGAAAGTTTGTTGACTTTATTTGAAAGGCAAATACGATCGAATTTTTCTCCTAAACACCTTTAATTTTTTGAATCAGGGTTTTTTAATCAAGCTGAAATTACTCTGAATTGTTCCCTATCAAAGATAATGCCATTGTATGGGAAACTCATGGATTTAAAAGTGACACCTGCACCTGGGATTTTGTGAAGGGTGAATTTTTTTCCTGGTTCTGGGAAAACTGGTATCAAGTCAGCTATCTGTAAACACTGAGGACCCTGTACTTCACTCTCAAGAAACTATGCTTTGTGCAGAAACTCATGGATTTAACAGCGATACCTGTATCTGTGACAGGGACAAAGAATACAGGACAAAGCTTTTGTTTAAACCATGCTACTGTGCACTCTGTTTTCAGGTGGAAATCTATTTTACTCTGGCATCACTGAGATTTGGATTAACTAGTGTGCTTGGTGGTGTTTCATCATCTCTAACGCATAAATCCTCAAAGATGTGTTGACTTCCATCCTATGTAATCTTGGACCTCAGAATAAACCCCCAGCAAAATTATGTTCCTCTGTTTGTGAAGCCTGCACATAACAAAGGCAGGCTTTACAATACTATAGCCATATTTTTTTTCAGATGCTAAAACTTTAATGTACATTCCCAAGACTATACCTTCCCTGCCAAGGAAAACATAAAACCAAGTATATTTCAAACAGTGATATAAGAGAGGGATACAAATGTTTATCAGCAGCCTTGAGGCTGCATTTTTCAGTAAATTTCCACCAGCCTTTGAGATGCCCTGTGGCATCCCTGTGGGCATGCTGGTTCCCCTAAGGCACCAGGACTGCTTCTCCCAGGGGCAGCCATCCTGGCTGTGTGTCCTGGATCTCCCTGGTCTCAGGGTGAGTTTGCTATCTGATGGAGAATTTGCAGCACAAAGTGACAGGCTTTGTGCCTCTTTTTCCCTTCTGGGTTTTTGTAGAAGGTTGTCATCTCTTCTTCCACACTAACTATGAGCCTGGGGAAACAACCTCCTACAAACAACATGCAGCTTTGTAGCACCATTGCTCTTTTTCTCTTTTGCCTAAAAACAGGAGCACAGACAAGTGATGATAGGAAATAACAAATGAAAAAGGAAGGGAGAAGTGTGAGAAATGAGAGCTCAAACATGTATAAGGACCCCAGAGACAGACAAAGCAGAGCACACCCCTCCCATATCCCTGGCTTTTTCCTTATACGTGTGAATCTTGAAATTATTGGCACATATTCTTTGGAAGATCTTCCCCAGCAGTGCTTTCAAGTTCACCACTCTCATCTTTTCAGGTTAAATTTAATCTTGCATTCAATGATATGAACTATTTTCTGAAGCCTCTTAGCCTCTGTAACTATTGTTGCAATAAAAGTGATGAGCAAATATCTCTCTGGATTTGGTTCCATTGTCAAATGCTCCAGAAATCCAGCTTGCAATTTCAAGGATATATTGAAGCTGCAAGTCACACTCCATAACTGGAAAATAATGAAAAATAGTCATTGGCCAGGCTCTGTTTGGTAATTCCTTATGATTTATAATCAGTTTCAAACAGCACTGGCCTTCAGTAAATAAAAATGTATGGGTTTATTTATTTCCATGACTAAGATTAAATCTTCTTTTTTTCTCCTGTAAGTATACCTAAGTTTTGTTAACTCATAAACTACTGCAATCTCTTTTTTTATTTTTTTATTTTTTTTTTTATTTTCCACACTGCTTAAAATGACCACATCAACATATGCCCTGAAATCCTTCATGGATGCTTAAATTTAAGGTCTTAAATATCTAATTAACTCCTCCTGTTTCTCATTTTCTTCAATAATTACATGTGTGATGATCATGACAATGCTCTCAAGAAGCTACATTAGGTACATATTTTTCTTTATAATTCAGGACCCAAATACTGTTGGAGAACACAAATTTCTGGATATTTTCTGGTGATTTATTTAGGTTTGTGCTAACTTTTTTCAAGTACAGTATTTACAGAGTTCTTTGTCCGTCTTCAGTCCGGAAGCACAGTTTTTTCCCGTGGCTGCTCTGAAACAGTATTTTTTTATCAAATCTAAATGTCATCTGTATAAATCTTACTAAACTGAAAGGCATGAAAAATTAATCACATTTTTCCTCAGGTGTCAAATGAAGCCTAAATTGACATCTGAGAAAAACAATGTAGCTCAAAAATGTTTCAAAATTTTTATAAAAACCCCTCTTTTCTTTTTGCTAATACAGACACCCACCAGAAGCCCCATGACGTATGAGGGACAGAGGTACTTGTCTCTGACTATATCTCCTCGCAGTAGTGTAACAGACCTGTTTTGTTTCTTCAGGCCTACCAGTGGACAAACAAGGAGTTTCATTCATCTTTCCTAAAACTACAAGGACTGTTCTGTCTGTTCTTCCAGTTGTTCCAGAGCAATGAGTATATCCAGCTCTTCTTTAAAGCACTGCTTTACAATGGGAAGGGATCACATAGGTGTGGGAACTGTTGGACAATTCAGTGCTTTCCTGCTTTTTTCTGGTACTCATAAGGCATTTATCCACTGGGAAACAGCTTCAAATTATTTTCAGATTTCTTTGTTCATGTTCTTACACAAGAATTCAATTCTTAGATCACTTTGATGCACTGAATAGCATAGCGCTTGCCCTTTTTCACATTTATTATGAATTTGTACATTTATTTCTCATATATCTTCTGTGGTCTTAGCCTTGTAGTTTTAAACTCTGCAAGTCAATTATCCTCCTCTCCATTGCCTTTAATTTAAGTGTAATAACACAATTTTTGGCATCTTCATATAAGGGTCATCTGAAAATGAATACTACACTGGTTATCCCCAGTTATGTCTCAGTGGACATTCTGAGCCGGGTCATGTACTTTGCACATGCCAGGTGCACCTTGCTGAATCTTCCAAACTCTTTCAAAGTAAGATCCCCTTTCTCAGTTCCTGGATCTCTACCACTGGTTCAGGCATCACACTGCCTTGTGCTCTTTGTCACAGTGTAGGAGTGACACAGGCTATTCCTGTTCTAAATCTCCAACACCACCTGGTCTCTTCTCTAGAACTTAAGCCCTCAAATACACTCTCTTCAGTACTAGGGCAGTCACAGATTGTTATGAATGAAACTTCTTCTTGTCCTTTCTGTTTTAAAAAACTACCTGTGTTTTATAATTTTTGACTCTTTCTTCTTAGTGTGGTTCTTTAATTAGTTTCCAGTAAGTGTCCCAAAATCAAGATTGTGTAAAAATATTTTTCTTTTTCTAGCTTCCTCTTTAAGGTCAGACATTGCTTGAAGTCTGGAGTGCTATATTATTAAAATCCCCTTCAATACATTTTTCAAACACAAAATTTCAATGCTACTGGGACTCTCTTAACCCCTTGCTCTTTTCTGGATGATGATCTAGTTCAATTATGCTCAAGCCATTTGTTTTGAATTATGTCCCATTTCAAACAGATCTGTAACATCACAAAATTTGCATCTACACAGTGGCTTATCCCTTAAAGACTCCTTTCTCAATACTTATCCATCACAGACTCTGGCTCCACAGGATAGCTGCAGTTACCAAGAATATCTAGAGAATCTCAGAGACCAGCTACTTTCAACCATGCCCATGCCAAATTCCTTTCATCCCAATGTGGCAATCTTACTGCCCTTACCTACAAGTGGAATGGCACAGGAGAGCCATGACACACAAAAAAGCAGCTCTGCTTCCAGGCAAATATTTGCTGTTGTTCTACAACATTTCTGGCTTCTGCAATCCCTGGGTTAGTCTTCCAAGAGTAAGGAAGGCAGCCAAACCTTAGGTCTGGCCAATAGCCAAGGGGCAAGTCAGTGCCAGCATGACAAAAGCAACCACAGCTTCACCTCAGCTGTAAATATAAGGGCTGGGACTTTCCCTGAGACTTTGACGGGAAGTTCTTTCAACCCGCACAGACAGAAAAGGCTTGCAACACTCCTCACATATTCCTCCCCTGTGCACTCACCCTCACTTCCACCAAATAAATACCAGCCGGGCTGTCAGGGTTTCTGTGTCTGCTCCAGGCAGTAGGACCTCTTGCAGCTCCTGAGGTCTCCCTTGGTCCAGCACAGACAGCATCTCACTGGCTGGGAAAGCACTGGCTTGCTTAGGGGAGCAGCATCAGGCTGAGTGCACAGGTGAGTTTTACACAGATGGCAAAGGTGTCTCTCATTTCTGCAGGTGAGAATGGGGAACAAAATGGCTAAACTGACAACCTGAGAAGTTAAGGTGGGCTTGAAGTCGCATTTTTAAGTCTCTTGATGAAATTTTAGCCCAGCCTTTCTCTCTGCTAGACAAAAAAACACAAAGCCAGGCCATGTCTCCTGGGTTTTAATTGACATTATACAACCTATTTGTAACTGAGAGCTGAGGTAAGGAAGCACTGAGAAATAGGAAAGTAATTTTATCTGTAAAATTGGGACAAACAAGAACTTCAGGTTTCTCAATTAGTATTCAGAGAGCTTACATAGCAGATAACAAGCTTATTTAATCTTCCAGAGGTGTTTGTTAGAGTTAAAATGAAGAAAGCTTCTGCAAATAAGGGTTGGTCAGTGGGGTTAAAATGATGAAGCTAGAAACTGGATTTGCTTTCCTATGGCAGAGACAAAATATTGGTTTGAATTTTAGTAGCAAGAGCAAGGTGTTGTTTTACACCAAATTATAAGTTATCTCTAAAAAAAGTTGGAACTAATGATTCTTTTCACTTCTGGATTCCTGTATGGATTTCAAGTTTTCTCTTCCCATTCAAGCAGCATACCAATTTTAATCCTGTTTAATATTTTATAAGCAAGGGTCTTCAATCTGCAGAAAGAAATGGTTTTTTTCTTAAATATCTTCTTATACCAGCTCCGCATTATTAATTCAAAGAACATTTGCAGCTGTCAGAACTGTTCTTCAGCTTTGATATAGGAAAATTTCATATCCCCTCTAAATTTGCAACACAAACTGTCACTCAGATTGTAGGCCAATTTTTTCAAGTCTGTTAAGACTTCATAAAATGATGCAATTAGTAGAAGATGTAAATTCTTTTTTAGATGTGGCCTTTCTGAAACTCTTAGATTTGTTAATAGCAATGATTTAGACTAGCATGAAGTAGCACTCTAACTACTTACCAAAATATTGCAATAATCATTGAGAAATCAAGCATCTCTGTGTTTTCTTCCTCCATGTAGGAATATTCTTATACAAATATATTAAACACTTTCCATATCAGTACATTTTTAGGCAGATGGCATGTTTTTTAATTACTTCTCTTAGTTACAGGCAGAAATGATAACCAGATGAAGAGTCTACTTTGGGTTGAGAAATTATTAGCAAAGTGTGTAGCCTACACTAGTGTTTTATTTCAGAGCAGGAGCTCACTTGGGAATGATTCTGCTGCCCTCTACCATGTATCATTCCATGTCTCACACTGCAGAGCAGCTGGGAACATGCAATCTTGGCTGCTCATGGATGAAACAAAACAATCTCACAGCTAATTGCAAATAAGCTCACAGGACCAGATCAGAACTAGTCCAAAGTAAAATCCCCATCAGCGTGGGCATTGGGTGTTCCCTATAAACCCAGTCTCTCAAAAATACAGATAGCAACTGAGACTTTCAGGCAGAGTAGTTAAAATCTACATATTTTAAGGTCTCTTTCACTGCTTCCCCAGTCTATTTTTACTTAAACTTGTTTATTTGGTAACCTCAAGATTTGAGCCAACATTTCTTCCATTCTCATCTTGGTTGCTGAGCTAGCAGAGTGGAACTGCAACATTTTCAATATCTTATTTTCTGTGGGATATTTTAGAGGCATTGGTATTTTGACTTCAGTTTTATTCTATTCAGATTTTAATGCATATTGACTTCGGGGTTCAAAAGCTGGCGTTTGGGAAGAAAAGGTAGGGACAAGTATTAAAATGTCACATTTGTGTGCTTATTGCAGTTCAAATGTGGGGTCCTTTTTGTTCCTGCATGCTCTAAAAAAATATACTGGGGTTTTATTTCCTCTTTTGACAATACTGTTTAGAACTAGATACCGTCTTCTTTTTCAAAATTTCTCCAACATGTACTCCCCTTAGTGAGAGCACTGCCAATTAAATAGCCAGTGAATGCACTTCCTATATGTTGTAGGCAGGGCTGTGAGAAATGAGTGCACTCCCAAATGTCCTTGTGAGCCCTTCCTGGGCTCCCCGGCAGCTCTCTCCTAGCAGCTGTGGAGGTCTGAGTAGGGTGCTGAGCCTGTGCATGGGTAAGCACTGGTTATACTGGTGCTTCTTGGAAACAGAGGAAGAGTGGGAATATCTGCCAACAAAAGCATTAATTAGAAGACTGGCAAAGCTTCCTCCCAACTTCATAGCGAAGCCCTGGACATGCAATTGCAAAGGAGACTTTAAGTTACTTTTTCCCTTCAGTAAACTATTGAGGTGATGTCTCTCCAGGTGGAGTTACCAGAGAAATGCTCTGACTTTGGTGGTGGCAGTATGCTGGAGGGAGGCTCAGGCTGCCTGGCTTGGGACTGCCCATCTGATGGTTGGCTTAGCTGCCTTGTGTGTTGCACTGGCAGAGCAACGCAAAGCAGCCTGGTTCAGCAGCAAGGCGTCTTCCACTGGGAGATGCAGTTCCCATGACTAGCTTAGAGAAGGATTAAATCAGGAGTGAGGACAGGTTCCTAGCTCTGGATGATTTCCCTACATGCATTTTTCCCAGCTGGAGCAGCCTCACCAGGACAAATAAGAATGTGCAGAAAAACCACTTCCATAAACTACATGATATCCCTAAAAAATGAGAATATTAATAAATTTTATTTGAATTCTGCAACCTGAACTGCTCCAGAGCTTCATATAACTTGGCACGTCAAAGGTGCTTAATTATAATAATCTCCTACAAACTGCTTGATCAGTGGTGAAAAGGCTCAGCCACCCAATTCAGACAAGTTACAGCACCTGAGGACTGGGATCAAAGTGTTTTACTGCTGCCTGTCACCTTTAGTGATGCCAACTATGTGAGCAAGTTTCTGGAGCCCTCTAGATAAACAAGCCTTAAGAGCTAAGAAATTTAGTGGAGAGGTTGATTGCCAAAGAGCAAAACACTTTCTGGCATCATTAAAGCAGAAGAATGTTTGACAAAGGATTTCTCTGGGGTGGTCCCATGCTACAACGACTGTGAGAGCAGGAAATATGTAAAAAGATGTGAGTATTCACAACAAGTGGATAATTATGCAATAATTGTAATAGCATAAAATGGTAATTCAATAAAGACAATGGGTTTATTCAGAAAACTCAGTTCCTTATTTTGTATTGCATTTCCTTGCTGGAGATGCAAGAGAGGGTCACCCTGCAGGAGGGAATTATTTTGTCCAATTAGGCAATTACAAAAGCAGTGTGACACTTTGTTTTGTACCTCCTGGCACCCTCTTCTTTGCTCTTCAACTAAGTTTAGTAAGAAGCTTTTCATTTGTCTCTACTGCACATCATGTTCCAAATATCCACCTTTTCCTTCACTCCTTTTTTGCTTATTGTATGGTCTTGACATGCAGAACCAAGAGTGACTTCTGCCTTGACCCCACATATTTCACAGGGGTAGGAACAAGAGATATCCAGTGACCTTGGCTGAGACCCACGAGCAAGAAGAAGACAAAAATCAGGGTGAGTTCTCTCTGAAGGCCGCAGCCCCTCTGTAAGAGGTCACAGGGAGCAGGGATTTGTAAGAGATGTTTTGGAACGTTTCCTGTCCCCTGGGCAGTGGCATAGGATAACTCTGGCTGCCCTGTAAGCAATTCTGCTCCAAGAGCAGTGCCTCAAGGCAGTTTCCTGGCAGAGAGGTGTCATTTGTACCAAGGTCTTGGCTGGGAGACGAGCTAGTGACTCGCTGCTGTGCACACCCTTCCTTGCTTGCCAGGTGGGAATCACCAGCAGCAGTTTGGGCATCTGCAAAACCTGGCTGAACTCAAAGAGAGCTTTGGTCAGAAAGAAACCAAAAACAAACCCTAGATCTTTCCATTTCTCAGTATAGGATGCTGCCCTGAACAGCTCTGTCAATTTTTTACTAATCCCATCGCTGGAGTTTTTTTTCTATTTTAAAAGCATGTTTCTAAATTCAGGCTTCTCAGCAATTAATTTTCAAAGCCTGTAGCTTAAGGTTATTGCTTAAAGAGTTTTGAAATCAGTAGTTCAGTAAGAAGGGGAACTTCTCCCACCTTGAGAAGAATTTAAAAAATTGCCTGATAAGACTTTTTCCTTGTTGAAAAATGCAACAGCATTTTAAAATGTCTATTTTTTTTTCTCTCACTCACTC
>VZRN01000405.1:340818-363169 GCA_013397935.1 Dasyornis broadbenti
TTAATCTTTTTGAGTAATAATTTCTTCTGAAAATATCAGTGTTCATTGTGCCCTGGAGACAGGCCTGCAGACGCCACTCAAATTCAGTCACATGAGAGAGGAATATGTTTAAGTCCACATAAAATAAAGCAAGGAAACCAAAAGGAGCAAGTAAATACAATTAGTATGCTTCACATGAATTGAGTAAGGGAATTGATAAAGTTATCCACTCTCTTGGATTGTCATCCAATCATATCTTTAAACACAGATTGATGAACTTCCTGTAAAATCTGCTTGGCCCCATTCCAGAAATGCTGCAAATCCACATTTACTTGTTTTGGCAAGAAAGCTTCATATTTATGCTCTGTTTCCTTAAATCTTTCATCATGGTGTCACTTCTCAGATTTGTAAGAACGTAAGACAATCAAGAACATTGTCACTGCACCCCTGCAGCCACCTCGCCCTTGTTTTTGTGAAAGGTGTAATGAAACAACTGGGCTTCATTTCCCCTCTCATGCAACTTGGTCCAAAAACAAGTGAACTGAAAATCAACAATTCATCAGTGTAACTGGGAAGAGAGACAGGATTTTCATGTTCTCCTTCAGCTCATAATAAATAGGGGCAGGAACTCTTAAATTATTAGTGATCTGAAGGTTTGGTTTTGGTGATGGTTTCAAACAAATATACCACGGGGGCAGAGTACTCTCTTGCCCTCATGTTGCATGAAAAAGGGCAGCTGCAGACTCCACAAGAGAGTCTTGAAGAATGAAAGACTATAATGTGACTATATACATTTGAAATACCTAAAATCCACTAGAAGAAATGTTATAGGAGTCATCTCCTGTGATTGGAAACTGTTTCAATCAGTGCTTGTAATCAGCCAAGAAACACAAACCCCTAGGAAGCCAGGCTTCATTATTTCTAGTGTTATTTCTCTCCGAGATACAGCTACTTGTCAATGTCTCTAAATGGCAGATAAAAGATGCTCAAAGAATAGCTTCACAGTGAGGGGAGGTCTTGGCAGGAATCCAAGAGGTGCCTCCCCACACCTGGTAGATCTGCAAGCATATCTTGGAAGGTCTTAGAACATGTCCTAGGCCAGCTGGGATAAACCCAGTACCACTGCACTGTAGGCAGGTCTCTCTCTCCCTTTCACACTTGCTCACCTTCAGGTGTTTTAAGAAATATTTTCATTCTTCTTGCAGTTGAATAGGCTGGATTAAAGCTTAATACCTACACACCTCAGAACAGAACAACAACCCTGAAGAGACTGAGGAAATTACTTAAGTTATAGCTGGGTCTTAACGTGTTTATGGGAGCAGTTGGAGGTGGTGAGATTTCCAGCCCTCTCAGTACTTTGCTGTGATTTAGACAACATTAAGCACATCTATTTATGCCTATATTTCATCTGTTTGAAGAGCCTCCAGGCAGTTTTAGTGTACTCCTGATAAAAAGTGAAGATGTGGGAAATGCAGTGTCCTCCATAGGAGAATTTATTGTCTCAAACAATTATTTTTTACCAGCTTTGTCAAAATTTGGAGGTCAGGATTTTCTGCTGAGAAGAACAGCAAATATTCATTTGCTTCAAAGAAAATTCATGAATAACTTGTTGTAATACATTTGTTAGGAGCTATTCTGTTGTTTTCTTTATGTGTTTAAGTACTGGATTAATCATGGGAGAGTCGTTTAGCCACATGCCTTTTAGTTTTAGGTGTATCAAGAAACAGAAAATGCAATTTATAATTTAGGGCAGATTTGGTTCCACAGCTGTCAGCTTATAAGAAACAGTATTTGTTATAGAATGTGTTCTTTCTCTCTGTGAGACTAGTAAAATGAAATTTTAAGTAAATGGGATTGCCTCAGAGTAGTGTACATGTCTTTCTGGGGAGAATTTTTAAATCTCATTTCACCTGTTTTCCAAGTTACACCAGGATTACTGTATATTAAGCATGTGTGAAATACTTCATAAAGTATTCCAAAGATGCAGTACTACTTATGCAATAAATGAAGTAATAATTTCTTTTCTCTCTTTTTGTACTATATTTAATGGGCTGCTGTGTGTAATTTTATTGTATAGGGGCATTTTTGTCCAATATATACCTTTTGATCATAGATTACAAGACAAAGCAGGAGTCTTATTTACAAAAATACCCCTGCAGTTGGGGATGACTTCTATTTGCCAGTACATGCAATACATTTTTAAGAAAATAATGAGAATTAACTCTGTTCCAGAAAGAAACTGTTTAACTTTGGAGAACTTGACAGACTAAAAATTATCGGATAAAAAAATATAAATCCAAATAAACACATGTACTCATTTACTTATTTGGTTCAAGTTCACCATGCCCACCCGCAGGTATATAGAATTTAAGGGAAACAATGAGAAACAGAGGCTCAATATAAAAAGTAAATAAATAAAGAAATGAATAATCCTGGCCATCTCCACTGCTTTTGGTACAGTGTTCTTTATTGCCACCAGCATAAGTAGATGCCATTAGGATGGTGTCAAAGCACCGTGGTTACCAGGAGTGCAGCCCAGCCATGATTGAAAAGGATGTCTGTTTATCAGGCAGGGGGGGATCAGGTGTGCACAGAGGCATTGGGAGAGCAAACCTGACTGAACCTGCTTGGTCTGTTCAAGGGGGTATGAAGAAGGTCTGCAGAACACAAGATAGGGGTTTATTTTCACCATTTCAGCCTTAAATGCCAACTTAAGATTAGCTCACAGTGGCCCAGCAAAGTTAAAATGAATAATCACATTAAGTCTAGCAGTGTTCAGAGCTTACTCTCTGTAGTGGTGGTGGGAATCTGTTTTCAAAATGTTTTGGAAGAGACATGTTGTGAACCTCTATGGTTGAAATGAGTTGTCATGCACTCAGCCCTGCCTAAGTGGTTCAAATTATGTAAGCAAGTTCCTGAATCTGTGTAAAGAACTGCATGCTTCCAGGTGCTTCCTGACCAGAGAGAAACAGAACTTTGACTGAAAAAAGCCTCTAGCAGAGGCTTGAGGACTTATCTATGTGGATGCTCTGTGAGTATGCTCAGCTGATTTTTGCTGTAACAAAAACGAGACACACAGAAGAGCAAAAAAAGGGGAAGGAAACAGAAGTAGTTAAATCCTCTGTTTTAAAAGAGCAGTGTGGTTATGGTGTGATGGAAGAAGCCATGTTGATAGCTTAAAATGAGGACATAGTCTGAACTCAAACTACTTATCCCAGATGACCCAGTTTCACTGTTGTACAAGCAGAGTTAAACATCACAGGTTAGTGAACCCAAGGGAAGAATTAATTTCTCCATGCAGCAAGGTACTATCAGAGTTCATCTGTGCAATGGACTCAATAAGATCCAAAGTCTCAATCCAAGTGTTTCTCCATTGCTATAGAAAAATAATCCTTTGGAAATATGGAGAAACAAGGTTTTTCTGGAAAGGTGAACCTAGAAAACAGACTTCCTACCCATATTCTGCTACACAGAATCGCTGGAATATGCAGTCAATCCTGTTGCCATGACTTCTGTATAACCGTATATGAATTCACATATATGAATTTACACTCAGCATGCTATATAATGAGCAAGATGTATTATGTCAGGATCTTTTTTTGCCTCCAGAATAGTGTACTAGTGCAATGGCAAGCTGCTCCAGAGAGGCCATTCTCATCCCTAATACTCTCTGTTATTTGCCTAGTGTAACAGAATCCTTGCTGTTATTTACATAGAAATAGTGGTAAAAATAATTAGTTTACATAGAAAGAAAGCCTTTGGCCATTCATTTTTTAAAGTTAAGCTCCCGTAATATTTGTTTTGTGTATAATCCTTATGTCCACCTTTGGGATTATGAATCTTACAATGAGCATAAATAGAAAAAAAAATTTAAAAAGGAAAAATATAAATGGACCAGTGTCGTAAATCCTGGCACTAGTTCCTACAGTAGACAACACCATAACCTACTTATAAACCTTTCTTTTACATGGCAACAGATCAAATTTCTGGCTATGCTTTGGCCTTTTCTCTTCTCATAGTCCATATAGCCTGCTTTGTCTTCTAAATTTTTGCCCTGAATCCAGAGATAAAAGAACATAATCCCACTAGAAGACTTTGGAAAAAGAGGGGAAAATACAGAGGTTGTCACAGTTTGGAGCCACCACAGGGCACCAAGAAACATCAAGTGCTCAAAAATGGATTTGTTCCCCTAGCAGAATTACAAGCAGAGTATACTAGATTCTGAAGGCGGGAAGGTGGTGTTCCATGAGAAGTACAATTTGAGAAGAAAATGAGGTTAGGCGATTGGTAGCTGCTTAAAGAAACTCTGTTAAAAGCAGAGATATAAAGATTGCAATGCAGGGCAAGGACTGCCACAAGAGAGCCATGCAGCTGGAGCTGTCAATTCTTCGAAACTTCAAACTGAAATAACACACATAAACCAAAATCTATGGAGAAGCATAGAATCATGCTAATATGTTGATAAGATTTGAAAGGACACAGCACAAAAAGAAATATAATTAGTAAGGTGTATATATAGAATAACAAAGAGTTTCCTGTAAAAACATAAACGGTTAAAGAAAAATCAAGGAGAGAATTGATCTACCACTCAGCTGAGAGAAAGCTATTGACTACTGACTCCAAGAAAGCCAAGACTGTAGTGGCTATTTTGCTTTTTGTCCCCTGGACGGGTCAACCATGATAGAAGGGTTTACATCAGTAGCGAAGAGCTGGAAATTCTTGCCAAATGGCAGAAGAATGAGATTGGGCTGTGCTTAGGTGAGTTAAATGACCTTAGATCAGAAAGGCTGATGAAATTCATCTCACCCTGTTCAGGTAGTAACTGAAGCATTTCCACAGTTGTAAATAACTCTCTTTAAGAACTGTGTGGAAGAGGTGAAGTTTTGAAAGACTGGAAAGGCAATAACAGCGATCTTTAAATGTAAGAAGAAAGAGGAGGTGCAGAATTGTGGCCCAATCCATTTAAATTCAATTCTCAAACAAATAGAGGAAGCAAGTAGAAGATAAGAAAAAAACAGATTATAGGCACATGGATTAATCAAGAATAAGGCATTCCAAACCAACCCCGTTATTTCTTATAAAAGGATAACAGGCCTTGTGAATCACTGAGGTGATACAGCTTGACATGAGCAAATTTTTTAGCATGGTAAGTGTTAGAAAAAAATTTCAAAAGCAAACTACAAAAATGCAGTTTAGATTAAACTAATATAAGGTAGGGTTCTGTGAAACTAGCAAAAGAAACCATTTGCAGTCTTTCAGTTAACCATTGTCAAAATAAAAGACTGCATTTACTGCAGATGTACAGAGGGTCTTTCCTGCCAAAACTCCTATTCCAGAATTTCGTTAAATGGTGTAGATGCCAGAATAGACACTCTACTCATGAAAGCTGACAATCTGACAAAATTGAAAAGGGCTGCAAGCAAGTTAGAGGACAGCCTGGAAATCAGAATGATCTTGACAAATTGAAGCTACAGTTTGAAATAATATGGTGCTATTCAACAGGGACAAGCGTACAATACAGCTCTGAGTCAGAAAAGACTACAGGAACATCGAGGATGGATCAAGTGGCGTGGGAGAAGTCCAATTAAAGGATTGGGTGTAACAGGATGCATTTGCACTAATGTTACAGTTCTAATCAGATGTAGAAGCAGATCAGCACTTTCTAAGCTTTGCTTTACACTACAGAGTGATCTTGGAATACATGAAACTAGATTCCTTACCACAAAAGGTGAGCCAGAAAGCGTGTTTTAGGTGGACCCAAACACACTCAGCTGCTACTGGCACACAGGTTGCAGTGCTAGACTAAAGTTAGTCCAAGGTGGAAATCTGGTGGTGGTGTGCAAATCATGAGCTCAGCACCAGCTGTTGCACTCTACATCTTGGTCCCTGTTGCCACACACTGCTTGTTAAAGCACTCATCACCTTAATGCATCTAAAGCTGGCTATGAATCAGCTGTGTTGTGAATGAAAAAAATGTGACAGTAGGATTACATATGGTCTGTGAGGCAACTGAAGCAATCCTTCTCTATCTGGTAATATCTCTGTGGGAGTACTGCAGTCAGTTTTAGCACCACACTTTTAATTAACAGTTGTAGCAGTTTAGCCTAGAAAGATCAGAAGAGAGCCATGAGAAAGATCACCAGTCTCAGAAACACAAGTTGCAGGAAAGATATGGGTTTGTTTCATCTCTAGAAGTAAATGGTGAAATGGTAACAGCTTTCATGTCCAACAAAGGCTGCTCCAAAGAGAAGGGGGATAAATTGACAGCTTTGACAGCTGTGTCTGCTGTGGGGGAGGCAATACAGATTGCTCATAGGAAAATCTGCCTAATAAAATGGCTGAGAAAGCAGTAAGCAAGGAGCTTCAGCATCACAACACAGGCAAGTCTTACAAACAGGTTAAACAAGCATCTGTCAGACTTAGTTTAAACACAGTTCATTCTGCCTTAGAAAGGCAGATGGACTAGATAACCTCGTGAAATCACTACCAGAGCAATTTGGTTTTTTCCTTTTTAAAATGTAAATAGTAAAATTACTCTTTCGTGCTCCTTTAAACTCGTCTTTCTAACTTTTGAATCATTCCACTGATCGTCCATCTGCATTTCATGTTACATCCTTCTGGTATTTCCATTATCCATCCTATCTCCATCTTTCTACTTTTGGCGTTGTACTTCATCTGTGGTATTGCTTCTACGAGGATATCCCTCCTTTTTCCCATGTGCAAAGCAGTGTGCCTGTCTTAATTCAATTTCCTACATAATCAAGTATTTGCATATAACTGCTTAACTAAACATTGTACATTTGTTCATTTTCCCTAGTGTTTATGCAATGAGGAAAAATGACAGAGTTGCAGGTGACTTCTTTTTTTTCTTTCAGCACCTCCTTTTATCTTTACTGACCAGAGATTACCACCATTTTCCTTAAAACAGGATAACTCAGTGTACAAGAACACAACAACAATGCAGAGGAGAAAAGACACAGTTAATCATAGCAGAAGCTTACATGGATTATCTTTCAAATAACAGAAGGCGTTACTAGTGCTCTAATGTTAGGGGGATGGATATAAGAAAAATATTATGTATGCATACAAATCTCTATGGCTTTTCTCAGATAATTTATGGCTACATATGTAAAAGAACAGACAGTGACTACTCCATGTTTCTTTGCTGGTATTTCTGCGTTCCTCTGGTCTTTGAGAGCACCCAGCATAACCCATGGGCATGGAGCAGAGCTCCACTGCCACCAGCTGCAGAGTGATAGCCCAGTGTCAGCCTTTGGGCTCAGCTCCCACCTACCAAACAAGCCTTGTGTCCCTTGTGATCTATTTCTGCTTCCCATCTTTCACACTGATACATGACAATAAAACACCTTGTCCTATAGAAAATTACTATCTTCTTACATTCCAGCTACCGCTGTCATGAATCTGGGAGTCCAATTTCCTTCTTTTGACTTTGCAGCCACAAAGTTTCCATGAGATGCTGCATTTTCTTCAAATACACACAGTAATGCCAGAATCTGTCTATACACTCTCTATATGCTCATGTCCTACTGAATTAATGACCAGACAGTCACTGCCAAGCCTACAACTTTCTTTTAGTTCAATAAGAGCCAGCTGACACAAAGACGTGTTGAAAGGAAGAAAAAGAAGGATTATATGGAGAAAATTAACTTAATTACTCTATTTTTTAGAAGCAGATATGGTCCAGAAGACCTGGAATTTAGAAGTAAATTTGCCTTGTCTTGCATGTGATTTTCAGAAATAGCAGACGCAGTATCAGTTTTACAATATAATTCATTTGTTTAAAAGTTTATTGGTGAATAATTTATTTCTAATACGTAATGTGTGCTATCATAACTGCTGTGGGAATCCTTATTAAGTAACTCTTGAAAAGAAAAGGTGAATTCTCCTTACTCAAGCAAATTGTCTCTCTTGTTGAAAACAGGATTAAGCTAAATCAGACCACAAGTACTAAAGAAAACCTGAACTGTCTTCAGCTTTCTATGCCCAGTACATTCCCTTTACATCTTAGACAGCACTTCAAGAAACCATATTTTGAAAAAAAATATTCCTTCCATTAATTTTTCTTTTCATCTCCCTCTTTTTTTCTTCTCTGCTAAAATGAGTTCAGTGTTCTCTAGTAAATGAGATGTTCAGTATAAGTGAATAATGGAAGTATTTATAGACTTATTTCTTGCTGATGGATCCATTTCTATGTTAATTTTTATAAGCCCAAACAAAATATAACTCAACTGACCTACCAAATATAATACCTGATATCACTCATCTGAGTTTTGTTTTCTTCCCATCTTACTTTGGAAAGGAGAATGAATTGCGTAGTTCACGCAGCAATAACTCGAGGATTTCTTGAGGACAAATACAGGTGTTTTCAGCTGGATGATTTAATGTTACAAATAAGTTTTACTTTTTATTTTAGATAGGAGACTACTTTGTTAAAAACTAAAATAAAGGAGAGTTGAGTCTTATTAGATAGTGAGTTGGACTATTTATTGATATTACATTAGCAACTCTTCTGTTCTTATTGAAATTCCAGAAAGGAATTTTATAGCTTTAGTCACATTAGAGCCTTGTTGGACATTAGTAATGCCCTCAGGGAATGATTTTTAAACATGTCAAAGGACTTTGCAATTTTATGCATGTGTCAGAGCACACAAATATGCAAGACACATTCAGATGGGTCCCTTTGAGGATCTGTTTCCATGCTCAGTGTACTGCTTGACAAAGCACATGGAGTCCGGCTACACAGAGCTGGGGTTACAACCCTGCTGCACTGCAAAGCCTCCCGTGGCACCTGTCCCAGCCACACAGATCCACCAGCACACAGGGGCTTAGCCCTACTCTGCCTGAATCCTCACCTTACCAAATGACCAGAAGCAACTGTCTTGGCACCTCTCTAAATCAGGGCTCCCACAGCTCAGTGCAAGAATGCTGCCGAGCAGGCACTGGTGCCAGCTGAGGGCTGCATACCTACATTCAGAGGCAGTCCAAGCCAGAATCTTCACATGTGATTCTCAGAGCAAGAATTTATGTGTTCATCTTGCTAGCAAAGCTTGCACCCTGCAGCACATGCCACAGACGCTTGCATTCTTGACTCACAGCTCTTATCCTGAAGTCATGGCGGGTAGGGGGACGCTGAGGCTTGATTTTTTTTCATTTACCAAACAAATGCAAGTTTTGGGTGAAATAACTGAAAATCATGTTGGATTTTTAAAAAGCAAAAAAACTGTTCTGGCAAGAGAAAAATATAAAATAAAGTGAAGAACATCATCTCAGTGTTTTTAAAAAACAGTATGTTTAAATTGCAGCATTCTGAATTGTGCTTCACAGAGGAATGTAAGCAAAAGGTTCATAAACAGCAGGAGCAAAGCAGTTGTTTTGGTCCCAGCTAACCATTTCATGCATTTCTTTCCTGCAAATTGGAAAATCTGTTATTCCCACAGCTCTAATTAAGACAGTTAGCTATGATGTAGTAAAATACTTGAATCAGAGCTCCTGCAAATTAAATTGCTGCTCTAAGTACCAAATTGATGGACAGTCCAAGAGAGGGATGTTTCAGGGTATCCTGTTGGAGGTCTTAGGTTTTCTGCTCCGAGTTCACCTTTTGTTAAGGGAGAATAGCATGTGGACCTACTGCAAGACCTTTGGAATAGACCTTTTTGATTCTGTATTTGTGTCATGGGTCTCACTCTGCAGGCACAGAGCAAACACACTGCTATTGCATGGATAATACATTAAAGACTTTGAAGTTGCCAGGTACAGTGATAAAGGAAGATAGAAAAAAAACCTCAAAGAGAATTTTACCACAAGTAATATATAAATATCAAAAATCTATTTTCAACATGAAATATTCAAGTCCACTGTCCAAATCTTTCACGGAACAGTCTTCAGGAAATTGAAGAGCAATAATAAAACAAACTGGCACTGACTACTTGCATTAAGGAAATATTGAGAACAACAGATAGGTTTATAGCTTCATTTTATAATAACCCTTCTTAAAGTATCTTGAAAAAGACTTTCCAGGTTCTAATCTGATTAGAAACACTCCTCCTCAATGCTTTTCTATAGCATAAGTAAGTAAAAATTACTCTGAAAAGCATGCTACCCTTGCTTTCTGTGCTTCTGTGTTTTTTCCTCCTATTTTCTCTTTGAGAGACGACAACTGGAACAGTTCAGCTAAATGTTAAAATCCATAAAATGGATGGAAAAGAGGGCACTGTAAGAGATGGAGAACTGAATATTCAGAATAGTTTTTTAAAAACTATACTTAAATCTTCTGAGAGTGTGTATTCAGAAGAGTGTGCAGGAATCATATTAAAGGGCAAGAAGATGCTAAGATGTCTATTTTGTACACCCAGAGTGAATACAAACATTTCATTTTCAAGAGATTGATGTTTTGCTTAGTTTGTTCCTTTTACTCTTTCTTTCTAACAGATGAATAAAAATTCTTCCAACATAATGGCTTTGGCTCCTAACACTTCTAACAAAAGAGAGACAGTATGCATATTTGGAACTGGAGATTTTGGACGAGCTCTGGGGCATAAGATGATTCAGTCTGGCTACCCTGTGGTTTATGGAAGCCGGAGCACCCAGATATCCAACCTGATTCCCAAGGATGCAGAGGTGTTGAGCCATGCAGAGGCAGCACAGAAAGCCGCCATCATCATTATAGCAATCCAGAGGCAACATTACAACTTTCTTACACCGCTAGCAGAAATTCTCCATGGAAAAGTCTTGGTGGACATCAGCAACAACTTGAAATTAAACCAGTATCCCGAATCCAATGCAGAGTACCTGGCTCAGCTGCTGCCTGGCAGTAAGGTTGTGAAAGCCTTTAACACTGTGTCAGCCTGGGCCTTGCAGTCGGGCACGCTGGATGCAAGCCGGCAGGTAAGGCTGAGCAACAGGGATTTCCTCTGTCATAGAGTCACACATCACATGGCTGCTTATCAGCTACAAAAAACACATCTGGGACATCGGAATTAGACAAGGTTGAGATGGTATTTTCACTATAATCTCCCATTTCAAACTAAATATGAGCTAAAATTTACTTTGGGTTTTTAATATGGCGTGAGAAGGAATATCAATAGCTTGCCTCTGAACTCAGTAAGGTGTTTAGAGACACTAGAGAAGCAAGGAAAGACAGCAGAGCTACGAAGAGAGACAACAAATCAGGAGGGTTGCATTAATTGTTCATTGGGGTTGTAAAGTTAAACAGAAATGAGATAGGAGGGATTTCTAAAGCAAGCATAAAATGAAGAAAGCAAAACAAGGGTAGCAAGGGATATGACAGGGCAATGAGTATGGGCAAAGGAAGTAAGCTAAAAGGTGAATAAATTATTAACATTTTCAAAATCATCGCCACCTAAGTTTAACACAACCTTAATGTGCACAAACTGTTTAAACCATCTCTTTAGCCACAGAGCACAGCAAGCACAGAGCTGGCCATAGGAAGCAACACGGCAGCTTACTCAAAGACAAACCACTTATTATGACCCTGTTTTCTGCCACCTCAAAGGACAGTGCTCTTGTACAGCATGAAATCATCCAGTTACTTAAACCATTGATAACTTTGCTCTCTGCTGCCAAAAACAACAGTTTTGGCTAAACTAGAGACCCAAGGACTTCCAGGCCTAGCCTCTGTAAGCCTTCATAATCTCAAAAAGAGCAGAAATTGCCCCCTTTCCCCCAGTTCCAAAAGGACTATTGTCTTACACACTCACAGAAAGGATGGTTTCTTCACTGTTTTACTATTGTATATTGTAGTATTTATTTTTGTGATAGGCAAATTGTGTTTTAAAGACCTCTGACCGCACTTCCCTGGAGTACTTAAGGACCACTACAGCAGCAACTGAAAATTTTGCTCTTACTGCTAAGGAAAATTTTGCTTCAATTTGGTCCTATAAAACCTTATGCTTACAAACTGCTTGCAGACCTTCAGAAAAATAAGTCAGGTCTTCTCTGCAAAGACATGGACTCAGCATGTTATACATTGTTCTTTCCAGATACAAAATTTTGCCACTTGAAACAATCTCCCTCCCCAAAGTAAAGAATCATATTCAAAGTTCTTTGACTCATTTGCCAAAAGTACCTATAGGCTACTTTTTGCCTATATTAATTGAGGTCAGCAGGGAAGCCACCAAGCAGCCTAGGAAGCTTACTGTCCATATCCAGGAAGAAAGATAGTAGAGAATGTCACAAAAATCTGTAAAAATAAAACTTCTGTTTGTTTTTGTCTGCAGGTATTTGTCTGTGGAGATGATGTGGAAGCTAAACAAATGGTCATGAATATTGTTCGTGCACTGGGTCTCACTCCAGTAGATAAGGGATCCCTCTTGGCTGCTCAGGAAATAGAGAATTACCCTCTGCAACTCTTTCCAATGTGGAAGTTTCCCATGTTTTTGTCCCTTGGCCTAACTGCATTCTTCTTCTTCTATTGTTTGGCTCTTGATGTAATTTACACTTACATTTATGAAAACAATAACTTTTCCTTTTTTATTGCATTTACTATTCCAAATCGGGTCTGCCCGGTAATGGCACTCATCCTTCTTGCCTTGGTTTACCTTCCTGGTATATTTGCTGCTATTATTCAGTTATACAGAGGTACCAAATACCGCCGTTTTCCAAACTGGCTGGACAAATGGATGCTCTGTAGGAAACAACTTGGACTAATAGGCTTGGCATTTGCTTCCCTGCACGCTGTGTTCACTCTTGCTAGTCCCTTGCGCGCCTTCGTAAGTTGGAGAACCGGCAAAGGAATCATCGCCCAGGTAAGTTTTGTTCCCTGCTCTATGTCTTCCTTTCTTCTGGCCCTGTTAAAACATTACCTTCTATCTTGAGCTTCAGAAGTCCATGTGGATAGTCCAATGTTCTCAAAATAGAGTAATATTCCTAGCTTTTGTATTTCTTTTAAACATTGATATACCTATGCTTTGTTGATATTATGTTGAGCTGAGGAGATTCTGGCCTCAGTCTTCCTCCTAGATAGTTGACATATTAATAAAATAATCAGGGAAAATGTAAACATTATACCTCCATATACCTTCAAGAACTGAATATATTTTGACTTTCTGATGTTACTTAACAAAGCATCACACATCTCTCTTCAACAAGTCTACAGAAAAGTAAAATGTACTACACTTACAATTACATAGAACCTATATGTAATATAATGCCTCTTCTGCTTTTTGACCTGGCATTCAAAGTAAATCTCTGATGATTTTCAGAGAGTTAATGTATAACATTTATCTCCTACTTACCTGTCAGGAAATTTTTTTCTACTTATTGATGCTAAAAATGCTATCACTAAAACATACTTGGTCTTCTTTACTTCAGGCACTGAACAACAAAACAGAACCACTCAACACCACTACTGCCTGGATTAGTGACTCTTATTTGGCTTTGGGAATTTTAGGATTTTTTTTATTTGTTCTTCTGGGAATAACTTCCTTGCCTTCAGTCAGCAACAATGTCAACTGGCGAGAATTTCGATTTGTTCAGGTAAGAAGAAGACCTTAAAAAAAATTATTCTAAAAAAACCTTCTTCCCTTATAAACAATGGCCATGGGCAGGTTTGCTAGACACTTGTGACTTTCCTCCACTAGTATCTCCAAATGAGATCTGTGCACTATCCATCATCACACAGTGAAAAAAACAATTGTACATGGCCATAGAGCTGTAATAACCCACAACTGCTCTGATGGCTGCTTATGGTACAACTGACATTACTGCATTAACAAGAGAAAGCTAGGAAGATGTGAGCTCCTAAATAAAAAACAGAAAGCTGACTTTGACATCAAATTCCACAATTGTACTAAGTCACAAAATAATTTAGCCATTCATTGGGCTAATTTTTTTGGTTCACAAGATAATTCTGTTAAAATGGGTCTGAAAATTACTTTATAACTCAAATCTTCTCAATGCCAAGCATCTAAAGAGAATCTGCAATTTCTGCAGACTGTAAAAACTGCTGTGACTATAAACAGGCTGCCCTTGGTAACACTATAATCTCAGCTCTCCGTTTGGAGAAGTTTCATACAAGCTGCTGTGCCTCTGCAGGAGCTGGGCTGAAGGGGAGGGGAGGCAAGAGAAGGGGAAACTACTGTCAATGAATGTTTTATCAAGGCAAAAAACTTACACAGTATGGTACTTCTGGATGGATTAGCACTAAAGCATAAAAAAACTTGGATGTCTCCACTGAATGTCAGCATTTTCTCTGCTTTTTCACAAATATGACAGCCACTAGGCAGCATGTGTGAGCTAGAAAAAATTATCAGGGTTATGGATGGAGAAAAAAAACAAACTGTATTTCACCTATATCCATCTGAATGTATCTTCTTTAAAAAAAATAAGAGCCTTTATATAATATAAAACAGTTTCATTTTGCCAGTCCCCAAGTTGGCACATGCCACAAATCTTACTGTGTCCTTAAAATTGCATTTATTCTGCTTTAACCTCCACTGTTTTAACTTCCACTTCTTTCTTTCCTTCATTCTCCTTTAGTCCAAACTGGGATATTTGGCACTGATTTTGTGCACTGCACACACACTGGTTTACGGCGGAAAATGGTTCCTGAGCCCATCAGCGTACAAATGGTATCTTCCAAACATCTACATGCTCTCCCTCGTTGTTCCGTGTGCTGTACTGGTTGTCAAATTTGTGCTGATATTTCCTTGTGTAGACAAACCTCTCACACGAATTCGACAGGGCTGGGAGAGAAATCCCAAATACTCAGAACAGTCAAATTACATTATCAACAAGTCTGCTGTGTAATTAAACTGAACTGTATTATTTAAAAAAATTTTATGAGGCCATATCAAAATGAAGTCTTGAGCCTACTCTATCTGGAGAGGGAGAGAAAAAGTGACAATTTGGCCAGGCTCTGTGTAAAACAAAGCCACCACAATGACAAGCTTAAAATACAATCAAATGAGGCCATTGAGTTTCTGCACCCCAGGCATGCCTTCACACAGGTGCAGACCCTCTCTTTTGCTCTGTGGGTTTCCCCTTGCCTGTTTACCCTCCATTCCTAAGAAGACTATGTGACAAGTAGGCAGTGTTCCATGCCCCTCCTCTGTTGTTCCAAACTCTTCCAGAGCTGGGCAGAACCACAGTAACCTTTGGTGTTAGACAGTGTTTTCTCCTCTTTTCTACCCTGCCCATTGGGACTCAGGTCTACATGCACCTACACACATCCACAGAGATCCATACACACACCTGCTCGTGTTTCCACACATTTCCCTGTTTCTACCCCCAGAAGCCACCAGCACCAACAGAACAGGTGCATGATGGATGCTAATTAAGGAACAGAGCTTCGCCTCCTAGCATTAGTTTATACTCCATTAACATCTGATCCAAGGAGAGCTATGTTTATGCCTTAGAGATCATTGAGTAAGATTTGTTTCATTTGTGTACAGGAACTGTAATGTTCGAAGTGTATGGGCCAAGGACTGCTGAATCTTTGCTTGCACTGCTTTACCAGAAATTCAGGGACAAAGGGAAGGAGCAGAGATCAAAAATGGCAGAGATGTGAGAAGTGCTTACAAGCCTAAGATTTTCAAGTATAGGCAAAAAAATGATGTGTGATTTTTTGTGTTAGCAGTGAGTTGTAAGAAAAGAAACAGAAGGAAAATCCTTTTATATCGGGGGTTATATATGTCATGGTTATATCTCATGAAGATAATATTGTTGATTTTTCAAAAAATGTTTTAAAAAATAAATCATTGGATATGATATTACAGATATTCTATGAAAATATACATATTTTAAAGACAATAAAGTTTTGGGTTTTTTTACACTGTTGAGTTCTGTTATCATTTTGGGAAACTTTACAGAAGTTTTTGTTGACCTGTTGTATCATGGAGTAGTACTATACTTCAAGCTTCCTTCAGTGATTTTCCACAGAATCAATTATTGCAGAAGGGATCAGATATAGGCGTAAAGGAACCAAGTGGCACTCAGTGTTGTGAGGATGCCTGTAACATCTCTTTACAGCTCCCTGGAGGAGAGAGAGATGGAAGCAGCGGAAAGAGAGGAGGAAAACAAGACAGAACAAGAGAGAGAGAGATTGTGTTTGCGTGTGTACAAAGGGACAGACAAGAGGAGAAAATAAATAGCAGCAGTCTGAGTGAATATCCTCTATATTTGCCATTTTGGGGGTAGATTCTAGTCTCAGTGACAGTTACTCAAGATTTATGTTATTACCAGTAGCAACAGTTCCAAAGCACTGACACATATTGGGTTTTGATATTACTTTATAAAGGACTTATTTTCAGGGTTTCTTCCTATCCCAATACAGATTTAAAACCTGCCCTTCCTCTCTCACAGCTGAGCCAGTGGGCTGGAGTTTAAACTGCAACAGCCATGGCAAGTCCCATTTAAAAGCTGTGCTTTATGAAATACAAACAGTGCAAGAGGTCCACATCGTTTCCTCCCAGCAAGCAGGCTTCTGTGTATTTTCTAAGGTCCTTGTGTTAAGAGGCCAAACCAACTCTTCTTTACCCTCACCGGGAATTAGCACAAAGTACCCGTGGCCTGACTGAATGCTGCTTTGTACACTCACTCACAATTAATCCATAGTCTCAAACACCCACAGGACTGTCCTCCTGCAGGCAAGACAAAGGAACTTCTTTGGGGACAGATATCACGTTGCTTTGTCAAGTGAAAACAGGACAAGATGTACTGGAAATGCTAAGCATCTGGGTACAATTTGCAATTTGCTATTTACTCTGAGGATAAAGGGCCAAGATCTGCTGTGTACAAACTGAGCAGGCAATGCTGTTTGCTTGCATGGGATGTGTGCAGCAGCTCTCAGGAGCAGATCCAGAGCCCTTGCATCCAAACTCAGCAGCAAGTGCTTTGTTGACTTCAGTAGATAATAGGTCAGATCTTCATCAGCACCTGTTTTTCCAGTCTGAGTGAGGGATTTCATATCCTCTTATTCTTGGGCAGCTGGGGAGTATTTGCTTCACAAATTTACATATTTGCTTCCTGAACACGGCAGAGAAAACAAATTCAGTAATTGTACCTGGTAGCTGAAGTATTCAATGGCAGTATTTTGAAAACAATAGCCAGTGCCAGGAAACCCGTTGGTAGCTGGTACGCATTACTCATGGCTGAGATCTTGGTACTTTAATTTTTTTCTTTTATGTACTGACAAAGCCTGGTCAAAAAGGAGATCAGAAGGATCATTAAAGGAATTTTGGAAAGGGTGTTTTCCATATGATTCCCAGAAGCCAAGAAAAGCTTTTACGTGCATATGTACATAATGCCTTTCTAAGAATTACTGCAGGAATAAAGCATTGATTGTCAGATCTAAATCAGAGTCAACACTTCGAAAATATAAATTACAGCATTTTAAATAAATAGTCACATGGATATTGTTGCAGTAACAACTAAGTTTGGGTTTCATTACATAAGAAAATTTTATTCTGATGCACTACAGCATAGTGGGATAGACAGCATAGTGTGGGTAGACCTCTATATCCTTCATGATATGGCTAATTTAACTCTCTTTTCCTTTTTGCTATATCCAGGGAATATCTACTTTAACAAAAAAAAAATACTTATTAGTAAAAAGGAAGTATTTTAATTAATTAGATTTCCTTGAAACAGAACGAGATTTCAGCTGGCCCCAGGGGATGCAGCTGACACCACAGATACTGCTGGATCCTGAACCATGAAGATCTGAGGAATTCTCTTGAGTTCCACCACACTGCACTGCACGTCCTGAGATCTTCAACTTATTTTTGCTCTGAAGCACAGCCTTCTGTCTGGCTTCTTTGCCTTATTTAACAGTCACCTTTCACTCCAAGACATGACACTTTGTGACCCACTCTACAAAGTCCCTTTATTCCTGTATGTCAGGTTTTTGCAGCTTCACTCTTGTAACCTCCTACTAGACACAAAATTTTACAAGAGCATCTTTAGTTTCAAGCACTGTTGAGCATGATGGATTCACTAGCCCAAATAAAGAACTAGGGATTTTACGAATGCTCTCAGTAGCTATATAGCCCACGTTTGCCTGTTCTTCCTTACTATGATTAGCATATTTAATAAGCATTCAGTGTTCCCATAATAGCCTAAATATTGTTTCCCTTCCCCACAATTTGGAAGCTTTTCTCTCCTACAGAGACTACTTTTTTTCTCTGCATTATACAGGTTTTTGTTGTGGATCTCCATTTGTATCACTAATACCTGACCTTAACATGAATGATTTTCTCCCTCAAGGAAGCTGACATTTCTCAAGATAGAATTTTTTATCTATCACTGCAGAAAACTACACATCTCTTATTCTTGCACATTGCCTTAATGTTCTTGACTCTGGGAACCCAGAATTGACATAAATATTAGCTCTGACAAGACTAGACCCCTACATACTGCTTTCTTATAAGCAACCTCAGTGCTACAAGAACACACTACAGAATCTTGACAAGACATGCACAGACCTCAGAGAACTGCATGAAACTTAGCTAACATCTCCAAATCTGCAAGCCAGCAGCGGTAAATTTTCTTCATATGTCTTCACACACATATTTTATTCCTGTCTCTCTTTTTGCTTCCACATCCAGATTTGCTTATTATTTCAGATACAATCCCTTCACAGTGCTTGCTTCTCTTCACATGTGCTCAGATTTAAACTAGGAATAGCTTAACTGCAGTCAGTAGACTCAAGGTGGTAGTAATAATAGTAGTGCAGAGGCCTTTCCTAGTTTCCTAGTTATCCATTGACTTTTCGCCCCAGTTTTATGGAAGATGGGAAAATGTAGTCTTTATAAACCTCTCTTTTAGAGCCTTCAGAAAATAGATAAATGAAAATTGAAAAATTGTAAGTTATTGTAATATGCTAATCATTACAGGACACAAGTGGTTGAACACCACTAGATCAAACTAGAATGTCCCAAGAAAAGGCATGTTTAGGACATTATCTATCACAGAGAGTTGGCATCACAGGGGAAAGGTATTTTTAAAGAAACAAACTGGAGAAAAGTATACGGAACAAAATCAAAAAGTTATTAGAATGAATGAGAGAGAGAGAAGGAAAAAAGAAGAAGGAAGTCAAAGCTGTTTTTCGTCTTTCCTTCTGGCTCCATGACAGAAAACACCACACATTTTTGATTGCAGTTATAAATCAAATTACCAATTATTTCAGTAACTTATAAACAATTAAATAAAGAGTTGGATTTTGGCAGTCCTGGAGTCCAAAGTACCTTTTAGGATCCCACCATAGCCTTCTTTCCCCAGTTTAAATAGGTAAAAATATGCATATTTTCTCATCCTTTATGACAATCATCTCAAATGTAGCTGCCACTCCATGCAGCACCACTGACTGTTGAGCAGCAGCAGTAGCAAACCCATTTGTGCATTAGGCACACAACTTGCATGTCTCGGTATGAAATATAGTTGGCAGAACTGTTTCCATGGGGTAAGAGAATCAGAAGAGATGCCATAGTGTAACTGCATAGATTCATGTTCAAAAATGCTTAATGGACTGCACTGTTTTAATTCAAGACACTATCATCTTCATTTAACAGTTAAAGAAGCAAAATCAAACACTGGATCTCACTGAAAAAAGGGTAAATCATTTACACAACATGAAAATTTGAACTAAAATATATCCTACAGTACTTGAAGAAGACAAGTGAGAGCTGGAGGGGTCAGCAGAACCTGAAGAGGTGACTGGAAGGGTAGTCCTTCCCCCTCCCCACTTGTCTAGCAATGAATCAGAGCATCGGGAGCCCTGGAATAGGACAGATGCAGTGTTGCTGTCCCTCAGAACCAGCCCAGACAATCAGAGGAGATGGATGCAGGAGTAATTGCAGGGAATTATGTTAAGTACATACAGGATTATAGTTTGTGTGATTTCCTAGTAACTTCTATTTTCCAATCCCATAAGTAAAGATTGGAAACCAAATCCCATTCTTAATTGGATTGGTCTAAAGGTTAAACCTCAAGTCACACTTCAGAAACTCCAATCTGGTCTTGTTAGTAAGCCTGCCTAGCATTGTTGAGATAAATAAACCCAACAGTTTAGGGTACCTAATCTTGCCAGGGCCTGAGGGATACCTCCCATCCAGTTACAGAAGCCTGGGAAGGATAAAGGGGCTGACTTGGAACAATATCAAATACCCAGGTATCACTGAATACCACTGAATAACTTCTAGCATCTCTTCTTCAAACACCCATGTTTCCTGGCAATGCTGTCTTCCCTGTCTTTTACAAAGAGGCTGACACTTAGATTTGCACTTACTGTCATCACAGACATATCCCAAGTTTCTTTAATGATCCCTGTGTCAGTGACTCATACAACATCACGTAGGAAGTCAGAGGCATGGAGAGGAATTGGATGCGGGTTTCCTGAAGCTAAGGATAGTTCTCTAATTACGAGGAGCTTTACAGATTAGAAAGCCAGAAGGCAACCTTGTGATTAGCTATTCTCTCTTCCTGCAGAACATGGGCTGTAGACACTGCCTAAATTAATTCCTTTCTGAATTATCAGGAGTTGTCATATTTTTCGGTTCACAGACCTGCTACAAATTTTCCAACAGTAATACAGATTGCTGTAAAGTTTAAGCTTCCCAACAACATGTAGTTTTATCCTAGCTACCATTTGTTATTGCTGGCAGGTAATCCATTAAAACAGGCAGCATTAAAGATATTCTGAAAGAACTGCTGAACTTGATTTAAATGTTAGAGAGCTCACCACAACTTCTAGCAAGTTATTTTGACAGCTGATTACCCTCACTTCAATACCTAGCCTGGAATTTGTATTTTTTTTTTTAACTGTAGTATTCAGTAAACACAATTTATGATTTCCACGATTTATCTAAAGTGTCCAGAATGGTGGCTATATATGGATCATATATATTAGTCCGGAGAAGAAGCCAGGTGTAAGAAGAAAAAGTGTGATTTATACATATATATGAATGGATAAATATAAATCCTAGTGGTCCTATTGTATATGTGGAAATTCAACCACAGACTGAAACTTCTTGGTGATGACAGTGAAGATTCAAGGTATTTCCAATTAAAATGGAAAAAAAAACCCTAATAAAGTAAAAAGTTGAAATATTAACTGTCACTGTGGATAATCTCAAACTTAACCATAATTTCACCAAAAAAAAAAAGAAATCTCAGATCCTAATAAATATTTGTTAATAACAGTGTGAAAACAGCAAGGATATTACCCGCAGGTTTACAGTTTTTGTAACCTACTCTGTTAAATTCACATGAAGAACAACTATCACATAATCAGGTTTCTAGGGAATGTCTCAGGAATTAGTTGCAGACCCACCATTACACTTCACAAGCCTGAACAAACATAAAATCACTGCTGAAGAAATGTACAAACTATAGTACCCTGGAAATCCACAATGAGGACAGAAGCAGGTGGAAGTCATTCAATGGATGGTGCATTTTCAACCACAGCCCCATTGAAT
The DNA here is from genome assembly GCA_013397935.1 of Dasyornis broadbenti. Lineage (NCBI taxonomy): Eukaryota > Metazoa > Chordata > Aves > Passeriformes > Dasyornithidae > Dasyornis > Dasyornis broadbenti. The sequence goes on from VZRN01000405.1 coordinate 362,250, forward strand.
CCAGCGCTCCAGAAGGTGATTGTAAAGGAATAGACTTGTCACACTTCCAGCCCAAGGAGATGTAGACTGGAAAGCACCAGCTGAAAACCATTGACAGACGACCTACTAGAAAGGGTTATATGTTCAAAAATGCTAAGGGCATAGGAAAAAGAGGGCAGGAGAAAGATTTAGTATAGTTTTGTGATTTTCAGATGCACAGAGAACTCAACTGCTGCAGAGAGCAGTGGCTGCATACTGTTTCACAGTGTGAAAGGGATGATGAAGACTCTGGAAAAATCTCCATTAACACCAAAAAATGGTGTAAGAACTTGAAAAAAATTTCTTACATCCACAGATGACAGTTATTTAATTGATTCATTTAGGAAAAGAAAAAAAGAGATGAATGCAATAAAAAGTATGCAGGTCACTATTCCACTGCTGAAATGTCATAATCCAGTAACTGGAAAAGTGAGAAAAAGCAGCTTGTCTCCTCTATGAGACAGCAGAAAAAAATTATATAACCTTTACAAATATATGCAACTCTGGGGTTGTTTAATAGAGCACTGGGTATGAGAGAAGCATACAGGGAATATCACATAAGCTTCAGATAAAACCACAAGTGTACTCAGGCAGCTTTGGCTAGGGTTAAAGGTGAAACTCTACTTAAATCATTCTACCCAGAGGCTGAGAGTAAAGAAACTTGTTCATTTCTTCCCAAGTTTATGTATTTGACATTTGGCGTTGTCACACATATTTTCAAAGAACACACATAAGGAAATATATGGTTCAATTAGAACTTCTCTTTCTAAAGAAAAGAACACAAAGAGTAATAAGCAGTAAATGCTTGGGTTAGGAGAAGTATTAGAAATCTGAGAGACAAAACACCAATATCAAATATCACTATCCCAGAATGAGAAAGATACAAAAAAAAAAAAAAAAAA
>VZRN01000405.1:363192-445144 GCA_013397935.1 Dasyornis broadbenti
ATCAGAGCTAAAACTATACAAATGAGATTAAAATCCTTCTGGATGTGCTTTGAAGACGAAAACAGTGAAAATAATTATCCTTGTGTGTCAGGTGACTATTTCTTAGTATGGGTGGATTCATTCTTGCAAACACCAGGTCAAGCATAGATGCTTTAGTCAAGCTTAAATCACCAAGTATAGCATAGGAACACAAGCATTAGATTAAATGTCAATTGCCTGCATAATGCAGAAGGTCATACTGCATCACAAAATCCTTTTTTATTCTTCAAATTAGGGGAATGAGTGTGTGAATGCTATCACCTGCACACTTTTTGTTTATTCTTCTGAAATTTTGTAAGAACAGACAATTGAAAGAACAATTATGTTGTTTCATCATCTCCTTCTTTCTCCATGCAGTTATGAGAGAAAGAAATAAGAGTTTCTTAAGTAGGTCACTCTAGCATAAGCACAGGGTATGTGTAAATAAAGAGCCATGGATTTTCCCCTTAGCTATCTGGAAACAAATTTCAGTGATCAGTCTAAACACTGTTTTGTCAGAGATGTGCCAAGAAAAACAGCAAAAATAAATTTAGCAAAAAATACAACAGCAACAACTTCCTAAGTAGGGTTGTTTAGTTTTAAGAAAATACATAGTAATAAAATAGACTAATTAAATTCAATCTGTTACATACATACAACAGAAGAAGCAAGCTAAGAAAGGATCACAGTTCTAGAACTAGGTGCAGTGCTAATATACTTTGGGAATGTGTCATAAATCCCAACCTTGGACTTAATAAAGGTTTAAATAAGATTATTTCTGCTGAATATTCATGCTGTAACTAGTTAAATTATAAAAGTACTACCTAAAGATTTTACAAAAGAAATAAATGGAAAGACTCACAGGAGAAAAAAAAAACCCAGCCTCGTCTACAAGGAGGTAAAGAAGTACTGTTCAAAGGCAGAGAGAGCTAGAGGCATCTGACCACTCCTGACACCATTAGCTCTAACTACTGCAGCAGCAGAAAATCAAGTACCTTTCTTTGGGTGCAAAGTACTTACACCTGATGTTTATTTAGTCTGAAGACAACTTTTAAAACCAGATCTTTCAGCCAGGATAATGACACCCCTTAACATACCTTCATGTTATGTTCCAGAGAGGAGAGAGCAGTATTTGCAGATAATTTCTTTCAAACTGGTTTTACTAACAGAGTTCATGAGGGAAACAAAATAAAGCACTTAATCCATTCTTATTTTCCACCCTCTTCTCCACACACTCACAATCCTCCAGAGCAAGCAGACTTATTTACCACTCAGATAAAAAGAGCTTGGCCACTTCAACAAGCATGAAGATAGGTACGTGTGACCTCTGGTCTCAGCCAGGTTTTCAGCAGAGGCTTTCACAAGACTGATTCCTGTGCGAAATAGGACTCTGCAAAGTATAATTCACTGTGCCCACTACCAGTGAATAACTGGGGCCCTCTAAGTCCAAGATAATGGTGCTCATGAGCACCATAAAACCATCTTACATTGTCAGAACTACTGTGCCGTTGGCTCTGCCCTGACCATATTTGTGGCTTTATCAGGCCATATCTTTTAGGGCTTTTTTTCTCCAGTCTTCAATGTTTTTTTAAGCCTCTATGCCAAAACATGATGAGAACACTAGTTCTGACCAATTTTTTTATGTATGTATTTGAAATATGTGTGTGAGAGTCTGCCAGTGCTTTGCAGTGTTAGATGTGGAGGTATTGTGCTCCAGTTAAACTATCAGAAAGCCATTATTAGATATTAGATAATACAAAAAGTGATGAAAACCACCACAAATGAACAAAGACACAAAACCTGTGGATGAAAGCAGAAAGGGAAGAGGATGGGAACATCCCTAGAATTATACAAAAGCCCTAACCCAGTAGAGTGTGGAGATGACTGTGCTTAAACAGACTTGGCTCCCACATCTGAGAGCAGCTCCAAACTTCCGAGCCTTGTTTTAGTATTTACCGCCACCACCAAGTTTTGCTCAAATAAATTTCAAATCAAATCAGAAAGCTTTTCTGTTAACTTGCAGAGTGCTCTTAGACAGCTTAAGGCCACTTCATTCCTGGCTGTAAGAGGTTAAGCATGCGCAACACAAATGCAAACCAAGTGATTATTAGCATCTGCAAAGAATCCTGGAACAGGTTCATTATATCAAAATAAGTATTGTTGTAAAGAACAACACACATTATCAGAACAGCAAAAAAAGTAAAGTTCTGTATATTTTTTTAACTGGAAAACCCTAAACATTTTGGAGCACAGAGTATAACAACTGACAGCCTGCCTGGCCTATTTACCCCTTTGTTTTTCCATAGGCCCTGTGCATAATTTTAAAACCATATGCGGATGTTTTTACTTTGAGGTGACACAGAACCCTTTTTTTCCTGAAAATTCTAATCATTTTACTGAAAGAATAAGGAACAATCACCTATAATGTACATATTAACAATGTATGAAAGGATTCAGCTGCAAAAGGAACAAACTGTACATCATCAGCTCTCCTAACAGCCATGGTACTATGTTCTGAATTAAATACCATTATGTTTTGATACATTATTGTGCATAACTGGCTAATGATTTCTGACTTTACTTGACTAATCGTGACCTCATTTGTAGATAGTTCTCACTCTTTCTAGATGGACAAAAAGATTCTTATGCTCAACAAACAGAGAAGATGTTCTCTGTGATACAGTTCATATAAAATATGGCAAACTGAAATACTTTAAGTGGCAGATTTATGGCTAATTTTAGAAATTACACTGCTTAACCAATCTAGTTATTTAGAATTATCATAATCAAACATTTATATATTGGCCAAAATCTTCAGAATGGATTTCCAAAAATATATGCATGAGCATATTAAATTTTTTCCAGTAGAAAAACCTATATATAAACTCCTAAACCATTGTTAGACATTTAAAAGGGAGAATTTGGCACAAATAATTTCTTTAGGCTCAGGAATACTACATCTCCTATTAGAGATCAACACTGGGGCCCAAGGAGCTGCTCCCACAGCTGGTAGCTGAGGCCTGTCTATGTGAGTTCTGTTTCTACCTTTGGAAGAACTTATATTTGTAAATGGTTAAAAAACAGGTATAGATTAGAAAGCCATCAAGCAAAGGCTGATGCATCTGAATTAGCAGTAGCAGTGTGACATCTAGTGGGCTCTATTTGGGACAGCAATAGGCTGATTTCTTCTTAACAACTCATAAATCTCACAGATCACAAAATATTCTGAGTTGCAAGGTACCCACAAGGATCATAAAGTCTGACTCTTAAGTGAATGGCCCGTACAGGGTCTGAATTCATGACCCTGGCATTATTAGCACCATGCTTTACCAACTGAGATAATAGGTTTTAAGAAATTGAACACAAGGAGCAAAGAAGCTAATATGAGGAACAAAGAAAACAGCCACAGACTGTAAATTTGAGGAAAAAATATTTACAAAAGCCAGAGGTGGAGAAATTTTGTGTTCACAGGTATTGCTTTCAGAGTGTAGTCAATTATGAGTGACGGGAATTGAAAATACATATCATGTCGGCCACTTGGGGACGTGTGTTGCAAAATTTGAGGCATTTTCAACGCACACCCCGTGCTGCAACAGAAGCATTAACCAAAACAGGCACTGAGAGGAGACATCATGATTAGGAAAACAACTTTTCTCTGCAGAGTGCAGCATATCTCTTTCACTTCCAGTATGCTGAAACTTGGGATTCCCCCAAATGCTAAAAACTCCATTGCATCATAGGTGGTAATGGGGCACCAAGTAAATAAAAACTAAACTTTATTTTCCCGGAGTTGTTTATTTCCATGTCAATTCTACTGCATGAGTCATATGCAAACCAGGCCAAGATATTTCCCCAGTAATTTGGCCAGTCAAATTGATTATGAAAATTACAGATCAGCAAATGAAAATGAATACTGGTAGTACTGCAGTGGTGTCAGCTCAGTTCAGCCACTAGACATGGAGAGAATAAATGCTATCTGCCTAGATTCTCAACAAATTTTGGAGGTAAGAATGAGAGCCCAAATGGACATCAGGCACCTAATAGGTGACAATCATAGGATTCAGACACCTGAAACATCATTTCTACGCTCTGTATGCTGCTTTTGTGCCCAGAAGTACTGTCCCTGTCCCACAGCTGACTAACTAGTTATGAGCTAATTTTTCACCTATCACCAGAGGTGGTGGTGCAGAACATAATTCCTAAATCATCTGATCAGATCACTTGGCACAACTAAAGCTCACTGCAAAACAAGGTGGGGAGAATAACACAATGTTTTTGGGGTTTTCTCTAATTTGCATAACTAACCCCAAATTCCGCAGGGTTCATCCACCAAGTGACAAAAATGAGTTTTAGGCTGTCTAACAAAAAGCCATCCTTCAAAGTCCTAGTTGAAAGGAATTTTGTAAAACAATATGCTTCAGCTCACATGTGCCACTGTACAATTGAAAATTTAATTCAGAGAACAAACAAGTAAGATATTTTACTTTATCCTACAGATTATGCATTTCAGGCTTGGCCTCCTGAACTACTGGTCCATTTTTTAAAAGGTTTTTAACTAAACCATTCAGAAAATATGGAGTGGATTTAGGAAAGCAATTCCTTTCCATCTGCACCTGGGAGTTTTACAAGCTGCTGTTTACCATGCAGCCAGTACAGCTGAATCCTAGCCTTTCAGTAGGTAAAACAGTACAATACATATTCTGATTTATATCAGAACATATATGCTGACACATAGGATTGCAAAATCTGTTGTTCAGAAAGAATCAGATGCCTTATTGCTGAACTTGTCCTGTGTTTCAATCATTTATACACAGTTCATTTTCATATGCTGGCTTCTGTCCAGCAAAAATGGAGACCTGGATCCTCACCTCATGTTATTCAACAGAACGACTAAAAGAGCTCACATGACTTGCTTTGGGTGTCATCAATCTGTTTTAAATTATCCAAGCTTTTGGTATTGAAGGTTTTGAAATAAAGATCACTTGAAAAGTGATATGCAAAGTAAGCAGTATTGTAAATGTCTTTTTCAAGGCACAGGCATGTATCATTGTTATCAGATACCTTTATATTGTAATAATATCTTTAGTTAAAGTCCACCTTGGGAGCCATCTGACTGCAACATACCAGATCTAAGAAATTAATGTCATTACTGAAAAACTGCATTTCAGCTTTTGTTCTGTAAATAACTCATGCCAGGGGAATACACAAACCATTATATTTATAATTAAATGGATGTGGTAAATTGTGTTATTGTACTGCATTGAATAAAAGCTGATTGTTAGCCTCAAAAATCTCAAAATCAAAACTTCACTAGCTGTACCATCCACAGGTAAGGTCATCTTGTCTTAGGCCTTCAGTGATACTCCTGCTGATGCCCAGGAAGTGATGAAGAATTTCCACAGTTCTGAACACAGACAAAACAAAGAAGGGAATGAGTATGGAGTAACAAAGTTGGGCACCACTGAATCATCTATTAAAGAAGTTGCAGCTGGCAGGGAGAAGGCTGGAAGACAGATAAAGTTGCAGAAAATCTGAGGTGGCACAAACTAGATGACTAAAATCTATAAAAAATTTTGATCTCCATACTCCGTACCTATAAAGTGACAGAAATGCCTTCCCCCTGTTCCCTATCATTTCAAGTACATTATGTGATGAATTCAGCATAAAACCTGGCTATTAAATAAAATCCTGTACAAAATACCTGGCTGCAGAACTGAGTATAAATAATGTGCAGTAAATAAAAAATGAAACAGTGGTATCAAAGAGAAGAAAAAGCAGCAGAACACAGGAGCACCATTCCTTTGGGCACCAAGTCAGGTACTATATTATAAATGTCTGGTCTGTACGATATTTATTTTTCCACTGTGTGAAATTATGCCTTTTCTCAATTATTGCAATTAAAAGGATAAGGAGATTATTTCTTGTCCTTCCTTAAGCAGTATACTTATTCCAAAATTTTTATCCCCTCAGCTGTGCTAAGTAAACACTTCAAGAAAACCTTACTTTATACTTTAATTTCTCTGTCTCCTCCCTAGCTTCTTTTATTGCACTTCTGGAAAGGAAAATTCCACACCCAGCTTGCCAGGAAAGCCTGACGCCTCAGCACACCAGCACCAAGCTCCAGCCACTACACCAGATGGGAATGTAACTGGCAGCACGATCTGGCTCAAGGCTTTCAGTTCAGGGTGACCAAATTCCCACATCATGTGTGAGCTCATGTCAGGGTTAAATGCACCCAGACTTAGAAGGAACAGAAGTAGAGCAGATGGGCAAGCAGAAAGCCTGTGACTTGTTGTGGGTTTACGTTAGCTTTGGTTCACTGTGAGGAAGCATGGCACACACAACGAATGTGAATTGTGACCAGAGCTTAAGGCAGTAACACTATTACTGTAGCTCCATTCTGAATTCTTTCTTGAAGTCCTACTACAAAGAATCCAGAAAAAAACTATGGAATGAAAACTGTTCACATAATTTTCAATTTCTAAACAAAATTATTTTACTTAGGCCTTTTCTTAGGAAAACACAGTGAATTATCTCAAAAAAAAAAAAAAAAAGGCAATAGTACTAGCATCCTGTGTTGCTTCACTTCAATTTTCCCACTAGAGGGATTACATACTCTTCAAGATCTGCAAAATCAGAAACTCTTTATTCTACACAGATTTCTTACTAGTGTATTTCTAATTATGATGGTCTTACTGTAACTTAAAAGGTTACCACAGCTCAGCAGCCCTTCAGAAGGCAGATGTGTACTCATTAATCTCCTTGAACAGCCTTCCTTTGAAGCCGTCCTTTTCCTCAGATAAGGCATAAGCAAATGCACCAGTGCAAACAAAATGCCTACCCAACCATCTATTTAAAATACATCCGTTGCTTACATCTGTCTCCTAGCTCTTTTGCTCATGTATGTTTAAATATAAATAATCTTGCAAGTGCTAACTACTGAGTGCAGTGCATTTGGGCCCTTCACTACAAGAAGGACACTGAGGTGCTGGAGCAAGTCCAGAAAAGGGGAACAGAGCTGATGAATGGTCTGGGGCACAAGTCTGATGAGAAGGAGCTGAGGGACCTGGGGTGATTAGCCTGGAGAAAAGGAGGCTGAAAGGGGACAGTATAACTCTCTACAACTGCCTGAAAAAAGGTTGTAGTGAGGTGATGGTCAGTCTCTACGTGCAAGTAACAAAAGATAGAATGAGAGGAAATGATTTCAAGTTGTGCCAGGGGAGGTTTATGGATATTTGGAGAAATGTCTTTATTGAAAGCATTGTCGAGCATTGGACCAGGCTGCCCAAGGAAGCAGCTGAGTCACTATCCCTGGGGGTATTTAAAAGACCTGTAGATGTGGCACTGAGGGACATGGTTTAGTGGAGGGCCTGGCAGTGCTGGATTAACAGGTGGTCTCAATGTTCTGAGAGATCTTTTCCAACCTAAATAATTCTATGATTTGATGAGTGCCAGGAACCTCAGCAGAGATACTGAAAATGGAGGATCACCACATATGTATGCTGACTTAAAATATAAAAACTCCCTACCCCAAATTATGAAACACATCTTCCTTTACTATACATCTACAGCTGTACAGTTCAGTGTCTTTATCTACCAACTGGTCTGAATCCTATCTGTCTTATTCTCACTGAAGCAATCAAAAATTCATTCCTATTAAGCTACTGGCAATATGTATATACCATTTGACATTTTGCTTATCAGCATATAACTCTTCAAATCTTATCACTTATATTCTTTGCCACTTATTTTCAATCTTTTCAACCTTCAATATTTTTATCACTGTTCCTAGGTCCTATTTTAATTAGGAGAGCTTTTTGCCAAGATATTAATATATGTACTCTAACAAAGTACAGCACAGAGCCTCCAATAACCTGCACTGCACGTGATTAAGTCTGGTCAATAAAACTATTTGACAACCACGTGTTGATATCAACACACGCTTAGTTAAACACACTTGTGAGATATGTATTTTTTAAGCCAAAAAACTAGTCAGGGTCACTACTTTCTCAGCTGCTTCAGAGCTTCATATATGTTATTCTGCATGATGAAGGTATTAAATAATGATTTGTCTCATTTGGAAACTATTGATTATTAAATTACACAGAACACCACCTTTTTTTTTTTCGTCACCAGCAATTGTTAACAGTTATAAGGTGCAATTAGTGTTGAAATAATAAAATATATGCTATATAGATAACGTCTGAAAGTCCTTTTTACTGGATGACTTCGAAGCTGGGAAGGGTGAACCACTTTTAATGGAAAGTTTACTATAAATTAGCATATTTTAATTAATAAGGTCCTACTCAAATTTATCAAGTTCTTCAGAAATTATGCTAATAAACAGAAAATAAAATATTATGCTTTCAGATTTCTGACAGCAGACCATTTACCCTGCAAGGTCTCCATCAGTAGATTTGTTTTAGTCATACAGATTCCAGCAACTAATTTCTCATTGTCTTGTGACTGAATTACAAAGCTTTCACTAGCAGAGGGAGGGTGTCCTACGTTTTGCAAAGTCGCAGTCTAGCTCAGACCAAGCTGAGGCCAATCCGGCTCATGGTGGTCCCTGGGGTACTGGGTGGTCAGGGGCAGCAAATCACGGGCTGTACCGGTGAGCTCCTCCAGCCGGGAGGCTCTTGGATCAAAGCTGGTGGTGTTCCAGCTAATCCCCAAACCCAGAGTCGCCTCCGGTTGAACACAAAAGGACTCCCTCGCTTCAGTGGGACACGGGCATTCCCTCAGCTCCTGCACCAGAATTTGGGTCTACAGACTCAAGAGAAATTGTACAGCCTGTTGTCTGTCTCTGGGAACACGGACAGGTGGTCAGACTTTGAAGAAAAAGCTACGGTAGCAAAAGAGTACATCTAAGGATGCGTTTTGTGATACACGATACAGATGCACGAACTATTGAGCTTATGAGCCTTGTAGCCTCTTGGTAAATCACGAGGCGGTGACTTTAAAATAATCTGACATCAGCTCAGCCGATTCACCGATGAATCTGTCGGGAGCTTTCCCGACACCTTAGTAGGTCACAGCCGCCACAGGACACCGCCTTCCCGGGAGTGGCAGTCCAGGGATGCACCAGAGATCAGCTCCACCTCTGCTGCCCGCGGCCGCGAGCTCTGGGGCGCAGGCTCCTCCTCCTCAGCGGAGCGGTGCTGCCACGGGCGCTGCCTCCCGCGGGCGTGTGACAGCTGCTGGCCGGGAACCGCCTGCGACCTGAGCCCGCCCCGCTTCGCCGGCAGCCCCGCGGTGACTCCAGCGCCCTCAGCGCTCCCCGCCCGCCTCCTGCCCTGCCGGGCCCACGCCCCACCTCCAGGTCCGAGCGGACTCGAGGCAGCGCCGCGCCCCGCCCTAGCTGAGCCGGAAAATGCCGCCGCGGGGCGACAGGCCTGTACCACCGCGATGGAGGGGGAAATTGGAGGGGAGGAGGTCGGAGAGGGTGGTTACTCAGCTCCCGACGGCGCCGCCCGGCCCCGCCCGCTGCCCCGGTGACTGAAGGTAGCCGGTTGCCCCGCCCGGGCGGCGGTTTCCAGCCGCGTCCGTTCCCGGAACCCGTGTCCCGCCGTCTCCCTCCCTGCGCGTCCGGGTGGTTGCGCCGGGGCGCGGCCGCACTGCCGGAGCCGGTGCCAGGCGAAGATGGCGTTTCCCGGGCAGCCGGCGCCCGGCGGCTTCTACCAGGGCGGGGTGAGCGGGGCCCGGGACCCGTGGGGGGATGCGGCCAGCGGCCCGGGGGAAGCGGCGGGGGCCGTGTGAGGCGGGGTCTGTTCGGTCTCCGGCCCCTCTCCCGCCGGGAGGGGCCGCAGGCGCCAGCTCGGGGCTGCGCCCGCGGGAGAGGGGAGGGAAGAGGCACATCCCGCAGCTGCTGCCGGGGGGCGAAAAGTCGGTGCTGAGGGTGACATTCCACGGATTTCACTTAAGAAGCAGTTTCATATATCGCTTTTCACACTTAATGCATGTTCTTCCAAATATTTCCCCTAGAGGTCTGTTTTGCTCAACTTCTCTGAAGTGGAAAGAAAAATCTGCAGTGCCTTAGTATTTCTTCAACACGCCGTTTTCTGCTAGTGGAAGAATAAAATTAAACCTTAGTGAGATAGACCTGGCTATATCTAGATCAGTGGATAGCTCCTGTGCCAGGTTTTACACTGATCTGCATACATTACAATAAATTAGTATATCAATACTGAAATTGAGAATTGGTTTTGGGTTGTTTTTTTCTTTTTCATAAGCAGTTTCTCTTTTGGTTGGTTTGATTTTCTTTTTTTCTTTGGCATGGTGTGTACAGAAAAACGTAAGTTGTTAAGTACAGATCCTTAACTGAGTCACTGATTTAAAATTAATTTTCTTCTTGATTTCCAAAGTATGGAGGAGCTCCAGGAGGACCAGCATTTCCTGGACAAGCTCAGGATCCTTTGTATGGTTATTTTGCTGCAGTAGGAGGGCAGGTAAACTTATAAAATGTTATTTACCTCTTGGATTTTGTTTCCCTGGGGAATACTTTCTACTTTTGGAAGGATGAATGCCCAGTATTTGCAGTGAGAAAAACTGACGTTTCAAGTTCAAAAAAAATCAAATCCGAAATTGTTTTACTTAGCCTGTTTGCTATGTATAGCTGTATTTTGTCTGTGTTATAGCTATACACATACAGGTACTATACAGTTTGAATAATGTTGTTAGTTTCTATATTGTATGTGTAAATATATACATACATGCACAAACATATGCATGTATGCCTATATTTCCTATATAGGTATATAGAGGGAATATATAGGTGCATGAAATTTTGTAACTGTATTGTGACTCAGCTTTGGGCTGGTAAATGCTTCCAGATTCAGGAGAAAGAAACCAGAAACAATGGAAAGCGTGGGCTGCAGAGATGGCCTGGCTAAGAGCAGGAAATGCTAGCAGGAAAGAGGTCATTACATGATCTTGATAGACTAACAAATGGAAAAACAGTCATGGGTTGTGCCAACTTCTGGATTTACTGGTAGCATAGAGTGATTATTCTTTTAGAGAAAAAACATTCACAACTTTCTTTTTTTCTACCCTGTCATTTTGCAATGCATTTTTAATTTCTTTCCTCTAATTTTGTGGTATATATTGTTTTCATAGGATCATGTATGCTACTAGAAATAAGTGCTGTTTGAACCCTATTACAGAGTTTATGAGCAATTAAGTTAGGTTTATTGAGCTGAAGTTCTGTGTTTGTTGGCTATACTATAGCTATTTATTGCACACTTGTAGGGTGCGTGCAGATCTAAAGCTCTGCTCTTGGATCTGTTACGCTCAGGTAGATAGAACCACAACGTGAAAGTTTGAATTCAGCAATACTAGCTGATGTTCAGCTTCCCACTGTAACTTGGATAAGTTTTGTTCCCTGTGTTACTCTTTTGAATTAATAATGCACCTAAGTGTTGAGGAAAATACTGAGACCGTGTGATTTTGTAGTAAAGGACAACACTGGAATGACCTCTGCGTAGTGAGTGAGGCCTCTCTGGGAAGGTGGAGCCCAGAGCTGAGTTCTGTTGAATGTGCGGACAATTTGCCTGCCAGCTGAGATGCCTCTATGTGCAGGTGCCACCTGGATGTGTGCCAGGAGCCAGGAGTAGAGTCAATAACTGAGGCTGGAAAAATGAATAAGCTCCTATTGTAAAGAGAAAGGGAGGGAGCAGCAAACAGGATACAGCCCTGTGGAGATGAGGTGGCAGGAGCTAGACCTCAGCAAAGCAAAGACCGTGCCCAGGCTTCTCAAGTGAGGCATGGATACTGAAAGCTGAGGAGCCAGTGGGTTGATGGCTATGATCAAGTTAGCACTTAACAATACATAAGTTAATATTCTGAAATACTTTCTATTTGTAGAAATCATTCCTTACTGAAATAAACTCAGTAGCTTTTGAAGTTATCCTTGAAATTTGAGGTGTCTGTTTCAGGGACCAGTGCAGAAGTAAAAATCCTGTAAGAAGACAATGAAATGGAACAGATAAATTATCAGTTGCCTTTATGGCCATCCATGCAACTCTAAAAAGCCACATCTCAGTTATCCATATATACCTACTGTAGAATTAATATGTTTTGGTTATGGTTTGCTGCTTTCTGTGTTGTTTTTATGCCTATATAATACATAATGTTTTCTCTGAGCTTCCTTTGAAGTAGTTTACAACAGGGATCTTGTCTTTGACTTGATGAATTAGTTTCCTTTGTTTACCTAAGAAAGTCAAAATTATTGTTGAAAATCTTTATTCAATTGATTCTGTCTTTGTAGGAAGTAATAATTTATTTTTTAGCCTGTTTGCAAAGCCCATATGTGTTCTCTAGTTTACCTGCTTATGTTCTACTAAAAAATAAAAAAGACAAGTATGTTTTTGGTAATGTCAATCTTGATTATAGTCATGCTTTTCTATCTTTCTCTATTCTAAAGTTATGTGGTTCCTATGTTTATTTCAGAAGGTACAAAGCCTTTGAAGAGATTACCTACTTAATAGTAATGGCTATTTCAAATCTCTTTTTCTTTGCCCCCTGTGAATATAAAGTGTTAAATACATTTGTATAATTAGACTGATGGAGTAGATTGAAAGCAATTTTGGGTTTAGCTGCCATTAACTTTACATAGAATCAAAACGTTGCTTTTTTTGTCCAACTTTGTGAAATATCAGTTAACATAGAACTACGATTTGTCCTATAAACAATGCTACTTCATTTCTGAAAGCTATCAGGCTGTGCTGTTCCCACCATATCATTCAGCAGCAAACTCTGTTCTTAAAAAAAAAAGAAAAAAGAAGAAAAAAAGAGCTTTCAAAAGTGGGTTTTAAAACATTAGAAAAATGCTGTAGCAAACAGAATCATAGAATATGCTGGGTTGGAAGGGGCCCACAAGGATCATTGACTCCATCTCTTGGCCCCGCAGAGGACACCCCAAGAGTCACACCAAGAGCCCAAGTGTGTTGTCCAGATACTTCTTGAACTCTGTCGGCTGGGCTGTGACCACTTCTCTTTGAAGCCCATTCCAGTGCACAACCATCCTCTGGGTGAAAAACCTTTTGCTAATATCCAACCTAAATCTCCCCTGACTCAGCTTTTCGTCTTTTAATACTTTACAGAAGTGGCATCATTTTTTATGTCTACAGATACAATGTTCCATTCCTGAATGAGGTTACATTAAGCTCTGAGAACCAAATTTTGTGTTGGGGATGTGGGAAATAAAACTTACAATTCCAGCTCCACTTTTGGCAGCTCATTGCTTTCCATGAATTGGAAGTTGTTTTCTCTATTTGGCTCTGAGCAGGATTTGTTGGAATTGAGGCATTTTCCAAACCATGTGGATAGGTATCTTTTCTGGGTTTGTTTTGTTTTTCTTTCAAAGTTCTTTGCTTTCTGCTTTTGCTTGTTCTGCTAGCAACTTACAATTTCAAAAATAAAGAAAAACCTGGAATTTTTCTTTTTGTCAGTTATGAGGATGTCTTGAGAAGGATAACTAATTGAATGCCACTGGAAAGGGAGTGGGTATTGGGAATAAGCGGCATGGGAGAGGGCATTAAAACAATAGCTGATACATCTTCTGTTATCGAAAGGATGGACAAATAGATGCTGATGAGCTACAGAGATGTCTCACCCAGTCAGGGATTGCAGGATCGTATAAACGTAAGTTAATGATTTAAATAAACAAGCAAATCTAAAGCACACTAATTCTTCTGCCAGTTACTAGAAAACGCTTGTAGTTGTGCCTTCTGCAGAGCTTAGTTTTTTCTGTGCATGGCAAATGGGTTTTCTTTCCATATCTTGGAAATGTAAATTCTCTGTATTCAGTGCTGTGTGCCAAGGACTCGCCTTCTCAGCCTCCTTAGTTCCCCACTCGGTTGGGCTGTGGAGTTGAAGTGGTTTGTTTTATAATGGACAGAGAGTTCTTCAAAAAGTGCTTTGCTTTGGTTTAAACTGAGCTTTGATATTGACCAAAATCTCTGGCAGGACTCCTCTGCTAGGATACCTCCTGTTTAGTTTACAGCTTCTGTGAGTGAAAGTGGCTTGCTCAAGTGGTGTCTCTGGGGGGGGAATATAAATGACCACTTTGAAACCCAAAATTGTTGTGGATTAAGATAAGAGCAAGTTAATTTAAAATATAACTTGAATTGCCTCCAGATTGTCTACTGTTAGTTTTTCTAATAAGTAATGGCTCTTACTTGGATCAAAATATGGTATGGCTCTACACAGGGGAACCAATTACATAATACTTTATACATTATAATATATTATCAGTATATAATTTAAATTTCTAATAAGGCTGAAATTTAATGTTTAGACAAAACTGAAGATTATGCTTTTAACATAATTCATTTTTTCTTTTTCTAATTTTAACAGCTTTCAACTTAGAGACTTGCAGACTTATGATCTCAATGCTGGATGTATCCTTTATTATGAAATGTAAACATTTTTGTGTTACGTAAGCAAAGATGAGAGAGTGCCAAAAAATTTGGGAAGTGCTTTGTAGTTCCCATTCAGCCTTTATTTGATAAGTCTTGTGATCGTTGTGATTGGAGAGCTACAAAACTCCATTCTTACTAGTTTTAATGAATGAAGAAATGATAATAAATGAGGCTCTTGGTGACCAATTTTTTTACAGCAACGGGTAGCCCTCTAAGCCTGGGGAACTGTTTCTCCATTGAATCTATGAAGGGTCAGGTGTAGTGGCCCAGAATAAAGTTTTGTGCAAATCACTTATTTTGCTTTCCAAATAGGACAACTTCCCAATTTCTCATTCTTCCTAATGAATTTTAAGCATTTATACTACACAGCCTGAATACAATCTAAGTCTCCCTAAATCCTGTTCCATGAATGAATCAGGTTTGAGTATCTAATGGAATGATACATGGCATTCAGCGGTAGGACCTATGGAAGACTAGGGTATTCTCTGTAAGGTTGGAATCTTTGGAGGTTTCGTAGCCAAAACTGAAGTTGAAAGTTTTCTGCTTAAAAGAGAAAAAACAGAAATGAAACTGGAAGGGTTCTTAGCTCATCTTGAACAAACTGCTTAGAATACGAGAGAACTAATATTATAACAATTTATTCTTTGGCATCTATTTTTATTTCAGCTATGTATTTAATTGGTTACAATTATATAGCGGCAAGTAAAAGAGAAGTGTGTGAACTATGTAGAATTCACAAAGAGAAAATAGCTTTAGCAGGGAAGACATGAGGAGAACAGGTTCTCTGACCTTAGGTTTTGGGCAGTATTACCTCCATCTGTGCTGGGCCATGCTTTAGGTAGTTTTCTATAAGAAAAATCAATGACAGTAAAATTGTTCTAATACTGACTTTCAAGTAAGAATTTTTAACTACAGAGAGATACCCTTTTTTTGTTGTTTGTCTTTGTTGTTTTTGTTTAGTAAAGGAATGTTTTTCTTAGCTTTCAAATCAGAGAGATATGTCTGGCACACTGGGATTTAATGAGTTTAAAGAACTCTGGGCTGTGGTCAATGGCTGGAAGCAACACTTTGTAAGTTTTGACAGTGATGGAAGTGGCACAGTGGATCGTCAAGAACTGGAGAAAGCCTTGATGACTATGGGTAAGTTGTGAAATGTTCTTGCTTCTGACACTCACTGACTTACACCACCATTTCCCAGTAGCAGTTATCCTGCAGTAACTAACACATGATACTTCCAATGAAAACATGTATTGGATTTTGTTAACTTACCTGTCTCTTCAAAATAAGACCTTTTATTTTCAAATAGGATTTAGACTGAGCCCACAGGCTGTGACTGCAATCACAAAGCGATACAGCACTCAAGGAAAGATTGCATTTGATGATTACATTGCCTGCTGTGTGAAACTCAGAGCTCTCACTGGTATGCTGGATTATGGCCTTGTTACTGTCATCCCTATAATATATTTTTATTTAATAAAACCTGATTGTTCACTTATCTCAAGTTCAGCTTTGGTGTACTACCAAAGTAGTCAACAGGCATAACTGCAACAATTATAGATAAGGATATTTTAAATTCCCATGAAAAAAAAGACTTTATACTAATGCTGGGTTTACTCCAGAGACTGGAAGAGTTATGTTACCAAAATTGGGAAACTTTGTTTATTAGCAGAACACAAAGGGTATATGATAAATACAGAAATTTAGAATGGGAAATTATGTCTTGGAAGGAATTGCAGTATTCTTCATCAGTTCTTCTTTGTGTGACTTGGGGAATTTTAGGAAAATACTGTACACTTTAAAAAAATGATTTATCTGTAATTCTTCTTACCTGGTTTCTGTTTCTTTAATGCATTTTTGCAGATTGCTTTAGAAGAAGGGATACAACTCAGCAGGGTTTTGTGAATTTCCACTATGATGATGTAAGTGAATTTTAAGAAATCTATTAAAATTCCAGAGTAAAACAAAAGAAAAACTTAAAACTGAAGACAATCAGTGATGATTTGAGTTTGTGCCTACCTTCCTACATATACAGTGAGAATCCAGAAGTTCTGGGGTTTGTTGAGTATTGTCTCAAAAAGCTTTCAATGTGTATTTTTTCTGAACTTCTTGCCAGCCTAGTTCAAGAAGAGCCAAGAAACTAGCATCATTTTCTGTGACTTTTTTTTTTTTTTTCATTTTTTGTTTTAATGCTTTGTAGGCATTTTTCCCAGGAAAGTTTGGTGGAGGTCTGGTGGGAACAAACACAAATCACACTCAGTCACACTTGTAGGTCTTGGCTTCCTAGCCACATCCAGGCAGCAAAAGAGAACACTAGATTCAAGTCATCCTGGATTTGGGTGGTTTGGGGTGTTTTTTGGAAGGAGGGGAATGAGGGCCATGTGTGCTAATTTTTATTCTTGTTATCGTTGTTATCATTAAGGAGATTCTTTGCTATAGTTAACTATTTGCTTATTTTCATACGTATTTTAAAGCTTTACTGTTCATGGACTGAATTTCATAATAGAGAAGTGTAGTGACAATGATTATTGTAGGACAAAAAGTAAAAACTCATTCTCTGCCATACATCTAATAAGTGGTTATTCTCTTTTCAGTTCATACAGTGTGTTATGAGCATCTAAATCAAAAGGAAGAAAGCGTGGATGATCATGATTTAACATTCCAGTTTTATGAGCATCTAAATCAAAAGGAAACAAACCATGGATGATAGTAATTTAACACTCCAGTATGTGTTTTGCTTTGCCAAGTCCTCCAATGTTGTGTACCTCAATATTGGAAACTGCATATTTTATGAAGGTGAAGACACTTTATTAGTCTTGATAATGAATATAAACTACTCTTGTACTGTTGTCTTTAACTTCCAATATGTGATTATTAAAGATGCTTTTATTTTCTTAAACTTGCAATTCACTATGTATAACTCAGATCATGCAAATGGTATGATTTTCAGTAATGTGTCTACCTTTTTCCCATGATTGACTAAAATCAGTTCCTGGAGTGCAGCTTGTATTTTTCTGCCTTAAACAGTAGCATGTGTATGACTTCAGAGGATACATATTCTCTTGACAACATAAGACAGATGTACAGACTGAAAGGGCTTTTGGAGTGGGCATTTTGCACTGGTCTGTTAGAACATTAGTAGGTTTCTGTTGCTTATTTTGTCAGCTCTTGAAGATGAAGCCTGTGACACCATGCACTGAGTGTAAGACTCCTGCTAGAATTTCCTGTAAGCAGGGATGTGATGACACATGGCAGAGAACTCTTCTAGCCTTGTGCTCTGGTACAGGGGGCTTTGTTCCTGTAAGAGTCTTGCTTTCTTTGTGTCACTATATAAAACACTTCTAACCATACAAAAGCTGTGCTGTGTAGTTTGTGCATCAACTGTCCCTTCACAGGCAGGCAGACAGACTTCAGTTACATGTAGATGAATGTTTCTATCTCCTCCACATTAACCTCTAGCAAGTGGCCTTCCTGCCTCAATATGCCAGCTAACATACAACGGCCAAAACCCACTTGGAGAAAATTCTTTCAGATCACAGCAGTAGTTACCAATGCTGTAGAGTGTTCATGAAAACATATACAGAAAGGCAAGACTTACCTGCCTGAGGTTTTTCCGGAGGAAAAAAAAGGGATTTTTGTTTGGTGGGGGGTTTTGGTTAGTTTTGTACTAGGGGTTTTTGATGGGAAGATGGACATTGTATGGAAAGAGGGAGCAGCACAGCTGTACAGACATAGTTCAAACTTTTTTCTACTGAAATAAGTTAATGAAACTTCTTAATTTTTTTGTCACTTCTGCCTACCACAGAGGAGTGATAGATGTTTTACTGCTTGTGAATGCAAAGAATGCCAGAAGAATGTTAAAATAAGTATATTTCTTAAATTAGCAGTTTAGGGCATTTTTGGGGAGGAACCTTTGCATTAAGGAATGAAAGCAAAACTATACATGCGTGCATATATAGAGACACATAATGCATATACATCACTGGACAAACAAGAGCTCCTCAGAGCAGGAATCTCAGTTGAAGAGATTGTATTATACCCCTGCTTTGTGGAGATTACTCTGAAATACAGGTCTTTAGTTTCTGGGCTATAAATTCAAAGTGGGCTGGTCTCACCTGAAGATGCAACTTGTACTTACTGCTCAGATTTAGAATCTTTTGGATATTGCTTGTAGTTTCATTTCAGAAGCTAGTTCTCTTTCTACCCTCAAAAATGAAATTTCAAAGGCATAGACAGCATTATACATCCACATTCTGATAGTACATTGTCCTGTTGCACATAAAGTTGAAAAACAGATGGAATATTACAGAAAGCTTTTCTGATGGAATGACCAAAGTCTGTAAAGGTTTGTCTGAGTGTAGCAGCCAACATCAGTTCTGCTGCAGTTCAAAACTTTGACAGGTGACAAGGCTAGAAAGAGTATGAACCAAAGGCTGTTCTTCCTGTAGGGATTTGATGAGACTATTTTGTATAAATACAGTGCTTATCCTTACACTGTTAATTTTACCCTAAAAATGATAAGACATCTTTACCAAAATGTTAATTACCCACACAACTTTATTTCTCCTTCATTGTGTT
This sequence comes from Dasyornis broadbenti, assembly GCA_013397935.1. Lineage (NCBI taxonomy): Eukaryota > Metazoa > Chordata > Aves > Passeriformes > Dasyornithidae > Dasyornis > Dasyornis broadbenti. The sequence continues at coordinate 382,206 of VZRN01000405.1, forward strand.
TCTTTTCTTGTAGTGGCTTTGCTGGGATGGAATTAATTTCCTTTATAGCAGCCCAAAGGTTGCTGTGTTTCAGATTTGTAAGTAATCAGCATCCATAACACAGCAGTGTTTCAGCTGTTGCTGGACAGTGCTTGCACAGCATCAAGGTCTTCTGAATTTCCCACTCTGCAATCACAGTGAGCAGGCTGAGTGTGGGCAAGAGGCAGGGAGGGAACTCCATGAGGAAAGCTCACTAAACTGGGCCAAAGTACTCAAGGGCCCAAAACTCAAGTCTTTCTCAGTTTATTGCCCCAGCCTGAATTGGTATTTTGGCAACAGCCATCTACCTGGGCAGTGAAATGCTGCAAGAAAACAGTGTGAACCAATAGGGTTTTCTTCAGTGATCTTGTAAATACAAACCAGAGAAAACTGGAAAAAAATTGTCCCAAAACAAGGAAATTCTAGCTTCCTCAAGAAAAAATAGCTTTTTGTTTTCCATAAGCATTTCAAAAACCCAATGTATTCACAGGGATTGATGAGATGCATTATCTTTCAAGTTTAGAGAGAAACTAAGCTAATACATGCAGATGCTAAGGGGTTACTACAGAGTTTGCTGTCATAGCTAAAAAAAAGCCACCTGAAACCTATGTGAAAATTGCTTCCCCATTAAGAGCAGATTCAGTGGACAGATCGAATATGCAAGTTACCTGCTTTAGAGAAACAGTTATTCTCAGAATTAATGGTTTCTCTTTTCCACAAGCCATACTGGGAAGGATTCTTATGTGACACCAAGTGGGGTGATTGCTCTTGACCTTTGAGCAAACCATTGGGCATAGTTTCAAAGAGTGGTTTTTTCCTAGGTTGCTCTCAAACATGCAAACTAAGGAGCAGTAATTTTAGATTTGCTTTGAGAACAGTAGGCCTTAAGACAAAGATTTGAGCAGCTTACTGAATCATTTTTAATCGTGGAATTTGAAAAATAACATCCATATTCTATTATTAGCCTTTTCTTTTCCCATGTATGCAACATCTTTTTTTTTTTTTTTACAGAGACCTATAAACCAGAAAGTGCTAAATACAACAACCTAGAAGAACAAAATACACACAACAGGCTTTGTCATTGAAAGTCACTTTACTGATGTTACAATATGTTAGTAACATTGAAAACCACAGGCATTTGTATTAAATACTTTTGTAGAAGTGGATACTGTGATGCTGTTATTATTAAAAGTGAGCAGGAATTTAGAACCCCAAATTACAATGATTCGATTTTATAAAAAGCAACGTTTTGTTTAGCTACATGAAAGCCAGATTCATTCAACAGCCCAATGCCTGTAATGTTTATGACAAAAATATCACACTCAAAGCTAGAAAGTTGTAAATTGCAATGCTTCATTTTGAAGTTTCTCAAAATCTTATGCTTTTATTACATCAGGTATGATTTTTAAAGGATTTTAACCAGCAAAGACAACAATATGATGCAAATCATTGTTTTTGCCAATACTAGCCCAGCCACAGTGGTGAAACACAATTCTCCTTGCCTCTCTCGATAATGGCTAGTATGAATGAAAAAATAGCTTTTGTTTTACAGCAATGCCCAAGTTAAATGTTAGCACAAAATGAAGCTGGCGGAGCCAGTTGGTATATACCACCCCAAAAGCTTTGCTGAAAGAACTGGTCATACAGTAAATAGTGTTTTCTCCAGCAGATTAAAAATTCTGTAATGCTTTGCTATTCTGAAAAAAATATTTTGCATTTATGCAACAATAAAAATAAGTACTGTATTCTATATAAAACATTACCTATTGTAATATATTTTTATCCTTAAGAAAAGAAAAATCAGGTTATATATTCACAGTTTGAGTATGTTCTGGACTGTATTTCCAAGCTTAAATTATGCAGAGTCTACACAGGCAGTGAGCAGGAGTTCTTGTACCAATAATCAAACTAAATCAGCATTTGCTGTTATACAGAGCCTTACAATATTGCATGATTAGCTGCTCGCACCACTCTACTTACAGGGTCAGCCAGGCCTATATACAGAATTGCTAACATGGTTGTAAAAATAGACTCTCCATGCTAAAGTTAAATATATAAGGTCTTAAGGCCTCATGTAGATTTTTTAAAACAAAAACTTTACTTTTTTTATTCAGAGGAATACAGAAACAGAAAAACAAAAGCTTGTTGCTTTGACATTTTATGCTCTAGCAATTAAAAACTGTCTTAAGACACCCCCTTAGAAAACATGTTTCTTTTTAACTGCTCTGTGCTTGTTTTCCCAAATTTTCCTCATTTCATTCTGAGTTATATTGCAGTTATGGCCTGTCTTAAGTAGCAAAAGTTTTTAAACAGTTTAAAGCTGGTTTAGCTGAAGTGATTTTTAAACTGGTGTAGATTGGATTTTAAAGAGCTAGAACTGCCAGACCTGGCTAGGTGAGCCAATTTTGAAGCCAAGTACAGTGTCTCAAGTATGAGCGATTTCTGTGTTCTGAACTTGTTTTTACTGCTTGTTTTCCTTACTTGGCTGAGATAACATAGGAATGTTGACTGTTGTAGTGCTTTTCTAAGTATTTGCAGAAAATTTGTGGAATTACAAGATACCATGTGCTGGGTGCACAAGCTGCTGTTTCCAAAGCTCCAGTTTACATCAGCATCCATACGTGGGACACCAGAAATGGTTTTCATAAGCAGACTTAGAAAATACTCATGTCAAAGGAGATTTTTAGCATAGATGATAGAAACTATTACTTCCTTTCCTGTTTCTGGTGAAATCACACTTAAGAGAGTCCTGTCTATACTGCAGCTGTGTTTACACAACCACTTTCACTGTTTCATTTTTTCTTGCCTTATTAAGATAATAGTTATGTGCACACAGAAACCTCACCTCACCATGCAGTCATGGGACTACAACCTGCACATATTTGTGCAGTTTATTAAATTTTGTCTTCAGGAATCACAGAATATTCTGGGGAAGGGACCCACAAGGATCATCAAGTCCAACTCTTAAGTGATGGCCTGTATGGAGATTGAACCCACAACCTTGGTGTTACTAACACCATGCTCTGACCAACTGAGCACATCAAATGTGATCAAAGTCAAATCCCATATTGATAAATGTCATTATGATTTGAAAACCATGCAAATAGTGGGTCATCAGCTCAGCAGTCTGATGGATAATCTATTCTTGGGAAAAAGTATTCAGTGGAGACTGAAATGCACAAGCTCTTTAAAAATGAGGCCAATAACAACATCACATCATGGTTGAAAACAGTGGTCCAAACAGTCCACGGTTATCCCATGACACTGATACTCAATTTAGAGAAAGCAACAGATGATCTTCACACTTGGAGCAAGAGAAACAGAAAACAGCTCAACTGTTAGGTTCATAGACTTGGTAATTAAAGAGGCTTAGCCTTCAACAATTCTAGAAGGTGAAAGAGACACAGGATGGCTGAGCCATTAGGTGGTTTTACCAGTAGTCTTGTGGTTTAACCACAAGTAACTAAGCCCAAAAACAAAGAAGCTCAGTCCCCACCCCCAGTGGGATGGGGCAAGAGAATTGGAAGGGTAAAAGTGAGAAAACTCTTGGGTTGACGTAAGAGGAGTTTAATAATTACAATTAAATAATTATAGTAGTAATAGTAAGAAAAAAAGTAATGAAAAGGGAATTAACAGAGAGTGAAATAAAACCCAAGAAAGACAACTGATGCAAATGAAAACAATTGCTCACCATCAACAAACCAATGCTTGGCCAGTCCCTGAGCTGCAGTTCCTCACTGCCAGCCTTCTGCCTGGATTGTTGCTGAGCATGGCATCATATGGTATAGGATATCCCTTGGGTCTGCCATGTCCCCTCCCAACTCCTTGTGCACCCCAAGCCCACTCACTTGTGGGGCATTGTCAGGAGCACAAAAGGCCTTGGTTCTGTGGAAGCACTGCTCAGCAGTAACTAAAGTTTTCCCTGCATTATCAACACTGTTTTCTGCACAAATCCAAACCACAGCCCCATACCAGCTACTGTGAAGAAAATTAACTCATCCTCAGGCAAAACCCGTACACCAGTGCAAAATCCACAAGATGTGAGGTATCATCACCTGATTAGCAAGAGCAAAAGATCACAGCATCATAGAATGGTTTGGGTTGGAAGGGACCTTAACGATCACCTAGTTCCAACCCCCTGGCCATGGGCAGGACTTTCCACTAGACCAGGTCATTCAGAGCCCCATCCAACCTGGCCTTGAATACTTCCAGGGATGGGGCATCAATAGCTTCTCTGGGCAACCTGTTCCAGTGTCCCACCACCCTCACAGTAAAGAATTTCTTCCTAATACCTCATCTAAACCTACAGCATTGGAAAGACCCTATCCAGGAGATAGTGTGGAAAGGTGACCAAGTTAGCAGGGTTCTGATGTCAGCCAGCTCACAGAGGCTGTTAGTGGATGAATGTTTCGTGAAAATGCTTTTCAGTAGGAGTGAAAAGGGAATGGAAGAGTACAGGAGCTCGCTGAGTTTTACACCAGAGTGTGATAACTTTGCTTGCAACAACTAGGAATCGGATTTAATGACAGAGCAAGTCTTAAGGCCTAACTGAAGAGCATAATCCTTTAAGATTATGGAGTCTCATCCTTCTTTCACATTACTTCCTATCCATTAATCAATTCATTAATAAAATTACAGGAAATTTGGTCAGAATTTGTAGTATATGCATATCTATAATACCGTACATACCCATTCTTAGGTCTGGTTTTGAAAAGAGTCGTTGCATTATTGTTGATAAGACCATTCAGTCCAAACTAGGAACAGGGATTTGAGTAAAAGGATTTCAGTACACTAACTATTAACACAATTTCTTTCTGATTTTAATTCAGGCTATAGCTCAAAGGTCCACTTGTTCAATAGCACAACCAAAATTATTTCATGAGCACATGAGCTTAACAGGTTCGACATCTTAGGAACACTTAAATCATTTGGAAGAAGTCATCTTCAAAGTCAAGTCACACTTCAGGTGACTGGCAAGCAGTGACTTCAGTTCATAACTTAAGCAAAGATAGGCTGTATAAAATTAACAATCTTTTTGAATCTACTTCAATACAACAAAACTATATGTAAATTACCAATTGCAACCATTTCTGGTATATTGCCTGAGATTACTGAAGTTCCTAAGTCAACAAATCCAGATTTAGTACATAAATCTTTACTTGTTTAACTGTAGCATCATTGTGCAGCATTATTTTTAAATACAATCCCAACTTTCCAGTCTCCATCAGTTAATCATATTAATTTTATTATAAATTACAAAAGATTCTTCTCCCATATTGAAATACATAAAGGTAACTTAAGTTAGCTCATCCTGCAGGTCCTATGCTCCTATGAACGATTACTTCTAATTGAGAACTGATAGCTTCCCCACTTCAACAGGCATCTACAGCATAGTTGGCAATAACTAGTTCTTTTATTAAAATAAAACCAAATTAAAAGCATGAGTCTCAATGAGTCAAAATGACTGAGCTATCTCAGTGACAAGTACTCTATTTTAGTCTGGATGAGGTATTATGTGGCAGTTTATATTGCTATTGCCAGTGTAACTAACTACAGTGGATAAAAATATTTGCAATCTTCAAGGTTATTAATCTGGCAGCTTTCCAACACACTACATTTTAGAAGTATGAAATGACAGTTTGTAAGCAGACAGCTTCTCTCTCCAACCTCCACTGGCTCAGGAGGCTCACACAGCCCTGCCAGTTCAGGTCTCCCAAGTTACCAACCTGATGCATAGTTCTCCGCAGAAGAATTTTGCAAAAACCCAGGTCCTGTGATATTCTCACTCTAGACCACCAAAGTGAAAGTCAACATTTATTTAACTTAAACTTAGTGCTCACAACTAGACTTCCAGTCACCACATATCTCCAAATGTGAAGGTGACTGTTAAAGGTACACTATACACATAACTGTATCATCATATGCTACAAATGAATTATACCAAAACAAAAGAAGCTGGGAGTACATACTACATTGGACATACAGTCAGGAGGACCATTTGTTTGCAAAACAAGAAGCTAAGAACATTGCAGAAAGAGCCAGTATGTTACATCCAGTTCTGTCTGCCAAATCTTGCTGCTTCTTGGTAAGGCAAAATGGAAAAGGAAGAGTAAACAGTGGTAAACACAGGATATGCACAGAAATCTAATGGGGTTATTCAAAATTACATGCCAGTTTATATCCAAAAAAATACCATAAAAGGCACATGATGAACGGTCCAGTTACTAAAGACAAGATATGAATGTGGGAGGGAAAACCAGCTTCCAGGCGGCAGAGTAATATTGCGAGTATCGAGTTGGTATAATGTCCTAACGTGGGTGAACCTCTTGAGGGTCCTGCTCAAAGCCCAGTGAAATCAACAAAAGACATATTGATTTCAAGTTATGGCTCAGACCCTAATTTCATGAGCTACATGCTACCAACTATCTTGAATCCAGATATCTACACTCAAAGTAAATATTTGCAAAAAATATTCTTCAGTGCTGATTGATATATTTACCTTTCACAAAAGTGCAGAATCTTTCCCTAAGGCAATTACAAATGACTGGCTCCTTCCAGATGGTCAGTCTGCACTCACTCGTGCTCACTTATATTTGTCTTTTTCCAAATACTTACCAGAACCTGTCGACTGTGAAGGAAAATCATTGGAACACCAAGGCCAGTATTTTGTCATAATCCAACATACAGCCTAATCATAAAATATAGTGCTTCTAAAAATCTTACATACTTTACAGCTGCCAACATCTTTAAACATTTCTCAATTTAATCTTACATATATCTGACTTTATTGAGAGACGTGAAAGTTAAAAAAATACATTAAAAGGCTGCAAGTGTTGGGTTCACTTACTAAAGGAAATACGTGAAAGAGGTAGAAGATTCAGAAACACCATAGATGTTCCCATTACAATAATATCTAATTAATCATACAGCTGTTGGGTAGGGTATTCAACTGCACCAAACAGAGTAGGGTGTTTTATTCTGCAATGGTACTACCTGAAGCTAAGAAGTAGTCAATTTTGGAAAACCAGAGAATCATAAACTGATTTAATATGGTCCAGTTTCTTACTGACTGAAAATTCCCAATCAGAAGGTATTTGCTTTACAACAGCCTTTAGAAGTCTCAGGTGTTAGAAATATAACCATCAATTTACACACAAGATTAACATGATAAAGAGTTGTTCCCCCCACCCCATTCCTTTTAAGCTAAATTCACTTGTGCTCAGTTTAATGCCCCAAAAAATTGTCAAGGGCGCCAGAGGGGCAGCAAGAATAGCATTTGAGTGCATGGTAAAGGCGATTCCAGTAAAGAATAAAAATTAAAAGACAGCAATGAAACTGGCCACTTGCCCAGCACTGTTATTACCTAGTGCAGTGAAATCATTAGCTTCTCGTAAGCCTATGCCTTGTCATCTAAAACTGTCTGAAAATGCTCTATCAAAAATACACAGCAACTCTCACAGACGGACTTCACATCACCACATCCTGAACTGACTACTTAGAAGTACTCCCAAATGTCCAGTAAGTTTGGGCTGCACATGACTTAAAGACTGTTGTCTGCCGAATCATTCTTGATTACACCTGTGAGAGGATACAGTGGTCATCTCACGAAACAAGGGATTTTGGCTGGTTCCTCTTACGATGATTTAAGAAAAAGTGCTGCTGTACTGGCTTCCTCAGTCTACTGTACAATTGAGATTGTCAAGACAGTATAAGATGCTGAAAAAGTTGTATAGATTTTGGTCAAACACCAGTTTCTGAGAGACGCAGTTTTACAGTACTGTACTTTCTGTATTTCCAAGGATGTCTGCTCATAATGTTAGAAAATCTGAAGTGTGATGATGTTAGTCATGACTGTTTCTTTAGGCATTTGGCAAAATACACTTACGTATAACAGCTATTTTTGACATTATTGAATGTTTACATATATACAATCTGTATACTGAGATTATAAACATGTAAGGTAAAAAAAAAAAGGTATAATCTTTGTTTGTTTGACATTTGTGTCAAATAGTTGCCTTTCAAAGCTTGAAATCCTGCAACAAAAAAAAATCCTATATTTCTTACTCCTGCATGCTATTCTCTACTACAGTATGTTTTTCCTTTACATGTGGAAAGTAAAGAACACAAGGTTCATGCACACAGCATACAAGTTTACATCGTCTGGGCTCTCCATGAGGCACATTCCCAGTTCCACTCTGGTCTGACTCAGGACTGCAATAAACCAGAGAAAAACCTCTTACAAAGGACTGGAAAATGGACTGCAGTTGGAATTCTAGGTGAGTGTATCTGTCACCATGCAGAGCAGCCTTGTCACATCTGGGCTAATTATTCTCTGTCAAACGTTATGATTTTGGTTCATCAAATCCATAAAATACAGTAAACAAAAAAGAAACAAAAAAGACTGTTTTTTTTCCTTTCCACATGAGAGGAGGTCCTCACTGCGATATCATGGGCATCTCTGTTGATCTTTCAAACTATCTGAAGAGCAGATGAATGTGCAGTGACTCAGTGATGCTGAGTTTCTATAAAATCCAAAGTAAACAGTTCTGATGTGACCCCAGGAAAACCGTGCAGCTAGATGGACGTCTCCCATAGCTAGAGATGGGGAAAGTGAACACAAACACACATTGAACACCAAGATAAAACAGGCTGTTACCCAAACAGTGCAAGGAGCTTGCTTGGGGAACTGCATCTACATCACTTGGATCACCAAATCTCCTCCCAGCCTCTGGTGAGTGTCTGTTCAACAAGTCAGCAGACAGTCCTGAGCACTTCAGCATGACTTGCAGTCGACATACTAAATGCCCATGGCTGGGAGTTCAAAGTTTTCTGTTTGAAGGAAAATTGTCAGTGTAGCATCAAACTTGTACTAGACAGCTTTTACCTTAGAGTTACACTAATATTACTACACTAATAAAGTGTAGCAATAACTTCCCATTCTCATCTGCCTAACTTTGCTCAGAGCAGCATGGCTTCCTGCTGTGGGTTTGAGCTGCTGCCAAAGCAGCTCCAGGGCTGAGACACATCAGTACAGCCCGGGTTCCAAGCTGCCTTGGTAGACCTTGTGCTGCACCTCACACAACCTTCTGCCCTGAGCAGCACTGGGGGAGCAGCTCGCAGGTTCCCTCAGCAGCACGCCACTCCTTTTTTCTTGACAAAAAATGGACACAGAACAGTAATGAGAATCTCATCAGCATCAGCAACATGAACCAAAGGTTATTAAAAGTAAAGCTCCTAAAGCAAATTTCAGGTTTTTTTTTCTTATTCAAATACCTGCTGTGTCTGAATTGACACAAAGGAAGCAAGTGCCTTTTGGAGCACCTGGAAATCTCTCCGTATGGAGCATCACTATCCACCACACATTCCAGCAGTTCCTGCTCCCTGTAGGGGGGCCAGGGTGGGCTCAAGTCACATAGCAGCGAATTACCTCTAGGTCTGCAAGCCCTCCACATGCTCCATTAACTGGAACTTTGTTACCTTTCCATAAAACTGGAAAGCAGCTATCCCCGCAGCCTGAATGAGAGTTGCTGGCAGAGGGAGTAAGAAAGGAGAGCCAAACACACCACTTGCTCCAGGACTGCCTGTCCTCCGCAGCCCAAAGGCTGCCCCGGGCACACTCTCAGCTTGAAATGAGAAAAGTAGTGAGATCTGGGTTTCAGAGCAGGTTTAAGAGCAACCTGAAAAGCTGTCTGTAAAAACAGCCACTAAGGCCTTCATCACTGCCAGACGCTCAGCCTTCAGCAGCTTCAGAAATGCAAAGGAAATGCCACTCTGGCTCTCCCTGTTGGTCAAAGGTGTTAATCTGCCACCGTTTCCTTCTGAAAAACTACCAGTACAACAAGTCACTGATCAAATGCAGAGAGAAGAGGGACACGTACCCTGGCACTTTGCCTGTTGGCTTTTTTCTCTTCATCAGGAAGTGGCGGCATCGGGTAAGGGTATTTTCTGCTGGAAGCAATAGATCCAGTGGATGAAGATGGAGACTTTGCTGGAGACAGCGTCCTGAGATGTTGAAACACACAAAATAAATGTGATGTCTTTGCATTCGAGCACTGTAACAGCAACTGCCATTACTCTGAAGCTTGGTTCAGAGCTAAGTATATAGCTTATTATTAGCTCAATATCAGGGGGATAAAATCGCTTGATCAACAGTCTAATAATTTCATTATATGAATAAAGGTATTTATAGATTTCAGGAACACTGGAAGAAAAAAAATTCTACTTCTTATTAGAATTGTATTGCATAACAAAAATGATTTCTTAAACTGTTTTATATGGTACTGTAATTAATCATTACAAAATTAATAAAACAAATCTGCAATGGAATAAATACAGAACTAAAAGATAAATGTGGCATTATAAAGCCTAAATAGATAAAGTAATTGTATAAATACAAGCTGAACAAATGTCTTCTCCCAGTGACTAAATGGCAATTATCAGTGTCTTTATGCATATCTTACACATCTCCTAAATTGATACAAACATAGCAAATCTATTATTTTTGTAACATTAATTTACACAAATGCATGCATTTGGAGGCCAAACTGTTAGTTGTGAAGTAACGAAGGCATATACAAAGTGCTAATAACAAATTGTTATACATGCAAGCATCATACAGTGCATATTGTTCCAGCCAAAGAAAGAGTCTGATGAGAATATACAAAAATGGACTGATTAGTCAATGGCAATCAGCATTTCTGTACAAGGTGAGTAGAGTAAGCAGGAGCAAGTAAATGTTTGTATCACATGAAAGGCATTCTTTTCATGTCAATAAGGCAGCAGCACATTATTGACTGAAATTTTATACCCAAGAAAAACTCTTATGCTTCTGTTTTGAGATTCTGCACTTTTCCCACTTGAGAGGTTCCTATCAGGCTCTAAATCTGGGCAGACTAAAATGAAAAAAAAGGCCTCAAAGTAGAAAAATTGAGCTACCCTGGCCACCTTGTTCTCTTATGCAGAACAAGGGCATTTACTACAGGAGGCTTCTTACTACTGCAGGCACATCACTCAGCCCTCCCTGAGCACTGCTATCTACTATCCTCTGAGTTAATGTGTCCCTGAAGATGGGAAGTTTCCATCATAATAAATGAAATTTATTAACCTTTAAATAATTGTACTTTTATTTTGGACTATTGTATCATTTTGTTGTGTCTGTAGTTCCCTACAACAGCACATTCTCTTGCCTCCCATACCAACAATGACTGATGGTAGCCACAAGCAAAAAGGTGTCAATAGAAATTATATGATGAGAACTCTCCAGTCTGGCTCATGATCCTCTAAAGCCTCATGTGGTAGCCTCTAAGTTCAACAGCACTTAAAAGATTTACATTGGTACAATTATCCAAACATGGAAGCATACATCTTCAGCACATGCACATCGATCACCCACTAAGATGAACTGGACATACATCAATGTTTTCAGGAAAAAAACCCCTGAAACAGTTATTGCAATATAAAACAAGTTTTTTGTATGTTCAGCATCACAGATCTGGGCACCAAACTGTGCATGTATGAAAACAGGTAAATTAAGAATTCCAGGGAAAAGTTGTCAACAGTCCCCTGCTGTTCACTACCCATACCAGTCCTCTCATCTCTGCCCCCATTTGGACTAGCATGGATCACTAATAAACTATTTGTAGATCTACAATGAAAAATATAAGGAGAAGAAGGAGAGGGGGAAATAAGGACAGCAGATTTTACATATTATTAGTAATTCAATTATTCACAAATTTTGCCCTACTGGTGAAATTTTCATTTTAAAATTTGTAACAATGAACTTGGAGATTAGAAGCAGGGAACTGGGTTTGTGGAATCTGACTTGACAAGCCCTATCAGAAAGCTGTTTATAAGGTAGCACAGCCAGGCGGTGGCACATGGAATGAAGGCATCTCCCATTTCTTTCACCACACCAGGCACAACACCTCCAACACACCACAAGCTCTTCACATTTTAGACACTCTAAGAGAAGACCACAGTGAGAGGAAAAGCCACGGCCAATCTACCTGTCCATCCATCTGAGCAGATTATTCTGGAAGGAGCAATAATGCCCCAAAGAATGGGGCATCTTTGAGCATTTTCCCTGCACAAGCAGGTCCTCTGACCAGGATCCCTAATGGACCCTTTTAGCCAGGAAGCTTTGCACCATAACTCAAACACAATGCTGTCTTTTCCAAAGATTTTGAAAGCCAGGCCTCCAGTGTATCTGCCTACATTTCCTTTTTCTCAAATCCCCTTTGCGCTGCCTGCTCACCTGCAGTTTGCACGTCTAACTGATACGAGCTTTGCTGCTCAGCTGCACCTGCAACACTACAGCCAATACATCGAGAATGCAGTTGCACACTTACAGAAATGACCTTGCCCTCCCCTCACAGGACCTCACCACTTACTTTTGCTATTGAGTTACGTGTTGGTTTTTGTCATCTTTAGTGCCAACTACTGAGACTGTGAACATACACAAGTCAGCATATGCTCACAAATCTTACAATGCATCTTCTGTGATAAACGAAGTTGTTTGAGGTGGTTTTGATCACCTTTGAGGTTATGCCCTGCAATTGTGTATGTGCTGTGTATCCCAGATTTACATATATTTTAAATGAGAAAGGTCATGTCTGGCTCTTTCTCATTTACAGGATGGAGAGACAGCATTCAGGGACATTTGCAGGTAATTTTGCTGGGGTTAAAGGCAGGAAAAACTTGTCAGTTTTGGTCAAGGGTGGGATCCACTTAGCTTTCACTAGGGTTTGAGTTCTCCTGCAATCAAATCCATTAGCTTTCATGCCAAATGCTGCTTCCAGCTGAAACTTACACAAAAAACCATTACACACCACAACAGAAGTTCAGAGGTTTTATTGCCAACCCCAAATGAAGCCATGCATCACAACTGCAAAGATTCTAATCTTTTACCAGATAAGAAGATAGAGTGGACACTTTGTGTCTATCTTTTTGTCCTGGAAGTTAAAACTAAGAGTATCGGGAGACCATTCCGTGATTCACACCAAAGCAAGAAGCACTGTGGCAGCAGGAAGACATTTGGAAGCAGTCCCTGCAGAGCCTACCTGCTCTGCCTATTGTCCCTAAACAGGGAATGTTGGCCCACAAGAAACAGTGCAAAATGCGTGACCTGGTCACACAACTAAACATCTCGTAATTTTGAGTGTCATTTTAGCTGAACTCAAGGCCCTGACAGATCTGAACTGTTCATGAACTGTGAATGATTCTCTTTTGTAGATTGAAATAATTTAATGAAATTCAATTAACATTCAGCCCAGGATAAGCATTTCAAGCCCACTATAGATCCTATCAGCCTAATCTGACTTTTGCTGCTGTGGATTCAGCTCTTTGTAGGACATCAGCCTGAATTATCCTACATTATGAAGTTTGGATCTTCTAAAAACAATGGTGTGGCTAAATATTTTAAAATAAGTTCCTTTTAAAAGCCACAGATGTGCACGCATTACCTCAGAAAGAGCAGCAGCAGAGGGGAGAGAAGGCTCATGGAGAGGCTGCAGAAGAGACAATGGCCATGGCTTGAGCTGTCACTTGGAGCAGTGAATAATGCCTCAGAAGCAGGCACTCACATACTTTATTGAACTCTTCTCCCTAACTCTTGATCCTGATCCTACTGACAACAGTAGGCATTTTTACATTGTCTGCCAACAGTATTTTGCTTTGGTTGTAATAGGGAAAAGCTTTGTTTGTTTGTTACTTTAAGCATAGTCTAGAGCTGCCTCAGCAAGAGCAGGGAGCTCACAGAGGAATGTAATGGAGACGGACAGCTCAAGAAGAACTGAGGAAAAATCAAGGACACAAAAGCACATTAGAAATAGGAGGGAAATGACAGCCTACTGTCTCCTCCTTCCATGTCCCTTCTCAATGCCCTTCTGATATGGGATGGCTATTTTCCTTCTAGTTATGTGCTCTGGGTCTCCATCTAAAAATACCCTTTTCTTTGTAAACTACTTTTGTATTTAAATAACTCTCATAAAATATAACTTATTGTAAATACTTTCATTAAATCAAATGTAGGCAGCTCAATGCTTTAGAGGGTACCTTCTAGGTTTTTTGTTTATCTACAGAAATGCCATGTTTGGGGTTTCTGGCAGTTTGTTTTCTGATTCCATCATGGCTCCCAAGTCTTTCAAGATTCAATGAGAATTCTGAGTAATCCTTAACCATATTTCACAAGGTCAGCCTGTGCAGTGCACACTGTAATTGCCAGTAACAAGAATAAGCAGTAGTAGCACATTCATGAAATAATATCCCTTACAGCAAAGCCAAAATCAGGGAAAGGTTTCCTGTCTGAGTTTATTGCTAGGGTTATGCGGTAATTTTGGCACACAAAATTAAAATCTAGACTAAGAGCAGGACAATGAGATTCTTCTTCACAGATCTTATTTTCTTACAGACAGGAATCTCACACTTGGGAGTTTTCTGGTGCCAGAGACACCAGGTAGTATTAATACTGTCATTAATAAAAAGTAATTATATAGAAATACCCATCAGACTTGTAGACTAGGAAAAAAATTAACTAGGAAATCAGGTGCTAGAGAGACAAATTATGATTTATACAGGGTTTTTTAAGCAGATGGAGAAAATCTTTATGATGACCAATATTTCTGTTTTTTGAAAATCTGCAACATTCCTAGGAATTGTAGGAAGTGTTTTTATCATTTTTCCTCATTCTATTTCTTCTCTTCCTACAACAGCACCAGTCAGCAGCATATTATTCCTAAAACTACTGGGAAACACGCAAAGCAGCAGTACTACTTTCAGGACACATTTAAGAGAATACAGAAATCAAAGATGATTTGTGACATGGATATTACTCAGCTAAGTATCTGGTGTAAATGCCTTATCCTGGGGCTCTGACTCCTAAAATACCGTACCAGCTGGACAGTCTGACTTCAGCCTGACTTTCTGGTTTATCAAGCAAGATCTGTTTTGTTCTGTTTCCAAACTACTTCACAGGCTCAGGCTCAAAATCCAGCCACAAGATGTTCTGAAACACCATTCTTATGAACAATTTTTTCCTGTCCATGCCATCATTAAGCAAAATTGCACCTGACTTTTGTGGAGAAACTGTTAGTTCAACCTCTTGTAAAACCAGGGCAACTCATCTCAGGAGATTTGATCCTTTGCCTTCCATAATGTGTCTGCAGAATACTTCCCTATGATTACCTCAATTAATGAGGACAATACAGGTTTCTAAATTTATTCCAGTTGCTCTCTCATTTTTAAAGATAACTGCTGCAGGCAGTGATTAGTAAGCTTCTATGGTGCAAAATTTTTAATTTATGTTTCATCTCTGCTGATACATAGCGTTTAAAACTCACATGGGTCATCTTAATCCTCATCTACATGCCAAAAATGCTTGGTTTACCACAAATACAATTAGAAATGTGACTCATTCAGCATAACAGCTGAATACCCTCAGGGGCAGGGTACACTTCCATCAATTTAATTTAGTTACTAAATCAAGATATACTGATATTAAAAGACGAAAACCAAATCATGAGTACATACACAGAATTTTAAACCTGTTTAACTAAACCATTTAAAGTAACCTATTTTAAAATAGTGCTATCTTTATATTTGACCGATGTCTTTGTTTATTGCTACCACAGGGCCTCTGATAAAACCCCCTGAAAGACAGCTATGGAGTTACATTATGGTGGGTGACTCTTGACCTTGCCTGAACAATAAAGGTCAAGATACTATTTTTAGAAAAAGGTTTGGTAATTAAAACACACCTCACTTCTTATGTGGATTTGCCTAATTTCACCTTCCAGTGACCTTTTGTCATTATCAGTCTTATCTTGCTAATCTAAAGGACCTCCCATCCACAAAGATTTTGCTCCATTTGCAGCAATGTGGACTTCGTGATCAGGTAAGTGTTCAGCTGCTCCATTAAACTGAACAGCCTGAAGCCCTGCAGTCCTTTCTATGGTTTCTCTGGGCTTAAATCTTCCCAGTTCTAGAATATGCTTGCCAAACTGCAGACACCAGAACTGGACTCTGTATCCCAGTGCTAAAACAACCAGACTCAATACTCCCTGCCAGAATGTCCAAGCACCAACATGGAGACCTAGCTGATACCAACTGGCACAATCACAATAACCTCCTGTAAGCCTTGGATTCTTGCATCAGGGATCTCTACTCCCTGTTCAGGACCTAGATCAGGGCTGACAGGCTGAAGTTTACTCATCTTCCCTATTTGTTCACTGGAAAGCTTTTCTGCAGCTTACTCTGTGATTTATGAGGTGTTGAAAGCAAACACAGATGGTTTTGAAAAGTAACAATTGTATGGTCTTTTAAGAGTTCAGGACATTTTTAATTCTAAAAATGACTAAATTCCTACCATGCCATTTAATCCTTGCCAGTGTTACTATTGGATTAAAGTGTTTCGTTAGTATCTTGTGATATAGCTCCCGTCACAGTTTTTTCCCAAATGCACACTGGATACACGTAGTGTATGTTTCAGTCCTGTTGCACTATTACTAGGTCTATTTGTGTAGTAAAATTATTAAGTTTCTATTTACTTGTTCTTACCATCCTTCACTGTTTTGACTGTAGATTTTGCTTATTATTCTTTGATTTGTGTTTCTATAATTATCTTTATTTTTGATATGTCAACTTACAGCTTCATGGATTTTGTTCACGCTTTATGTTATTTGTCATAAATTGTCTTCCATTCTCTCCTATGTTGGCTGATTTTTTTGGCTGATGCAGAGATCTGTCTCTGTGGGACTGTGTCTTTTGGGAATCTACTGCAACATTCTCAGTCTCTTGATTCATGTCCAACAGGGGGCCAGCCTCATGCATGCTTTTTCTCTGTAACTTGGAATGTAACAGATAACGCACACTTTTCCTTTCAAACAAGTGGTTTTTTTGGTTGAAGCCTACCTCACTTTTAACAGATTAATTAGCATTTTGATAATTAAAGCACAGGTATATTCTCATATGTTTAGCTTTCCAATTACAATATATAAATTATTTCATTGCAGGTTGAGGGTAAAATACCACTACTTTGTATTCCTTTTTCATTTAAATTTTAGTATGCACTATATAAGACAGTACATAGAGTCAATGTGTTATGAAACCACTTCCTTCAGTAAATTAACATTCTATTTAAGTTAATGCTACTTTATTAGTGATAAATACGTCTCATGCCCATAAAACACTACTTGGCATAAAATGATGAGAAAGCTACTACAAGCTACAGATGATGGTGGGAACGCATGCACTACACACACCCTTTTCAATGGCTTCATTAAAACATTCAGAAAAAGAATTGTAAATTGCACATGAAGCCAAAAACAGACATCAAAATGCAGCAAAAGAAGAGGAGTCCTTTGCACCTACAGTAACTTGTATTGATTTATACAAGGTAGGAGTCTCAAGATATTTGTATATGCTGGAACAGCTCTTAAAAATGAGAATTATAGAATTAATTTACAAAATACCTAAAGTATGGTCCTTCTGTGTTTTTATTCACATCTTCTACCCACTTAGCTACATTATATTCTCTTTTGAACCATGGGTTTAAATACCTGCAGAAAGCAATGGAAGGAACAGAGAAAGCAGAAGAACAAGAATAGAAAATCTGAGAACACACAGCACAAGCTTAGCAAGGATGTCTTCATCCCCAAAATGCAAGTGAATATGGCAAATAAATCAGTATGGATTTGGGTGAGGACTAGGCAACGTGTACAACTGCATGAAAAAATCTGACCTACAGCAAGACTCATATGTTTGATTAATCTGGAAGCCCTCTGGGATACATCATTAATTTAATGTCTTAAGGGTAAAATTCACTCCTATGCAGAGGGCCAGCATTAAGCTCATGGTCTGAAATCCATCATGATCTCAAAACAATGATGAAGGGGCATTTTGGCCTCTATCCTGAAGTTTGCTTGCCAAAGACACACTTTTGCACCCATTTATAATAAATTACAAGATAATGGCTAAATGAGCACAGAATCTTGGGCTTGACCCTTTTTATAGGAATGAATTTCAGCTTCAGTGTGTTAAAAGGCTTGAATTTTTCACCACTATATTGACAATTTTTACACATATAGGCAAACAACCCTCTGATTTTTCAATGTTCATTTAGTTTGGCTTTAATGGAGGTGGGCTGCAGAGTTACCTCACATTTTACAGAAGCAATCTTGATATCAAAACCACATTTTTTAGGAAAAAAGTCTGAGCTGTATATTCATATTAGTGACATGAAAATTATTAAATAAAGATGAAGTTTAATTATCTGACAACAAACTACCAGGGAAGAAGAAAAATTTTTGGTAACAAATTTTCCCCCAATAACAACATAAACAAAGTCCTCCCCCTCTGTCACATTAAGAAAAAAAGGGCAATGCAAAAATCAGGAGTCTGCCTGGTCCAATTTAAAGTTCGTTCTTGTTACAAATGGCAATAATTAAATTATCATTTGTGATCACCATCTTTATATAATACAGATTAGCACACTGAAATAGGAAACAAATTGTAACCAAAGAAAATGGCAAAGAAAATTCCTCTTGAAGTTATTTTTGATACTTCTGGGCCAGTTCTTGCCACCCTTATTTATGGGAGTGACTCCAACAACCTCACACATGGGAACAGGCCTTACAAGGGATTGCTCAGATGAACAAGTTGGGCCAAATCATGTCATTCAACCCCCTCCATATTTCAAACCATGATGACAACAAAAGCAGCAGCACTTTTTCAACTTCTTTTGCTCCTTTTTTGCTCTGGAACGTCTCCTCCCCGCCCCGCGCAAGCACAGCCACAGCTCTCAGAAAGTACTCGCCCTCAGCCACAAGTGCTTCTAAGTAGCTTCCTCAGCTTGCTTATTTATCAGGAATCGGGAGTGCTTTATGCTTTCCAGCTTGGGATCTTAGAGAAAGAAAATGTCAAAAGTGGTAGCGCAGCAAAAGAGATGAACCGCAAGTGAAGCAACAGGCCGATGCCAGCATCACCAGGAACTGATAAACTTCTGCTTTAGCTTTAATCGTACATTTTCTTGTACTCGCTGCAATACTTTTGACTTGCAATTTTTTTCATTTGAAAGGGTCTTTTGGTAACCATGAAACACTCCCAATCTGGCTTCCTGTATTAGAAAACAGTGTAAGGTGGTATCAAAGCATGCAATTGTTGCGCAACCATGGGGCAGGGTTTCCTGGGTCTGGGTGTATTACAGACCATCATTCACCACCTCAGTCCATCTGTTACAGAAAGGGTAAACTCGCGATACTGCAGACCGCTACATGATACCATTGGAAAGCTCTCAGGCTGATCTTTCTGGCCACATGTTCATTACTAATGGCCAGAATCCGCATTTCCTTTGAGTGAGAAATTCTGCTTTAAAACAAGGTGTCCTTACACATAAACCTAGAGCTAGACCGACAGCTCGATTTGGCTCGTAGCGCAACATGCAACAAGGCAAAAGACCTGGGCTCAAGAGTACTCGTACTCCTCAGGCTGGCGAGGAGGAAGGGTAGCTAGCGCTGCATCAGCAGGAGCACCTCCAAGCAGACACGGTGTTTTGCCACAGTGAAACTATCGTATACTAGGGAAGGGACTTGTCACGGGATAAAATGGCAGCCCAGAATGCAGGGGCAGGTGAGACTGACCTGTGATCCCGACTCCCTGTTTGGGGGTGGTCGGAACCCCCTGGGCTTATGCCTTGGGCAGGGATTTGGTGGGCGAGAGAAAGCCCAGGCTCAGATGCATGGGTTACCCGGCTGCAAAAAGACAATATATAATAGAAAGTCTAAACCAAAGACGTTCGTATCAGTGTTAACAATGAGGAAGACAAATGCTAACAGGAAAAGCAGTGCAAATTAACAATGGTCTGAATTGCTATTTGTTCCTGGGACTTGTTTTAACACAAGATCCCAATTAAACTGTCAACTTATTCAGAAAACTCTCATCATTCCTGGATAATTCTAATTGATCTTACCAGAGAACTATTTATCAGGCCATTTCATCATGTTTCTGAAAAAGCCTTTGGCATTTTGGCATTCCTTCTACATGTAATGAACCATCTGCCTTTAGTAAACAATATTAATTTCATCTTAAAACATCCAAAACCAATTAAAAACGTCCCAAAGTATCTTTAGAAGTCTCCTCAGAGCTCCATGTTTAGCGTAAGCCTCGTTCATGTATGTTAGGTCCAAGGGTCACGCAAACGCATGAGCAGGACTTTTTTCAGTAGCTGCCCAAGGTGTTAGCAACTCCCTGTCAGTGCTGCTCAGGAAGGCTGCAGACTTCAAACATTGCTCAGTCTTTAAGAGATTTTGCTTAAATGATTAATGGCACAAGTCTATTTGATGCTTGGCTGTATTAAAAAAACAACTCTGTGCATAATGTGTGCAGTGACTGCAGACTCATGCATACAACATTTTTGTAGGCAACTATACTAGCGTGCTCCTGCTTTAAAAAAAACCAAAATTTGAATTCTGCACAAGGTATGGCATTAACGAACCCAATATTCTAATGGTTAACTACAGGAGACCAACACTGTTATCCTTTTTCTTTCATCTCAACAAGCATGCTTTATTGGACTCCTAGGGGCCACTCGGGCAGACTTTCCAAATACTGCTTCAGAGCAGATTTCAATATTATTCTGTATTTCTCAGAGAAGACAGAAAGGTAAATTGGTCTGAGAAAAGCCTCCATGTATTCTGCAGCATCCTCAAAGCAGCTGGTGTTGCTTTTTTTTTTTCCTAAATGAGTAAATGCTGGTCACAGTTAGATCATTCTCAGGCAATCTTCTCTACTTGCAAAGCAAGCTGTCCCTCTAACCAGAGAGATAATTGCCCTCTAATAGCCCTCAGCAATTGTCTCCATTCCCCACTGAATTGACACAGCATGCGGATCATTCAGTGGGAGCTCTCTCTCCAGCTGGTGACGGGACTGCCAAGAAGACTCGGACAAGCCATTCGGGCCTGTGCAGTCCAGGAAAGTCGATCAGGAGAAAGAGTATTGTCCTGCCTGGCAGGCCTCTCCCAGGAACACACACACTGTGCTTCATCCCTGAAAGGTTGCTGCATGGCCCTTGGGAAGTACAAGCCTCCTCCCTGTCGCATCAGGGCTGCTGCTGGGTTGAGAGACCACAGTAACATGCAGCAAGAAGGAAAGCAGAGAATTAGGTGGAAATTCAAGGTCACCTTTAAAAGCGAAACAAATATACAGGGGAAAAAGATTTCCAACCCACAATATCTCTGTCTGCCTGCTTATTTAGTGCTCCAAAGTTCTCAGAGCAAATCTTGTTTGTATTCTTGGCAGGTTGGCCAGCCTAATTTTGATTTTATCAAACTATTTCATGCAAGGAGAAAAGAAAACGAGCTAAATAACATTTCAGTAAGAGTTTATCAGCACAAAGAGCACAGAGACTCTTGAGATAAACTCCTCCAAGGGCTAAAATTTCTGGTTCCATGATGCCATTTTGACCATGCAATGTTATAATTGCAATGTGCATCGAAGTATGATTTCTATAACTTGAAATATAGGGGTTTTACTATGAACCTTTTCTAAGCCTACTCACCTCAAGGCAGTGCACTGCAGGTGAAAGAAAAGTTTCAGAACAAACTCAAAATCCTCAAACCAAAGAAAGTGGGGCCCAGAGAGCAGTTAGCATTATTAGTTTCCAGCAGGGTTGGTATCAAGCCCATTTGCCCATCAAAGTGCAAAGTTAGTAGTCATGATATGGGGAAGGGCACTGTCATTGCCACCATGGTCAAAGAAGGGGCCATTCCCATGTGGCATAAGTGCTGCAAGAGCAGGCCAGTGCTTTTGACAAGCCCAGAGGTTTCCAGCCATTCACCATTCATTCACAAGAGGGGCCTGAACCAACAGGCTTCAGTACATAAGGAAAGCTGTTTCCGTGTGGGGAGCACTGCACACGTGGGCTCTTCAGGAAATGTAACCAGTAAATCAATAAGCCAGCAACTCTAAGCCATACTGGAAAAGTCTGGGGATCAGTCACTGGGGATCAGAGACTTTAATTACCCATTTATCGCAGGCGTTACTCAAGACTGGCTGTTTCAGCTTTACAGTGGCAAACTTCAAGGTACTCTCAAAGCAGACAGATAACTCTCCTAAAACCTCCAGGAAGGTGTGCAGAGATACAAATCCTAACTCTGCAATTGCCCACCCAAGGTGAGGAAAACGGTAGGAAACAGGTTATCAGAAACTCAGTATTGAACCAGGATACACTCAGCAATGGCAGTTTACTGTAGACAAAAGCCTGTGGTGATGGTGCAGGCTGCCACCATCATTGGGAATTGCTATGGGAACAACTGTGAGGAAGCCTACATAAAAAAGAAAATTGATAGTTAATTGTAAAGAATACATAAAAAGAGGTTGAAATGCATTAGCCAAACCATTTACCAGATTATCAGTCAGCAATCAGAATGGGCCACAGAGCAAAAATGCAGCTGTCTATTTTTCAGTACTCTTAATTTCCATCTACAAAACACAAATATGAAAACTCTACTTTTTGGCTTTGCTTTTTTAGATTCAGACTTACTCAGTTGAATTAGACCGTGGCCTAAATCTTTTGCCTCTGACTTTCTTTCTGTTTCCTCCTATATTACCTGAAAGAAATCAAAGGACAAAGACAGTAAAACAACTTGAAATTCACCTGCGCCCCACGCCAAACTGTATATTCTTTTTGCATCCGTAGCAAAAGAGTTGCTACCTCATTTACTTTAACCATTTAAATCTCACAGGTCCGTTCCTCTTGATTTACCTCAGACACTTAGGTTACCTTTCTCTACTTTTCGCTGCAACTGTGCAGAGCAAAAAACTCCTTAATTTCAGCTGTTATTTGACAAAATCACTACACTTCAAGAAAAACACTAAACACTGCCTGATAAAATCACAGAAGCTGGCAATAGTGAATAGACTTTCTCTCTCTTTTTCATGTTAGCTCACACTGGAGGGAGAAATTGAATGTAATTTCTTTGTGACAAAGCACTGTGCAAAAAAGGCACTTATGTAGGGTGCTGCTAAATCATAATTCCAAATTAATAACCATTAGCACAATTTTAAGGAGTCATGCTGCTGTCCTAAGATGAGCTAAACTTTCAGCAGAGCAGCAATGGTCCAGAGGCTGGTTTCCACCGTGGCCAGCACAGTGGTTCACACTTACCTTGCCAAGAATTACTCCTAGGCCTCCCATTTTCACAAATGTCTGAAATATGTTTTGTGTCTGGGATCCTTTCACTCCAGGAATGAGATAATCCATTTGACCTGGAATAGGAGGGCTCAGATGCGGTTATTGTTAAGGGTATTGTCTCACATCAATGTTAGCTCAGCGGTTCGGTCACATTCCCGAGGCCAGTGACAAAACACAGCCTAAGGTCTGTCTGCACTAGCAGAGCACCCAGGATTTCTGATTAAACCCTGCAGTTACACCTTGCAGCGGTTCCATGTGCCCACATTCAAGAGCCAGGCATCAGCACTTCTTTCTCACTCGTCTGCTGTGGAATGCACAAACACCGGCGCACACCAGATTTCCTTTGGATTTGCAGCTCTGCCTCAGTTCCTAGATGGAAGATGCTCTTACAACTGTGCTCATTTCAAGGCTTTTTCATCTCACAGTCAAGTACATCCCGCCTGCAGGCTGCCCACTTCCTCCTTGTACTGCTGCAGGAAAGGCTGGACAGCTTCCCTCAGCCCACTGCTACCAGTCTCAGAGCCTCAGGAGTTTGTGACAAGCATCCTCCCACCCAGAGCTGGTAGTGCCAGGGGAGAAGTAACTGCCTCATTTTTGCTAATTTTGAACTTTATATTTTATCAGCCAATTGCTGAAGTATATTACTTCTAATGCTAAACTCAAAGCCAAAACCAGTCTTTTTATCTAGGTGCTTGGTGCAAACGGAAGTTTTTCTTTCCACTTGTATTCCCTCTAAGAGCCAAAGATGTATGTGGTGACGTCCAACATGTGGGATTTTGCAACAGGCTGCCTCTTTTTGAACTAGAACTGCTGCTCAGCTGTTTGCCATAAGATCTACAATTATTTCCAAAAGAGATGAGGAAGTTGAAAAATTCATAATAGATGGCTTACGGCTTACTTATTACAAAAAAGTCTTGCTTAAAGGAACTGGTTTTGTAGTTTTTATGTCTGGATACTCGCATTTTTCAGTCTCTGCTTTCCTTGGAGGACAGGCATCTGAGAGATGCTCTTCAGTTTCCAGAAGATCAGGCTAATCACAGCCCAGGGTTTCATTAATTCCAACTTAATCACATCATGAAAGAGCTGAGAAACAATAGATCCACTGACAGATTTTTAAACATCTCCTCCTCCTCATGGTCTCTTTCAGGTACAGCAATGTCTTGCTGTATACCAATTTTGGTGTTTGCTATTTCACAATAGCAGGAGTTATCATACAGTTATGTCTTAATCCTGGAACATCCTCTGAATACCAACTAATATTTCATAGTGCTTTCCAGCACGGAGAAGCCCAGGCAGCTGTGGGCCCAGTCACTCTAACATCTCCCAAGAGATGTCATCCATACCGGCACACAGAGCAAATCAAAACCAGCTTGGAAGGTAGGAAGTAGCGCTCTGGGAATTAAAATGGAAGGACTATGTCAGCTGTATCACAATGTTAATGGAATATTTGTCAGACTTACTTTTCCAGACTTGACAGTGGCACAACATACCTGAACTGGTGGTGGGGAACAACAAAACTCTCTAGTACAGACAGACCTTAGAAACCATTAGCTTTTTGGAACAAATAATAAAAAGAGACATATGAAATAAATGAAGTATGAAAAGAAACACAGATTCTGAATGAAAGAAGAAACACATTAAATTCCAGTCATTTAAAAATAACTTTTTTAAACTGGTATTTAAACCTGATACACAACGCTATGAAAACTTGCTTTCCCAAGACTTTTTTCAAAATTTTATCCAAATTTAAAAAGATTCTCCAACACAAACAGTGCATCATTTAAGATGAATGCTTGCTTCCTGAAAAGAAACAACCCACACTTCTAAAAAGCTGAATTTAAAAATTTGAAATCATTAAGTAATCACTGCTGGAGTTTTCCTAATAACATATTCGCTAGAACAACCTGAATGAAGTTGCATATAAGATCAAGCTGCTATACTAAAACAGCAAACGTCACTGCATATGTGTCCCTTCCATACATTTCTCTTTACTTTCATTGAAATAACAGCAAAGAAAATGGTTTCATCAACTGCTCAGTTGTAGGCTGCTTAGTGAGACAAGAATTGAGAATTGCAGTTTTCTTATGAAGCAGTTCACAACTGTCAATCCCTCCCAGGACACTGCTTCTCAAAAATTGTTTTACAGTGCTAGCTGGAGATTTTCATATAAAGGATCTCTAACTGCAGAGGAACAGTGAGCATCATGATCTTAGCAATTACAAATGGCTCTCAATGCTTTTTAGTGAATCCTCCCTTTTAAAATGTCAGATTTTTTAGGCAACTGGAACAATAACAGAATTAGTGAAATCTGATCAATGGCAAAATCTAATTCTCTCTAATCTAATGACAGCAAGCAGAAAACTACAGAAAGTCTCTGTAGAACTATTTTCTAAGATAACGCTTGGTGACCATTTATTATACTAGTCTAGT
Source organism: Dasyornis broadbenti (assembly GCA_013397935.1). Classification (NCBI taxonomy): domain Eukaryota; kingdom Metazoa; phylum Chordata; class Aves; order Passeriformes; family Dasyornithidae; genus Dasyornis; species Dasyornis broadbenti. The sequence goes on from VZRN01000405.1 coordinate 407,836, forward strand.
AAGTGGCATAAAATGCAATCACTATCATCTTTAATATGAGACAGCAGAAGTCTAAGTCAACACACTGAATTAATGACACTGACAAATAAAGATTTAAAAATAACATTTATATTGAACATTTTATGTTTATAACTATTATTGAAGCAAGACAATGTTCCTTTTCTTTGATTACATGATCATGATTTAAAAAGTTGTTGGGGTTTTATCTCATTTTTTTCAGCCAGCAATTACTATTACAGTCTACTTGAAATCAATTCTCAAGTGTATTGTCAAATCTCAAGGGAGATTATGAAAATTTGATTAAACAAAAATTGGTTTACAATGCAAAACTTTTTTACTCTGGCCTAATCACAATAATTAGCAGCTCAGGACTTAGGAGAAAAATCAGTAATCAAAGCTAAAAGGATGCTGTTTCAAACATTCCACAAAGAAAGAAGAAAGAGTCAAACCTGCTGCAAAACAATGAAATGTTCTGACTAATGGAATAATGGGTGATGGAACAGGTAGAAATCTGAAAATGCGACAGAAAAGCAGACCTCTTCTTAGAACTAGATGCAGAGTTTGTGCTGACTCCAGGAGGCATGTCGCTATAAAAAGAGTCGGCCTCTCCCGGCTTTTTTACATAATCTCCCTGGGGTATTTGTCTAAAGTATAATAAACATTGTAGAGTCAGAAAACATGACAGGAAGTAGCACGCACACAAACATGCATGAACATTAGTTTAAAAGAAAGAGGTAAGGATAGCAATCCTTGAGAAAACCTGTTAACCACACACAGTAAGGCTATTAATAAATAATTCAACCATCTGAGAGAAAACTCCCACACGCTTCTGATATGTGCAGAAAAATGGATTAGGAGGTTTCGGAAAGGGAAAACAAGGAACATTTCACTGGTAAACTCTGATCACTATTTTCAAAATGAACAGTTTGTGATTCTTGAGACACTGGATAACCAGTCCAGGTATTTCAAATGGCTCATCATGCTGGTTGCAACAAGCACCCTCTGGTGCAGCACCAGTACTGAGCCTGAGCTGAATACATGCCTGCATCAAAGAGGAGTTCAAGAAAAGTGAAGGCTTTTTCCCTTCTGAGGTAGATGCCTTCAATTTAACTTCTGTGATCATTATTGAATTCAAGAATAGCAACCCTTTGAGTTGTTTAAACCTCAGGAGGATAAAAACCTCCAGTTTTTTTAACTGATTTCTTTTTCAAGGGGACTACTGCCAGTGTCAGAGATTCTCAGCTACTCCTGATTACCACAGCAGTAAACTGCCAAGACAAATGAAAGTAATTTCATAGTTTATCCTCTTCCAGAACTAGCAGCTCAGTTATGGTGCATAAAACTCTGTGCATTAGAAATTTCTGATCAAGTTATGCAAAGTTTTTGCAGAAAGTGAATCCATCACCAGCAGAAAAAACCTGCCATGCAAATATTCCAGTTATAGTTCTACCAGGTTTAAAAATCCTCCCAAGTACAAGTAGTTACTCTGACAGTTGACTGTTTCATAATATCAGCATCAGTATTTATTCAGCCTTGGACTCTCCAAGGCATCAGTCTTTTGCTTCAGTCTGCCTCTATTATGATGCACATTTATCAGGCAGATTCATATTCAGATTGTGTCCAACTACAGACCCAAACCAGGACCTCTTCATTCCATATCTGAATTTCTAATGTTTCTGAAGTATTTAAAGTATATAACTATATGGCACATAAATCATTAGTGCAATGCAGTACTTCTACACTCCGTCTTCTGCCACCTCCCAAGTTCTTGTCCCACTCCTCAGCTGATACATGGGTGTGTTCAGAGTTGCCTCAGTGTGGGCAGCTCTGCTCCCCAGGGTTCCTCTAGCAAACTGCTCTCTTGCTACTCCATCAGAAATAATTTCTCCCATGTAGCTGTGCCCTTTAAAGCCACACTATCCCAGCTGGCAGAATCCTTGCTAATTGGCCCTTCTTACCACTTTCAGTCTACTTGTTTCAGTTGCTTATTAGTACCAAGTATCATCCTTATGTCATGCTCAAAAATATCATAATGGCTTGTTTTCATTGTTATTTAAGGAGTATTCATAAACAATTTTTTTTTTTTTAAGGGACAGTCTGGACAATCTGGTAGATGTCTGGTTTTCCATTTATGGAACACTCCTTGTACTTATTCAAAATTATTCTATTTAGAAGTCAGCCTACAGAACCTCATTTTCTGCATGAAGGAGATTTAGCTACTAAATATCTCCATCATCTTGGAAGTGATGGAGTCTTCCATTACCTTCAGAAGCCTCAGCTTATACTGGTTTCCACTCTGCCTATGCTCTCAGACACAGCTGCAGACCAGCTGCACACTCACAGTTCTCTGGCCAAAAATTAATTTCTGGAGATGAGTATATCTGAAGAAGTTAAATTCTCTAATATTCCAATGCAAACACACATGGGGTGGGCTCTGTTTCAAGGTTTTGTCTGCTCTGTCCACAGCCAAAACTGAAATATTCACAGCAGAGTGACTTGATAGCCATGTTAGTCTGCATTTATAGATACATCACTTTCCACTAAGCAGCACCAAACCCTTAAATTCTGCCTTCCTTGTGCTCGGTGGCATTCCCTACCCACCAATCTCTGCATAAGGCTTGACCTCAATAGCGTTGCCTTTTTCCTGTTACTGTACCTGTGGCCTGTCTGACCTTGTAGCACACAACCAGCACTTGGCAGTGCTTTTCTGCTTTTTACGAGTATTTTGAGCCTGGCAGAGAAAGCGCTACACAAGGGGAAATGGAGAACAAGCACAACGGGTAGCAGCAACAAACAAAGCAGAAGCTCGGACCAGAAGGCAAAGATACAGGCAGAAAACAGGGGAATTTGAGAAATCCTTTTATCTGTGGGGGATACGGAGAGGAAGGAGCCAACTCCTTCCCACAAGACCCATCTGCCAGGCAGATGTCTGATCAAAGGGAGGTGGTCTTCCAGGAGCCAAACACAGGTCACTAGGAAAATTATTTATTTTTGGCCACAAGATTGAAATGGTGAAAGCTCAGCCCTGTGCTGAAGCCAGTACTGTGCTTTAGCTATGAATCAATCAAACTAGGTGACAGGAAAAAAATGGGCTCGTCGTCCACCCAGCAATTTAACTGCATTGTATTTTTAACTGCAAAGAACCTCCAGGAATTAATTTGTCTGAAAAGGCTCCTGAACATCATGTTAATATTAATTATTCAGTTCTTAGCCTCCCAAGAACACTTTCATCTCTAATAGCTGATTTTCAGTCTCCCTTATTGGAAATATTCTCCTGTTTTCCTAAACAAAATAGTCTATTGCAGAATTATTAAAAAAACATTATTTTTGCTACTGAGTCCAGTGACATCAGGATTTCAAGCAATACATTTATAGAATACTGATTTCATACATTATTTAAAATATGATAAACCATCACAATATTTTCTTTATAGCACATAAACGAGAAAGAGAGAAGAAAAATTGTTTTCAGAGACTTCTAAGATACATTCTGTTACTTTTATCACATACCTCTGTCTTCTGTAGTTTCTTTCCATATAAACAGAAGAGAAAGGAAGAAGAAGGAGTTTTTAGTATGCAGGTATACACAGTCAGTAAGTCCAAAAAAAAGGTAAAAAGAAAAGCACTGTATACAGAATTAAATTTTTGCTCATAATGTTTCTATGAAATCGCATCTGAAATAAGCGTACTTACAAATATACTAAATCAGAATAAACAAGAAAAATATATTCGTATTGATGGTTGAAGTCAGTGCTGAGCATAAGGTGCAGTTCATGATGGATTTAAGCCTATTCACTGTGAAGCTGCTAGTGAAAGGTGCACTCTTGTCTTGAACCTCCAAAAACTAATCCCACTGGCTAGACATGAGCTCAAAATGAGCCCTTAACTTTTAGAGCTTTACTCTAAATAAAAGTCCAGATTTTCAGATACTGCCAGAAGCTGAGGGTGATATAGAAAGACACCACATCCTACCTTTCTACTATCCTAATCTTCCTGGTTTTTTCCAAATGCTTCTTTCCTTACATATTTCTGAGCTGCACTCAGCCTACCTCAGTCTAGCAGACCAGCATGGGCTGTGCCACTTTGTTATGCCAAAGTGCCTGGGCTGTGTTCCAGCCCCAGCACTGCCTGCAGCTGAGCCTGCCCTGCCCTCCAAGCACACGAAGGACCTGGGGACAAATAACTCCGAGAGACAGTCTCTCCCAAACACAGATTATAAAGTCAGTACCTTGAATCGGTTTTACTACAAGAAAAAATCATAAATGCCTCTGTTTTTATAAGAAATTCACAAAAGAAGTAAAACTAAATAAAAACAGTCAGGCTAATATAATCCGTTTTGCCTCTCAGCGAGCACTGACAGCTCTACACCAGGAGACAACTTGACCCTTATTTGCAAATTGCAGATCTTTCCTACCAAAAAATGTGCCTGAATAATTTCAGGTTAAGCTGACTAAATACAATCACCTATTTAAGGAAGCCTATGGTTAAATGCCTTGCTGACTGACTGAAGGCTAATCTTGCTATATTTACCTCATCATGAGGAAACATTTCTAATTTAATCAGATCGTAATGTATTTCCTTTGTCACATACCGTAAAAGCATAATCTGATCATCTAAAGAAAAAAAGAAATTACTAAATGAGAATTTGGATCAAATTTGGATCAAGCTCTCTACAACCACATTAAAATGTAAGAATTGCTTGAAAAATGTGAATACGATAAAAATGTCACTGTATAAATACTGTTAAATTTGGATTTTTTATATTTTTTTAATTGTTCTTTTCATAACATAATCAGCTATCAGATGAAATACGCATTTTTTAAACTGTAATAAGAACAAAATTTACTTACTTGTAACCCCAACCAGTTATTCCTAAAACGAGAGCCAACACTAAAATGGTGCCAGCAATAGCCCCTATTATTATATTTGTGCTAACCACACCTGGAAACATAAGAAAGAGGAAATCAGTAAATGTACCATCTTTCAAAAACCAGCTTGAACAACCTTCACTAGGCTGATTAATTGTAACCACTGATACACTCTTGAAGCATAGCATGGACATAAAAAGACCACTTGTAAATCAAGCTTTGACCTCTGTGTCTGCTTCCCTTAACTGAACATGGGAAACACGTGCCAGTTATGTCAGTACAGTATTATCAATATTAAACTGCTGTAGATTACATCCTTACACCTGCCCTGGCAAATATATGCTTACCCTGGACTAAAAGTGACTACTTGTTTGGTTTTATTCAAATCCCTTCCATAGCTGAATAAATTAATCAAACAAGATATTCTGGAAGATGTTCCCCCACAAGGATTTCTAATGACAAACATTTACAAGTTCATTTTTCCACAATATATTTTCTTTTGTATGCAAGACTAAAGCTGAATAAAAACTTTCACTCAGAAAATGTAAAAGTCAAGAATTTATGTGCCAACATATTGCATATGGCCATGAAATAAAAAATTTACACTACAAATAAAAAACAGTAATGTGGGTAGCATTACCTTTCCGTCTAGATATGGAATGTCACAGTAACTTTTTGCTTGTCCTAATCTATCAATATGCCTAATAAGACCATTCAGATGGTTGGGACAAGCAAGGTAAATACCAGATCCCAAAGGTTCACTCTCTGAGGCCACATTTACATACACTGACTGCTTCTGCTTTGGGAGGAAGAGAGGGGAACAAGGCTCCTGATGCTGCAGCATGTTGTGAACTAACTGAAAGAGTAGAAGACCTAGTTTTGCTTAATGAACTTCCCTCAAATCCAAGCTTTTTTCATTGTTGGTAAAAATTGTAACAACATACCTTTATTGATGGCATCTTTATCAAAAAATAGATCATCTTTGATGTGAGAACTGCAGTCATCTCCTCCCCAGAATCGGTCACAGACACACTTTATTTCATTGCTACAAACCTGCAGTCAAAAGTGTAGCTCAGAAAAAAATCAGATTTTTCATCCATTCCCATAATTAATACCTAAAGTATAGGTACAGTGATAAAGCCCTGATTTTGACTGCTCACAAAATTTTGCAAAATGATTTTTTAAAAATAGCAATTTTTAATTTATATATTGGATATAAATTCATTAAATGTGCTATTATATTTTTATATAAATAGATGTAATATTTATTCAGTAGATATTTTAATCTAATCTATATTTTATAGAGCCATTCCTAATTGCTTTGGGAGACTGATCTTAATGACTTTTTTCAAAATATGATGAAGTGCATGATTTCAGATAAAAAATGAAGTTTTAATGCAGTGTACAAGACAAAAGACATTATGAGAGAACAACTCCTTTGATCTCAGGTCAGTGATAGGGCCCTGGACATTGTGTCAAACTGTGTGAGGGACAAGGGGACTCGCCAGGGCCACAGCAAAGCTGTGGACTGCACACCAAGCAGAGAAACTGCCACTAGCCAAGAGCCAGCTCACTGGCCTATTTTCCAGAGTAAAGGAAGTCTCAGCCAACAAAATCCAGCATCATCAACGACTTTATGAATCTTTTGGCTGTTTATGCAATAAAGAGGGAATTAAAAAGAACAGGTCTCTGGAAGAACAGAGACCCATGTTCCATTCATAAAGCCTTTGTATTTATTCTCCAGCACATTGCCTGAGGAAATATCAATCAAGTTAGCAAAAGTGATAGCAAAAACATTGATTGATAAAATGTCTGTAAAACTAATACATACTATGACTCATTGTTAAAGATGCCTTGACTGGAATGCATTATATCCACTTAAGTGCCTCCTTCCCTTTTCCTTTTCAAAAACTTCTCCAGTATTACGACTTCTAGAGTCACACAACTGGCTTCCCTGAGAGGTCTAGCTAGTACAATACACAAGGCCAGGTTCTCAGCAAAAGCAGTAAAAAGCATTAAAGAGTGCAAGAACATACTCCATGTCCTGAACAAATCTGGCTGTCTGTGGTGCCCGGGCAGGTGCTGAAGTTGAAGGCCTCGGCGGGGAGGCAGCGGTGGTCGAGGCACACCATGTCTGGCCCGCACGGCGTCCCGTTCTCCACGTAGCCCAGATCTGTGTCCTCATCCAGCTTCACATGCCCACCACTGCAAGACAACCAAGAGGACCTTGGAGACTTGTGCTGTGATTGGATGGGATTGCTTGGGAAACTGAGCTCTCGGCTGCTGCCTTTATTTCTGTTACACAGTGCCTGGGACTAGGTAAGGCTAAGTATTGGCTGAGTGATCTCTCTGGGCCTAGCATGAAACAAACCAAAACAGTGTATCTACATCAAACAAACACAATAGTGAAAACAAAACCCACTCTTCCTGTGAAACACTTGGAGTTAGATAAAACTCTAAGTTTACTTGTTTAGGACTTCATTTCATCTTATGGTTGTGTGAAGCTATGAAAACATACCACATCTGTAATTAGAATTCAGCTAAAATATAGCAACAGATTTGGCTGCCAGTTAACTTTGGCAGTGCAGGCACATGTGTAAGTATTTTGGATACATGAAGTACTTCGCAAATATTAAAGAACGTAAAATCACAGGGCCTGAGAAAAGCACTGCATCTCCACAGGCAAAATTAAGTATTGCACAGAGGGGATTGCGAAACAGCTGCACTTCCCACAGGCAGTTAATTTGCTGAAGCTTAACAAAGGTTGAACTGAAATAATGGTTATGTGTTAATACAAACAAAAATTAATGGAAACAGTTTTTCTCCACTTAGCAATGAGAAAGCTGCTTCTCTGTGCAAGATGGGTATTGATTGTTTTGTTTTCAGGATTTGCAAATACCTGCAATTGTAGACTCTTCCATAGTGCAAGATTGATGTTGTGATTTCACCATCAAGTTCTCCAAGTCTAGGCACACTGGATATATTGGAGCACAGAAGGTATCCACAAAGTACATCCCTGCATTGAAAAAATAAACCAATACTCATAAGAAATGAAAATGGACAATCAGAAATATGATGTTTTCCTCATTTGCTTGGTAACCTATTTGTTATCCTTGCTTTTCTCTCACTGACAATAACTTCCATAAATAATGCTGTTTCCCAAGAAAATTATTCTCCTTAGAACTTAGGTTGGGAAAACCCTGTTTTTATAATGCATTATCAAAAATGCCCTTGTTATTACAAGCAGGGAGGTGTCAAGAACAAACCACATCAATCTGACTTAATGATCTATTAATATACAGTAACTGGTCCATAGAGGAGCAACAGTAGATGCTCATTTTAATTACACTCTCATAGGACAAATATGTAAGAGAACTATAGACACCAAGTTTAATTCAACTGCTGAAGGGACTTTGCCACTTGTGTGGAGACTTCTGCACTGGCAGAACAGTAGGGTCTGGCATCTCCCATATTAGTGAATATTTTTTATTTATGAATTTGTAATGGAACAGAAGTAAGGTTACCAAATCTGCATAAAACGGTGGGGAAGGACATTAGTTCACCTGTAGGCAGAACTAGAAATCAAACGTCATTGTCAGAATGGAGAAATCTGAAGAAACAGCTTGATAAGGACTGGTGAAATATTCAGAAATACGCAGAAATAATCAACTGCATATATACAGAATGTGAAAAAATGGTTTAGGCAGTAACTTGCAGGAATATACTTGGAAAGTTACAGTATCACGAGAAGTGAACACAACTTAGCAATCTAATGGCACAGCATAAAAAGTGAATACCACACCAAGATGTGAAACCACAGGCTGCTCTCCTCTGCACTGCTAAGCCCCACCAAGAGTACTAGGACCACTTTTGGTCCAAGCTCTCCCAAGCTCAGATAGTGCTCTCTTGTCAGAGCTCATCTCTTCTTGCCACCCTGCTCCTCCCAGGATTTCTTGCACAAAGGTCTGCAGAAGAACGCCACAAGTCTGATCTGCAGAGAGGCTTTTGGAGCCTCTTCATGCCAACTAATGAACTGGATCAGGGGTAGTAAACCTCATTCCGGCAGCTTTCTAAATGGATCAGCTTACTGTTTATTGCACTGTATCCAAGAGTCCTTGTCTCTTCCGCAGTTTCCTTTCTCAGTCCCTTCAATATTCAGCTTCTCATAGCAGTACCTGTCAGCAGCCGTCACTTCTAAAAACAGAAACAAATCTCTTCTAAGATGATGACTTTGAAAAGCCATGTCATGGGAAATGGGGATACGCAAGCAGAGCTTCCCAATTTGAGAACTGAAGCACCATGATCTGCAGGTGGCCCATGAAACTCTGAACAGTGTTCTGCTCAGTTAAAAGCTTTATGATGGCACCACAGGACTGTTTTAAAATTTTGTTCAGATTGATAAAGGTTTATTGGTCAAAAATGTCCAGAAGCCACTGAAATAAACTAATGAACACAAGTATAAGCTCCCTAGGTGGTTTATGACTTCAGAACAAACACCAGTATGTTAATCAACACTAGAGGGTGAGCTGTAAGAGAGGATGGAAAGACAAAATGATGGTGGAGAGGGGGGGAGACATACAGTTCTAGATGTTTTCAGCGGTTCTCAATATGTCTCATCCATAATTTTTCTCAGTTAAGGTAGTCTTTCAAGACACATGTATTACAACCAACTTAGAAACAGTAACATTCACTCACTTTCACCCCAGATATATTTACATTGCCGGTCCCTCGTTTTACATCTTCCTCCAAAGCAAATACCCTAGAAAGAAAGAAAAGAATACAGAAAATATTTCAAATTACATGATTTTCCAAAATATGTATTTCTCTAATATAAAGATTTGTCACACACTTCATATTGAGGCAACTAATATGTGATGCTATCTTCTTTTCACTCAAAACGTGACTAGCACCCAAAACTCCTGAATGTTAGCAGAACTGTCCCAGGTGACTTCCAAAGATCTTAAAACAAAATAAGTAAAAACAATCTATAATGGTAAAAAGAATGTAAAACAAACTGAAGTCCTAATTACCTGTCTGTTATCACATGAATATCCATCCATTTTATGGATATTAGGAGAACACTATAGAAAGAAAAAATAAGTAATGGATCATAGATCAGACAAGCATGAAAGCCAAGTATACAACAAAAGTCATATAAAAAATTATTTTGGTATCATTCTGGTTTTTTCAGCATCAACAAATTTTACACAATTTTTATACACCATACTACACGAAACAGTTAACATTCATAGTAATTTCAAGACTACAGGTGGGGTTTTTTTGTCTCATGGACACAAGACACAAAAATCACCTGGCTAGAATTTCCCGTGCAGTTCTCTGCAATATCACAATCATTCACTGCTTCTCGACACAAAACTCCTTTGGGTTCAAACTGGGAAAAAAAGCACAGAAAATTAGTGTCTTGGTTTCTCCACTTCTTGCCTTAAATGCAATGCTTCCTTAGAGTTTTATCTAAAATAAAAAATGGGAAATATTCATGTGCTGACTGAAGTGGGAAGACTTTCCCTGGTGTATATGCTGCACCACTGGAGCTGTTTACTGGTACAAGTGGCAGCACTCTCTGAGGCACCCCGTCCCAAGGACATCGATTGCAGGGCCAAGCAGGAGAAGTCTCTCCTGGGACACAAGGACCCCTGGGGTTTATCAAACCAATACTGCAGTGACTTGCAGCATTATCCTACCAGGTCACTGTGCCTTTTTATGACTATTTTACTCTTTTTTACAAAATAGAAGGAGTGACCCCAATCTTCCCTCTAGGGATGAAGAATACCGCAGAGCTCTATGTATAAATACTTTGGTTATTTTAATCCCCGATTGTTGTTGCAGAACAGGAACTATTAATAAATGTACTGAATTCTGCACAGTTTGACACCATTTTCTAAAGAACTGGATATTTACCAATGAAAAATGTACCAGTGACCTAATATAGCCATTTTGGCTAAAGAATGATGTGCCTCAAGACCTAGAAAAGCAGGAAAACATTTCATTTGAGGCAATTGTTAGTGTTTCTGGTCATGGACATATTACAGACTCCTTCTTTTTTCTCAAAATTTTCTTAAGACGGTGATATCCAGTTCATTTTGCAGCCATGTGGGTTTTTGTGGGTTTTTTGGTGGGTTTTTTTTTTGGTGGTTTTTTTTTGGGTTTTTTTTTTTTTTAGATCTGCATGCACATACATTTTTGAGGGGACATCTGCTAACTGCACAGCTGGTATGAACGGGCACACATCAGTGGAAGAGCTAGACTATGGTACTTCCTCAGCTTTCAGCTTCTTTCTACCAGTCTCTGGAAAACTGCAGACAGACATTAAAGTTGTCAGAGACATAACAGGATGCTGGGATATATAATCACCATGTATTGCTTGCAATCCCTCCTTCACTTCTGCTTTGAGGCTGGGTATTATGGAGCAAGGTAACCCCAAGTTTGGGAACTGTTATATACAATCTTTTGAGTTGTCCTGATTAATACCTCCTAGGGATATACGTTCTGTAAAATTCTACTTTTCTGTTCATTCACTTACCCTTGCCACTCTGTAAGCAGATAAACCTTTCTCTCATTTGCAAAAAGTAAGATAGGTATGCAAAAAGTAAGATAGGTATACAAAAACTTCATTTTGTTCTTATAGTCTTTAATATGGTGCCTATGTGACTTGGATTCTCGAACAAAATTCACCCACACTGGCAATCTGCTGGGGTTTTTTTATTACATTAAAAAAAGGAATGTGCTTAGGGAAATGTGATCTGTTCCAGCATAATCTGTGCTTCTTCTTTTTTTAACATTAGAATGAGCACAAAGTCAAGAATGTAGTCCACAGTTATTATTAATGATCCTCCTAAGGAAATGAAACCCTCAAATGTGCACAGACAAAGATAAAAATATCACACATAGTACACCACAGTTTTAATTACATTAATACTAATTATCTTAATTACTAAATGAGCACAAACAACTATTTGAAGTCATATTTAGCAGAGCTCCCTTACAGCCACGATCTGGTTAAACGTCCTTTTACTATTTACTGATGTATCAAGAATACCTTACAGCTTACACAGGGCTTGATTACCTTTACTCAACGGGATTTCAGTCAGTTCCAAACACAAGGAGACACAGGCAGACCAAACTGAAACTGAAGTCAGGTATCTTTTAGAAGAATGCTTCTCAGTAATTCTGCTGGCTGCACTTTTGGGTTTCTTACTATATCCTTCTCTCAGACACTCTGTGGTATGATTTTCCCATTCAGTCTCATGGGGCAAATCCAGAGTGACACAAATGGCTTTGGGACTGGCACATGGATAAGGATGTGCATGTTCGCTGAACGACAGAATGGTTGAGGTTGGGAGAGACCTTAAAGATCATCTAGCTCCAACCCCCCTGCCATGGTCAGGAACACCTTCCACTGGACCAGGTTGCTCAAAGCACCGTCCAACCTGGTCTTGATCACCTCCAGGGATGGGGCATCCACAATTTCTCTAGGCAACCTGTTCTAGTGCCTCACCACTCTCATAGTGAAAAAACATCTAATGAAATCTTTATGGTTAATTCTTCTAATATTTAAACAAGGATGTCTAATGAGATCTCCTAGAACTTCAACCTGATTCAAACTTGTCTGAAACTGGAAGGATTTAATTTACCTCTGCATTTGATGACAGCCCCTGCCCCAAAATCCAAGCCTAAATGACAAAGCATAGCCCCAGAAAAATCAGATTTCAGCCAGTTTTAAAAGGTAAGCTTTCAGAAGAGTAATCACAAAGTCAAGGGAAAACATATGTTCTGTAGTTCCTGCAGCCACCCAGATGCATTCCCACCGGGGTGCTGCAGTGAAGGTCACTGCCCTTACCCGGCACTTCCGGCAGCAGAGCCCGTTGCTGCACTGGGAGCCCGCGGTCAGGGTGCAGGTATTGCAGCACTCTCCTCCTTCGCTGGCACACTCCTGAGGAACACACACAGAACAGAATACATAGGAAAAGCACGTGAACCCCAAGCCCTTAGTACTTCTCATCTTAGCACACTACCTGAATGGCTTTTTATTCAGGTTTTCAAGTACCTGGAGGCAGAAAAAGGCATGTATTTGTGGGGCATGAAACTGCTGCTTCCTGTGTAAGACACAAGATAATTTTTCTAACTTCATACTGCAATCATTAAATACTAACCTTTTAGCACTGACCAGTGTTTCCGTCTAGAAAAATGGTTTCTTTAATGTCTTTGATTCTGCACAGGCAGCTATTACTATGAATCCTTTGGCACCCGACCTTCACACTGTTTGTCTTCCTCCACTTATTGTTAATGGCAGCAATGGGTACATCAACTCTTGGATAAATCTAGTTGCTAATTTAAAGTACATTGCACTTACCGCTATCGTCCCACAGTCACATTCTTCTCCATCTTCCACAAAGCCATTGCCACATTCTGGAGGATCCAGAAGCTGCATGGAAATTCAGAAATCAAAGGGCATGTCTCTCCTAAAGGAATCATTGCCATATTTACCCTGTGCAACATGGTTTTTAAGATAACACTCCAAATGCATTAACTGAAAAATAGTACCCACTACTCAGAGAGACATAAACTGAAACAACACAACTGTAGCATACAGAGAATGAACACTACTGCAAATTAATTCAGCAGCACTACTGAGTCACATGATATCTTCTGTGCATAGGTGTCAGCTTTACAGTAAATCCAGTTTGACCAGAAGTTACAATAAAAACATAAGATGTAACAATAAAGGAAAAAAATTAAAAGATATGACAATTGCATTATCTTCACAGTGGTTGCAATTGCTGTTGTTCTGAAGTTCAAGTGACAAGAGCTGTAAAGTTAAAGCCTGCACTGTAAGTTCAGAAGGAATTGCCATGAAAAGTTGTCCTTTTATGTGGCTCAGAAATGCTTCGGAAGGCAAGAGGCTGGGTTTCTTTGCCAGTTTGTCTTGCAGTTGCATTTTTCTTTTCCTCTTCCTCTACCACAGCTGGGAACTTTCAGCAGTTTTCTAGAAGTAGGTATCATAGGCAGATGTGCACAGGAAGTATTGCTGGTGAGAGTTCTTCCCTTTCCTTTCAGCCTTCCCACTGGACTGTAACTTAAAATATCAAAATCTGTATATTTGTGTGCTATAAAACTCTTCTAAGGGACACTCACATTCTGTTCTTTCCAGTTTAATTTTTTCTATCTTCCTAAAACCTTTAAAGGTGGCTTTTCTAAAAGAAAATAATTTTTTTCCTTTGGACATAAGAAAACATAGTAGAAGCCTTCATCACATAATGTGAAGGCATTTACGTGTGTCACCAGACTAAAATTTTGCAGATTGTCCTCTGAGTTCTCCAATTAAACTAGGACCATTCCAAAAACCACTCTGCTCATGAGCCATCTGCACAAGTACATCGTTCGTGGTGTAGAGCATTTCTCTCTGGCTGCTGCCTTTCTGTCAGGAGCCCACAGGATGGAGCATCACCCCACGTACTGCACTGTGCCACAAACCACAGCCTGGCACAGGCTGATGTGCTATTATTAGATCCCCTGTTGAAATGGAAATTTGACTGCAGCATGCAATGCACATGTGGAATTTAACATAAAATGTACGCAAGCTTTTAGAATTATTAAAGAGTTGTTAAAACTGCTTGTTTCCTATATATTTTTCCAGATGTCTTAACCTCTTCAGTATCTCTCAGTGTGCTGCACAACAGAGACAAAGAGATGGCAGTAACAGAGTGTTCTGCTTTAAAACACTGGGCCAGTTTGCTGCAGTACATATGGACATCTAAATATGAAATTGAAGGAAAAAAACAAACATTGAAAGCAAATTGTATAACCTTTCCCCAAAGTCATATCATTCATCTATTCATTTGAAAAGAGCATATGTTCAATCTGCTCCAGCAGCCATTGATGTAATTTTCGGTATTATAGCTGATCTAACAGTGGAACACTGCCAAACACTGCACCTTGTCACATCAGCTTTCCTCTATCTCATCAAGCTTGAAAAGCAAAAGTAAGTTTGTGTCTCACCATCCTCGCTAGGAAACACATGTCTTTGACAGCTTTGTTAATTAGACAGACATTCGCTGACAAAACTTTTAAACCAACCCAAACCACAATATATAAAAGAGACTAAATCACCCTGGCTACCACATCTAACTCACATTTCTGCATGCCATCAAAAAAAAATTGTAAATGCTGCCAAACTAAATTGAAAGGAGAGTAATTGGGTTTTTTCCCAAGTGACAGATGTGTAAATGAACATAATTACTAAAATAAAACCAAGTAAGTGACATTACACTATATAAACAATATACTCAGCAAATAAATAAATCTACCAGTATTTCTCTCCACCTTTAATGAGATGGAAAAGAGGAAACTTCTAAAACTCAGGTATATTTTAAGTAAGAAATCTTATACCTTATGAATTACAGTGCTTTCTCTCAACTTTTAATAATATAATCCTTCACGGAAAGAGACCTTTAAGAGATAAGCAGGCTCAGCTTGTCCAGATTTGATGTTTTCTTTTCCCTTTAACACTTATTGAAATTCTGCGGTTGTCAGAAGAAGCACTTTTTCTCAGGTTCACCAGAAGGAACATGCATCACTCCTGAATTGACTGCTTCTCTTTTACATCTGTGACACCTCAGCTACCAGATAAGTCTTTTTGCCTTAGCCTCTTCCCTTTACTTGTTTAAAGACAGCCATCAAATACAGGTTAACATTAATTATGTATAGTAAAGAGTCAAGACCATTATCCTGCTTGCTTTACATTTTAACACATGCTTCAGTAAATGGAGCAGGAATATACCAAAACACTGCTGCAAATCCTCCACTGCAGACCTTGCATCTTGGCTGGAGGTTTTTAGCCTTGCTTTGTATTTATCTCCCTTAAATGTCTGGTGTAGGGCACTGTCCCCCCTGTAGAGGGTAAAGAAGTATCTTGGGACAGATGTGACATAAACACAATCCCATTTCAGCTTCCAGAGATTAGTACCAAAAGACCTTGATTCAATGCAAATTAGAAGTCAAGCTCTGCAAAAATTTACCAAGACACTTGAAATCTCAGCAAATACATTCAGTTGTAATATGTAATACAATACAATAATATAACACAATAAAAAATTGTACTGTATTTACAATATTCAGAACAAATTGCATGAGGGATGGTTCTCGATCAAAGGTTGTGGATACTCTGTTGGACACTAAACCACTTCATTAAAAATTTATTTAAACATCTTTTCTAAACTACTATGAACTAAAATAATCTATTTACTCTCATATGTTAACAGAAGAGTTAGAACTTAGAAAGAACCAGAACTATCAAAACTACAGGTATTTTTTCTGATACTGTAATTTTCGTTTTTCTTGGTTTCATCTAAATTAGTAATAGAATAGAAATAATATTCAACAATAATGTAATGCTTACTTTGGTTGGTTTATTGAAAAGACAGGCTCCACCTCCATTGTTTAAAAATTCATGATACTCTTCAATATCACACTCAGAGAACTTGCTTGGAAGATAGTACCTAACAGAAAAAGGTAGCAGGATTACTTTCTCTAGTGCTTTTTGCACTGTATTTTCTGTTTTAAAAATAGGAGAAATATAATGTTATACTGTAGAAAAAGAATAAAAACATGCTGTTCAGAATCAGAGTGACTATATGTTTATAAGTCTATCTAATTTGAAAATCCTTTCAGTAAGTAACGAGGAAATTTCAACAATGACACAGAGCTCATGGAAAGTGAGAGGTCTAGAACATTTCACTAAATTTTTACATGCCAAGCACCACAAATCTGGTTACAATGTGTAGTTCTCGCAATGTGGCTTGTTCCGCTAACAAGCCTGATCTCGGAAATACATTTACTTCCTCCCATACAAACTGCAGGAGATAAAGGCAGTTTGTTTCTCTCTTAGAGGAAGTTCTCCTGACCCACAGAACTGCTATATAGTAGAGTTATGCCATTTTAAACATGCTTCTAACAAACATCACCTAACATTTCAGCTTCCCTCTGTCGTGTGTCCCACTCAGCAAATTCCAATTGAGCACAGAGCGCCCCTAAGGCAAGTGCCCTACCTAAAAACAAAATGATGCAGAGAATCTTTGCATGGATCCTTTCCATAGGGAAATAACTTCTCCCAAGGCAACTGCAGTGATCTTTATATTCAGGTCTACAGTCATGAAAATACTTATGCTTCAAGGAGGTGTTGGAGTCTCAAGGGCTTTCCTCTATCAGCTCATCACTGGATATAAAAATATTAGCCAAAGTGCTATCCTGTATTGCTGGGAGGAATAGCTTCCAAAACATAATTGGCCTTTTCCATCCATAATGCTCATGAATTAGGTCTAAACACTACAGAAGTTGTGGATTTCACCAACATTCGGCAACAAGCTAAGTAAATATAAGGCTTTTTTGTGCACCCAATTATTTGAAAGGTCTGAACTTCAGATAAATAATTTAAAGACCCTTACATAAGAATTTGTAACTTCCATAAGAATCAAAAATGCTTCTCAGATTGGCTTTTTAACATACCAAAAATCAGAAAAGTCCTACCAGGTATGTTTCCAGGTATACCAAGATGAAAAGGGCACACATTCACACTTTCAAAGAGATTTGAATGAGATATACTTCTTTGTTCAAAATTTTTCTGACCACAAAGCTATTGTGAAAATTTGTGGATCAATTTGAAATTAATTAAAAACTGAGCACTGTCTATATCTAAAACTAGACTACAATGTAATTCATAAACATGATAAAAGACAGGACTGTAATAAAAAGCATTAAGGTCTGAATATATTTACAAAGCATCAAATTTCATCCAGCTTCAAAAATTTGCTGATTCACCAATCATTAGGGTAAAATCTCTCCAGCGACACTACACATGGGTATGAACATACTCAGCCTCTAATGGGGGCAGTTTTTCTAACAGTATCACACAAACTAGGGTATAAAAAATGATATAGATAGATGAAAGATTTCAACAAAAACACTGAAAATGAGACATGCCTCAGAAATTTGATCATAGGATTTCAAGAATTAGGGTGTGTCATTGTTTGTTCCCACAACTCAATAGCAAACTCGCATGAGAAAAGAAGCTACACCTGCTTCTGCTTCTCTGCAATAACCTGGCTTGACTGTTGAGCCTTGTGCTTTGCAAGTTAAACCAGCATTCACCGAAAATCTTCACATATCTTTCTCATTAACTCACTTATTCACACACTTCTTTGAAGATGTCTCTGTATGGTATATAGCTAATACCTTGCTTTCTGAAAAATCAGCCATCAAAAATATTCTGCTGAACCACAAGAGAGAAAAATTTTCACATCTTTCCTTTATGTCACTGTATGAAGAACATGACTTTCCTCTAATGAAATGTCTTACCCCATATCTCCCATTATGCATCCAGACCACATGTCCTCACACTTACACTCACCTGACAAAAAAAAAAAAGATAAAAAGTTATATCTCAAGACTTGTGAGTCCAAAATAATACATTTCTTATCATAAAAAGCACACTGTACTCAATTCCATTTCATATTTCAAGACAAATTGAAAAGAATAATTTGCTGGTTTATTGCACACCTTAGTGTGCAGTAAGTGTATCACCCTGCCAACCTTTTTTAAAAACTCTACATGATTCTATACAATCTTGAGCTTTGAAATTATGTCCTGTTTTTCTTTCCTTCTCTTAAAGTGATGTTAGAGGAAACTGCAGTGCTAGCCTTCAGCACTTGCAAATCATGAGTCAGCTTTCTCGTCTTCTCCTGTGTGATGATACTCATTTCCCAAATTTTCAGAGTTAGAAAAAAAGAATCATTTTAACTTTTCTATTATTTTAATTCTCTTCTTCAACTATGCTAATGTGATTGAGAAAATCTTCACTTGAAAAATCCCAAACAATAATCCAGACCAAAAAAGCATGGAATGGTCAATGAACACAAGGTAGTACAGCAGGATCTATCAGCTTATTCATCTGCTCTCCCTCCCTTCCCCACGCAACTCCCTTCTGCCCTGCCAGCTGACTGGGATCACTTTGCTCTGGTCTCAATCCTCCACGTTCAAAGTTGTGTCTTGCTTCAGTTTCAGTAGAAATGCTTCCCACTTACACATTCTTACTCTACACATGAACATCAGTTTATTGCTTCCATTTTAAAAGTACAATTAGAAAGGAAATGAAGCTCTGTCCAACAGTTGCATTCTCCTCTCTCCCCACCAAAACAGTGTCCTGCCCCTCTCAGCCATAAAGAAAGGGAATCACCACTATTAGAGTTTTCACTTTTACCCTGTCCCTACACCATAAAAAAATAGGTGGCTGGAAAATGAATACCGAACATGTCTGTAGGATAAAGCATCCATTCTACATTTCTGAGTATTTTTTTCAATACTATTACATAATCTGCAAAAAAAATCCTTTAAATGCAGATGTATGTCTGCACTATATATTGTCTTTCCAATGCCAGAAAACAAAATCCACCTAAGCAGCGTTCTACTACTCAATATAGTAATTTTTTTTTTTTTTTAATGCAGGCCACATAAGCACACATGATCCAGTAAGTAAGCACTCCAGTTCATTATCTAAATTGTTTCAAAACTGTATTTTTATTTTAATCATATCAAGCTGGGACTTCATATAACATGGAAGCAGGAAGGAGAGGCTCTTGTTGCAGGCAGAGTGGTGGAGATTAAAGCCTTGCAGGTAAACAGGAATAGCTAAGAAGGTGAATACCAAGGTTACAGCAGAGAAATGGTAGCAGTAGGGTAGCAATTACAGGAGATCTGGGTAATCTACAAGAGGAACAGGGGATTTGGGTAATCTACAAGAGGAAATCAATCAAGAAAAACAGTTTAAAAGTTATTGTCAAAACTGTTCTATACTGTTATATAACAGTACTGAGGGGGCTCCTCATTATCCCCAGGTCTAATAATGTATATTTCCACCCTTATGTCGTAAGATGGCAGCCATTCAGTCTGTGGTGGAACAACAGTCTCCCCGAAATGAATGGAAGTGATAGGTGCATTTATGGTCTATTTTGGATGAAATGGTGACACCAGTGCTGCCAGGAATTATAAAGAAAATATTATATATTTATTCAAATAGAGGAAAAATTAATGTGTCAGTCCCTTCTCATTTTACTGCAAGAAATAAAAATATTTCAATATTGCAAGAAACAGAAGGAAAAAGTACATATCAGAAAGACACTGATAAGATCCTCTACCTTTTAAGATTTTTCTCTTGAGACAGAGTGAAAAAGGAAATAAAATTACCACTTAGAAGTTTTCTTCTGTCTGAGAAAATGCCAATGTTTTGGGCCAAGGTCTGTGCCAGGGTAACTGCCATTAAGTCTGGCTTTCCAAACTGAAAGAAACAAGCAAGGTAGGAAAAGTAATCAGTAACACACAGCTATCTCAGATCCAAGGGAAGCTTTTCTCATAGCAAGGCCAAAAAAAAAAGGCTAAATCAGATACAAAGTGTTAGAATTCTTACTTCAGAGTAGCCAGACAAAGACTAAACACTGGCTTATAGACAAGCTAGGTACCAGAAAGTCTCTTTCTTGGCATTGTGGCTGCAAATATGAGCGACAGAATATTGCAGAATTTGCTGAAAAGTGTATTTGAATCCATATTGACTTTATTCACTCATCACTCTTACTGAAATGTCCCTTCTATAGAGCTACACTGAGATTCTGCATCACCAAAATAAAAGCAAAATATTTTGAGGAACATGTCTGCACTGATAAATTCCATGCAGATAAATTTCCACTGCTTTTTGCTCATACCAGTATCCCCACCTACCTCATTCACACCTCCGCCTTTAAGCAAGGAGCAGATTCCACCAGTGTGGGCTACACCACTTCGACTGCTCTGAAATCGACTCCCCCTTTGGCAAAAAGGAAAAGAAAAGGAAGTTTACCCTGCTCAGTCCATGAGTTTTGCACCTGCCTATTCCAATATCTACTCTTCTGATTTCCAAATGAGAAGCTGCTATTTGCAAATGCTGGATGCCAGCACTACACTGCAAACTATGCAAAAACAAACAAGAAAAACAGATAACCACTAACAAACCTCACATGAAAAATTATCTCCAGAAAAGTTATACCATCTTCCCTCCTCCTTTTCAGACTACCTAATGTAAGAAGAAGGGGACTATTTTGCCAAACCACCTGGATCTCCCCAGCCTTTTGTTTCTTGACATCCTACTGCAGTGAGTGCCTTCTGCAGGCATATGCTCCAGGGTAGAGTGCAGGAAAGGCCACCGTGATGCCAATACATGGGACTAGTGAAACAACATGTCTAACTGGGCAGCGCTGATGTGGTAAAATTCAAAGGGAGATGCATTAGCAGAAGATGCAGATGTAGGTGAAAACTCCGTGAAACTACAGCCAATCTCATTCAAGGAACAGACGGACTCTGAGCCTAAATCTAATCACCGCTTTGGTGCTGACCACATCAGCATGAATGAGTGCCAGTTACTGGAGACAAAATATACTCTGCTCCACTTGAGAGTACTGATCCACCCATAAAATTATTTTTCTCAAGTAAGACCAGAAAAACATCAAGAAGGATCACAATGGGCTAACTGTGCTAAAAGTGAAAGCTCATTTGTAACCACTGTACCATCACACCAGCTACCCTCACCTCTCAAATTAGCTGTGTTTCACTCACAGACACAATTTCAGAAATTGTTATTTCTAACCAATCTATGAATGCAATACCTCAAACACCATTGGTGGTGGTGCTGTGGATGGCACTGGAATTAGCATTACAGTGGTACCCAGAGCCCCAGCCACAGGCCAAATAGGGCTCGCTTTTGTCCTAGTCAATCCAAACACATTCACAAGAACAAGACTTCCCCCCTAAAGACTTTACAATGCCACCAGAGAAGACACACGAGGGATATGAGAAAATCTGATTCCCATTTAAGAGATGAAGATCTGAGACACAGAGAAACCAAAATCTGCAAGCACCACTTGCAGACCTTACTAGCTTTCTTCAAAGCAGAAATCAATGGCAGTAATTAGGCACATGCAAAAATTCTGAGGGCGGGTACAGGGCTTGGGTATCCTGGAACCCTACTGAAGTCATGTGAAGTGAGGTGTTTAGGTTAAGTTTATTCTTACAAGCTCCTACAACAGTCAGCAGAGAGAAAAAGGAACTCCAACGGAGATATTCACCTGGCACGTGGATCAAAAATCTCACACATGAACCTGTCCTGTATTTTCATAGATATATTTTATTATATCAATGTTATTTCCAAAGAAATTAAGACATTTAGAGAAAATAACATTCCTCTCAGTTTAGTCTTCTTATAGCTCAAACATCTTGGGAGAACTAACTGTTTTGAGAATCTGAAACATTTCAGTAATCCTGCAGCATGCAGGTCATTCAACAAAGTAAAGCAGGCCATAGTGCACTTAAGCAGAAAACCTCACTGGTTTCAAAACCAACATCCTGCCTTTAAATAATCCGTGCTCTACTGCCGAAGAAGCCAACCTCCAAGGTGGTACCATGCATGACCCTTCAGGTAGCTGTGCTTGTGGAGTAGGTGATTGCACAGAATAACGAAGGAGTACAGCACATGCAGCTCAGGCTTAGTATGTTAAAACTGAGAGCCAAACCTCTAGTTGCACTGGCAGGCAGTTTGTACATTAAGTTTTTCCCACCTCCCCATCCAAAACATTATTTTCTGAATTACTGTGGATTACACACACAACAGAAAGGAGATGCATCAGCCACTTGTGAGAAGCAACCCCCAAGGAAAGAAAAAACCCCAGTAATAAAACATCACACGAGGTTACGTACGAAAAAAGGTGAACTGCGTCACTTTTCTCTCTGATAAAATCCCTCCTATATTTCATAAACTCACGTAGAGTCACCAAGGGGTTTTCAGATATGGTGAACTTGTTATCAGTAGCCCAGGTTTCCATGGCAACCAATACTATCCTGGTGTTAAGTTGTTCTTTATATATCTAGTACATTAACAGAATGAACAAATATATAATGTCAAATAGAACAAAGGTGAGGTTTACCCCTTTTTTGTAATAGCTTGCATTTTTATGTAACTAAATATTTAGCTTATTCTAGTACAGTTTAGGTTCTCCTAGATGATTTTATCTCCCTTAAAACCAACAAACATAAAAACAAAGTAAAACCAAAATTTTAGGCCTAATGCTTCAATCAGTTCTCTTAGCCTTCAAAAAGATCCCTTGGAGGTCTACACAGGCAGAGGTGCATAGAAGAAAGACAGATTTTTTGAAAAATTACTGAATTCCAAACAGTTCAAAGATTTGAAATTAATGGGTCTTTTATAACATCCAGCTCACCTAATGACACACAAGGGCTCTCTTTATATGGTATAATGATCTATAAAACCATATTTTTCACTGTTCTATACATCTACAGGAGTATCAACTCAGGCTGGCTGAATCACAAAAAAAGGGCCATCCTTTCAACGCTGGCTGTTAACACTTCATACCGAATACTTTCAAGCATTTTCTTCTAGTAAGACTTCTTTTTCTACTAATACTTTTCTGAGCGGAGGTGCAAGAGCCAGCATTTCACTTTGATTTAGCATCACAAATATAATCCACATAGTCCACCTGTATGTCCCTATCCTAACTCATTTACTCCAGTGCACTGTTTCTAGAGAAATTTTAATGCATCAGAATTTCAGATTGTCTTTTGGGTTTCAAGTTGCCAACACAGGGATCCTGTGCTAGAAAGGATAGCTTTCATATCTAAGGTGCTCTTTAAAACTCAGACTTAAAGGACTGATCCAGCAGGATACATAAATGTTTAAAGTCACAAAAAAAAAAACCCCTCTAATGTTTTATGTTAGACAAAGGCTTTATAATTGATTGACTGTGGTTCTAGATGAAAATTTGTGATCTTCCATACATTATTATTGGTATACTGTGAACTGACAACTCCTGTCTCTATCGTCAGGAGAATCTTATGACTCATCTTACATGTAAAAGAACATATAGTTGAGTGATACTTACTAAATCTGCCATGTTCACAACCGATTTAGCATAGCTGTTAGTATGGCCGACTGACAAGCGGTGCTTTTTACACTGCGAAACAAGCACAGACCAGTAACATGTACAGATTTCAGACAAACAAGGCCCATTTCCAAAACACCACGAAGTAAAAAGCAACTGTATCAACCATAAAACCCTTGTGCAAGGTTTTGTCTCCTGTGCTGAATGTAATATTAATAAGCAATAGTAGAGAATTGCCCAGAAATGCATATTACTGATATACTTTACAACAGCTGTTGCTAGGACTTGTGAATTCCTGTTTGGAAAGTATCCTAGGATCTTTACTGGAAAATTATATAAGAACAGGAATGCATTGTTACTCCGTTCATTGCATTTATTGTTGGCAATTTTAAAATTAATCACAAATGCCTGTGCAGAAATTAGCAACAAAACCTTCCATAACTGAAACTCCTTTAAAGGTTATTTCAGAAGTGTCTGCATCTGTGTCTGCATCTATCAGACTTCTTTCTCAATTTTCTCTCTTAAGCTGTTTCTGGCTTTCTTCTTGTACAGATTCACACTCCCATAATGCCACAGTAACGTGTTCAAATCACTTCAGCAATCAGACTCCAATCGCACCTTTACTGAAATTTGTAATGCAGTACTATAAAAATGACACTGAAGATAGCTGTCCAGGTACTCCTATTTGCAGAAAAAAAAAGGATTTATGAATGAGCATCATGGGTATGAAAGTCACAGGTATCTCAGAAGAATTTAGGATGAAGTGAACTAGATTTTCAGAAATGTTAATCTTGTGCCCCATAAGGTTAGATTTTGGGATGAAAGTTGCCCATATTTTCTGGACATTAGGATCTTTCAGTGGGCAAGAAATTCCCCATGACTAGGGCATAGGAAAGCCATCCTTACAAGCAGGAATGGCGGGGGGGAAAGTAAGGAAGTTAAGCCCACAGCAAATGATATTTCCTTCTCACAGGAGGGTATTATTTGGCTTCTTCAACCATGGACATTCACTGGCATTTGCCTCAGAGAATAAACTCCTAACTGGACTGATTCTTGCAGTAGCTGTGATTAGACAGAATTAGGAAACATTGTCCTTGAAGAAAATCTGTCTGAAGAGATAGGGTCCCAAGAAAAAAGTTGTGGCTTCAGGTCTTTAGGTTCAAACACAGTTACATCAATTTAGGGAATTTGCATCTGGTATTATTAGTTTTAATCCAACAATTTATTGCTATGTTCACCAAACTGAGCTGATGGAGGAGTATGCTGTAAAAGGACAGCAGCACACTCCTTGCACACTTGTACACTCTCATGTCTATTTTTGCCAATTCAGGTATTGCTTGAGAGAACTGCTGTACATTGCAGAAAGGGTAGACAAAATTCATAGAAATATTTTGATTTTACAGTCATAAGGGACCATAAAATCATCTATTATCACCAGTCGGATGGGCACTACCAGGCTGAACTTTATCCAGTTACTGCAAGGTCAATTCCTATTGTTGTGTTTGAAACTACTTTTGAACACTGCAAATGATGAAGAATTCACCATTTCCTTTCATATTCCATTAATTATTAATCATCTTCACTGACATAAATCTGTGCCTTTTCCCACTTGAATGAGTCTGGCTTTTCTTCAGTATACTAACTGTTATTACGTCTCTTTCCACTATGTTAAAAACTCTACTATATTCTCCCAGAGAAAGTATAGAAGTCAACAAAATAATTTTCTCTAAATTGATTGGTACATACCAAAAAAATCTAGTCACGATTAATCTTCCCATTGTCAACAGCTGTGGCACAACTGAAATAACTGCATTATTGATTGCTGAGTAGCTGTAACTAAGACAAATGCTCAAAAAAGCCAGAAAGAAAACCATCAGCTTAAGTCATATTAACATTAGTTACTTTATGACCCTTTCTGATACTCAGGCCTAGTTGCATTCTTGGTGAAATTAACTTGCCAAAATTCAAAATCAATTTCATCAATGGTTAATAAGACCATAATCTCTTCTATTAAGGACACACTACTGAATTTATTCTGGCCTTATATTGTTCTTTATTGTTATGCTCTCTGGACAAATTAAGAAAATTTGATGCTATTTATAATTGTAAGATGTTGAAATGTGTGAGTCTTACCATTAGGTGATCATTTACAATCATCAGCTCAATGTATTTTGTTTCCTCTTCAACTTTACGTGGAATCTGACGAACCTACGGAGACAATGTAACTCTAAGAGAGTCTAAAATACAGAGAGAGTGCAACTGGTAGAAAGCATCTGCATGCAGTGGCTTCCCCACTTCAATAAACAGGGAACAAAGTCTCTGTTCAGAATATTTATTTTGAAACAAAATAAAGTGAGATAAATTAGCTACTTGTCACTATTGCAAAGTAAAAATAAATATATGTATTTTATTAATGGGAGTTTCTGATAAAACAATACTCAAAACGAGCAAAAATATTCTACCTACTCTTTCATTTGCAATGTAGCAGTATTTAAAAATTTCATAACTCTTCCGGTAGGCAATGTCCTAGAGAACTCAATGTTTAGCCTACATTAGATACATCTTTCTGTATTAGCTGTATTGATATAGAGATCTCATGCCAAACCAGTAGGAGCAGCAGGACTCCATCTGGACAAATTAAGTCAGCAGATATTAAACAAACTTGATGGCTTATTATCATAAACAAGCATATTGGTACATACCTGCCTTTTCCTTCTTTTGTGTCTTGGCCTTATAACAAAACTCTGTGATGTAGTATTCATCTGCCAAAACTCTAAGCAGAAAACACAAACAAATACATTGAATATTTACAAAAATATAACCCAACAATTAGTGACCCCGATGAAGCATGACAGTAGTATGGCCCTCTTCAGCACTTCAGATGTGGCAACAACCCATTTTTGAAAGTTTCCAGCTAGAAAGGAGGCAAGGCTACAGATGCTTCCCAGTAACACGGCTCTTATTAAAAACTCTACTAGTGATAATCTGGGTCTGTTCTAACAGATGATCTGTGGGTGTCACGCTTCAGAAAGCACAGCAGATGTTCTATGCCAAAACTTCACCAATACTGGGCATGAAATATTATTAGCATAGTGCTTCCATGGAGTGAATCACATTTTCCAGAATTCAGCAGACATTCACAGAGCTCTTGCAATAGCTACCTAAATTAATAAGAAGAGCATGAAAGGCAGAATTAATGCTTTAAGATGATTATATTCACAAAGCAAAATATGTCAGAGTTGGGGGAAACCTTATGAGATTTTGGCAGTGCTCACTTACCATTATAATATTCCTCCCTGCTAATCCCACTGTGTCTTTAATTTCTTAAACCTCTGATCATAAGCATCAAGTAGTTTATTCTTTTGCCAAATCCCTTTCACCAAATCTATTACTAATGACTCACGGAAAAGGACACATTATAAACCAAGCAGAAGATAACACTTGCTCTCACCCTTTCAAATGTCCAAGAATCAATTTTCCATCTTTAATTTTAGATTCATAGTCCCTGCCTCTCTTTTCCCTATACAAAATAAACTGCTTTGCCTGTCTTGTATAAATGTGTTTGCTATTGCCCCAAAGAAGATCTTTCTTTGAGACATGTAAATTAAATATTTGCAGTTGCTTAGTTTGTAATAACGTCTTTCTCTCTGTACTGCTTTCACTCCTTTGTGCTTTCTACAGCTTTGGACAGCCTTTCAATCTCCAAGAATTGAAAACTTCTTTCAGTATGCCAGAGTGACTTATCAATCCTGCAGAGAAGTAAATAGTCCTATAGGGCTTTTTAGAGCACTCCTATAGTGCTGTATGGTTTATGGAGCTGTGTAAATTAAGGGACTTCCAGTTCACATACCTTTGTACACAACTTCTGGTTGTGTTACAAATTCCTGACCAAATTCAGTTTTGCTGGTGAGGTAGGGAGGTTTCTCACAGGTTCACTTCCTACCTGGTGTACATTAATTGTACAATTTCTGCATGAGGTTCAAAAATGGGATTAAAAACAATGCTGATAGGAATTTGACAGGTCTGCTACATCAGCAAAATCTTAAAACACAAGGCTGAGCTGCCCATCTGACAAAACACTGCCAGGCCTAAGTGCTAATCTTAACCTGGAGTGGCAAATTACTGATAAGACAAATCAGGAAAACAAAGCATGACTAACTGGTATTGCCTTTGGTAATTTGGGGGACTATAGTGTCCTTTTGATATGTGAGGTTTGCAGATATCTTTTCATGGAACAACCTGGACAATTACAAGCTCTCTGCTTAAAAATGTTTTCATGGTCACACCAGTGCACTTGAGGACTTTCTTTAGAATAAAGACCAAAAAGAAATTAAATCACACCCAAAGCTCTCTATTTATCGCTAAAGACCTGCAGACTCTTGAGCTTGCAATGACGAAAAACTGAGTCTTGAAAACATTTTTACAGTGTTGTTTTTGATTATACTTAATGTATGCTAATTAGTTTACACTGTGTTCTAGTGTCACACAATTGGATCTCAACCTGTCATTTTTGGTTTTATAACATGGGTAATGAAACTGCTAAAAATAACACTTTTCAATCAATAAAAGAATATTTTACAGTATGTATATAGGGTCTCACATAACTTGACCAGCAAATGTGATTGTTTTACCCACCATCAGAAGTCAGTCATCTCTAGAGAGAAATGATGCAGCCATTACCATTAACACATTAACACAGCCTTAAAATTCACAAGATGGATGAACCCACACAGGGTGCATTTCTAGCCAAGGGCCCTCAGGCAAAAGAACATGACCAGCAAAATCACAGGGAATGTTAATGGCTGAGACAGCCTAGCAGATACTTTGATGGGAATATATTACCTTGAAAAACAGTGATGAAGATTCACAAAATTGCAGAATCGTTTTGGTTGGAAAAGACTGCTAAAATCGAGTCCAAACATAAACCTAATACTTCCAAGTCCCACTAAAACACATTCCTAAGCTACATATTTTTCATATGACCTCAAAAGAAAAGGACATCTGTTATGTATTATTTGAAAAACATCACCTTTGATAACAATTGTAGATCTCGACAGAGATTGTGAGAAAAAACACAGTCTAGTAAACACGAAGTCAAAAGCTCTAAACATGCCAAGTCATCTGTCCAAGCTTTCCTTATTTAAAATCCTCAATATTCCTCAGACCATTGCAAAGTACAGTATAATAAATTCTTTTCTGCAACAGTTTGTGGGGTTTTTTTAATACTCAGGGAGCAAAAGAATGTATAAAATACATTGCTATTGAAATGTGATATAATAGTGTGTGCTTTTACTATCACTGATACTGAGTAATCCCTATTACTTGAAATTTTTGCCCTTTCTAACACCAATATTGAAGTTGGTGATGTATCCCGTTCATTCCTAATGCAGCGCTGAGTGGAAATCTTACTTTACACACACACTCTTTTAAAGATAAGAGAAAAATCTTGGCTTCAAGGAAAATCTCCTTAGGCCGGTCAAAGTGATAAATTATGAGAGTAGTAAGGAATATAAAAAATATTGATGACGCATCTCAGCACCATGTTGGCTACTACTAATTTTGTTGTAGTACCTTAAAAAAAAAAAAAATCCCAACAACACTTTTAGCAATTAATTGCAAATATTATTTAAAGAAAAAAAAGTCAAGTCAAGAGAGCAGTCAGCACTCTCCAGACTGGCAGGCAAGAGGCAGGACCAAGCAGAGATACTGGTGGAGCTCTCATCCTCTGGAGCTGTGACCATACATGGAGGATGACTTACAGACAGAGATAAATTGAATAACCACAGACAAAGAAAAATGGTGGGTTTCCTAATGAGGATATAATATAATATCTACTGTAATTTTCACCATAAATATCAGAAACACCTTTTCAAACAATTTCACAAAAACAAGTATGGGAATGTGGAAGAGAAGACTGAATTAAAGTTTTTTTCCCCATACATGGGAGCCCAGACATAAAGTGATGTAAGATTAGCACCCTGTACCTCTTATCCACATGATAAATACTTTTATAATTGAGAAGACTAGCACTCTGCAATAAAATTTCCTTTTTAACCTTTTCTACAATCCCGTGATTCTAATTCAATCTAAATGGCAACATGTTCCATTATGTCACATGCTGGGCTTTGTACAGCAAAGCCAGCAGCTATTTATTTGTTATCTATAGTAAAATCAAAACTGTACAAGCATGTATTTACTTTTGTGAGAAAACAAATAAACAAACAAATAAATCGAAAAACAAATAAACAAACAAATAAGACAATGAAGACCTAGTTTCATAGGTTTTTTTAAATCAAGAAACTTCGGTGGAGGTGAAACTGGGGCATTTACTTGCAATTAATCCCTTTTCATAATTTTAAAAGTAGAAAACAATCCTATTCCAAAATCTTGAAAACAAAAATTTTCACTATTAGGAAATATTATAAAACAGCTTCTAGATATCTAGTAAGTACCAGTGCTAGCAGTCTCCTAGTTTAACTACCTGAGACAGAAGATTTATTTTAAACTCAGCACTGGTTGCATTATTTCCAATCTTTTGAGTGATATGTCCTCAAGAAAGTGTGATTAAAGATGCACTTTATTATTTGACCTTATGTTCAATAAATGGTTCTTATTACACTACCATCCCTGCAAGCATACCAGGTAGTGACCATGGTATGTGTGTAAAGTGCATGTATATAGGAAGTTTTGTGACACAGATCCACCCCAACGCCACCTCCACCTTGCCTGGGCAATCATCATAGGACAGGAGGCACCGAGCTGGGACGTTGTTTTGTTTAGGTTCAGACAGATTCCTTCTTCAGAACTGAAATTAAGGAGACCCAATTGTAGCAATTTCCCCCTTTTTTTTTTCCTCATTAACTCCCTGAATGATTCTACTTTGCTTAACAACTGGCAAATCCGCACAAACTATGCTCCAGGGATGGACCCATCTATGTGCAGAACCCAGGAACTCAAGATCTCAGATCCAAATGTTACCATAGGACAAAGAGTTTGTAACAAGATGACCGAACATCTGAAACCCTCCTGAAGAAATTGGTCTAGAGGTGGTTTCTACCAAAATGTCAGTGTCTATGAAGGACAGTTATATTTATCTAGGATATGTATTGCAGAGCAGGAAAATGCATCTGTAAAACTGGCAAATCCTTGACAGAATGGGGATACATCATAAATACTGCTATTTTAGCTTCAATTAACAAGCCAACCTCTCAGACAAAAACCCATTTTTTTAAAAAACCTTTCTCTCTCCACACACAATATGGGCATTCATCACTACAAGCACTTGAAATCACTTCTGCCGCCAAATTCATTTGCACTGAAATGCATGGCCCTCATCACAGCCAGTACTGTGAAAGATGCTGATCGGACTGGAGATGAAAGTCACTGAACAGCAACGGCATTTGGCAAGTTCTTGTCTCCCAGGCTTATGCTCACACCATGATACTCACCCTCTTACCTCAAAACAGGAAAAATCCATTAAGAGTTATCAACCACTAGGAATGTGGTGTTTATTTTCGTCATCTTTAGTCTACCTCAGTCCTTTCCTCTCTACAAATACTAGCACATAATACAGCCCATAGACCACATGACTTGTTAAGAGAAACGTGTATCACAACATGAAGGGCTAGGAGAAGTTTAATTCATTTTATTCAGGGTTTTTTCAGCACTTCAGGTTCTCTTCCCGTGCTTTCACCGTTTCAAAATCTTGGGTTTTATCAGTGCTTTTTTATTTAAATGAGAAAACAAAGGTATATATAAAAAAACAATATACTATCAGAAGATGATATATCCAATACAATCAACAAATTTGCCCTTACACTAAAACAAGTAAGTCATGAATATTAAAAAAATCATACCAGATTGCAGGTCGACTGAAGGAAACTCAAACAACTTGGATTTGTAAACAGAGTGGAAATGGAAGTCATCCTGAAATAGTAAATAATTGCACATATTAAACCAGGAAAAATAAATCCATCTCATGAGCATTAAACAGACGGTTCCAAAGGTTCTTGCTACCCAACATATGCACCAGTGAGCATGGAAGGTGCAAGGCACCATTACTCTACATTCTTCTTTTCCCAACCGCAATGTGATTGCTAATGACACAGTTAATCATTTTTAATTGGAAATATCTGAGTACATCAAACACAGTGGCTGAGCACACTTAGAGCTAGGCTTGAGCTAGGCTCCCAGAGCTGCCCACAAAGAAGTCAGTGAGAGCCACAGGAGCTGCTGAGCTGGAGTCAAGGATGAACCAGGAGGAGAGTGATATAACAAACCCAGAGCAGGAAGTGCCAGGGAAGGGGACAGTGCACTCACAGGCTTCTGTTGCTGGCTCCAAGGGACCCTCATCTGTGCTACAGAGCACACACATAGAGACACACCACTGCCTAATTTTTGGAGGTCTGCTTTTGTCTGTGAAGATGGAGTCTCACATACAAGGTAAGTGAGTTGGGAAGGAGGGGATGACCCTTTGGTCCAATGGCCCTATGCCTTTACCCATGGACGACTATTGTTAACAAACACAGCAGGACTACTGTAAGTTCTACTTACATCTGAAGTGTAGTTTTCATCTGGCTCAATAAGGTAAGTATGATTTCCATCATAGAACATCCCACTGTCAAGGGCAGGAAATGTAAATACAGATTTAATAAACAAATACTGGCGCAACATGGAAGTAACTTCTTAAAGTTAATATACTTTAAAAATTTAAATATTTAGAAAAGGAAGAGTTAAAAATGGTTTTGGGAACTGAATGCAATTCTGGATCAACCATTGGCTTCTTCACTTCAAAAAGAGAGATTTTCTCCTGTGGTGAAGCAGGAAGAAAGAAGAGTCTTTCTTCCACAAACCTGCTCTACAACACATATAAACACCATAAAATGGACTAATTTAGGCAGCTGAAAATCCAGCTCAAAGCCCCCACTCCTATGCAACAGATATCTACCTGCAACAGATAAATACGGGACCTGTCTTTAGGAACATACATATTTGGAACATACGCATAGCTCTCCCCAAATAGAAATGTTATTAAATTGAATTGAATTATCCTTGGGTTTTAATGGGGTTTTTTTAACTCTTTCCTTAGCATTTCATTTAAAATGTTGATACAAGTACCACTCTGTAAGAGCAGAAAAACAAAGGTTATTTCTTACATCAATACATCCTGATCTTCAACCAAACCAGAATATTTTTTAAATAATTTTGCCTTTATTGCAGTGGCTTACATACATGGTTGGGATTAGGCTGCATCCACACATCCCTTTCAAAGGGCAACTACTAAGGTGTTTAAGCTTGGCCAAAAATATGAGCTATAAGTTCAAACTTGACACACGGCACACAACAACAGCAGCATGAAAGCAAGATTACTTATTTATTTACATTAGTCTTAAAAACACCCAAAGCGAACAGGAATTCTAAGCAATGAAACTAGATACTTTTCTCTTATGCAGCATTTTTTTAATCAGCAAAGTTGACATTCACAGAAGTAACCTGGGTTACTGACTGTATAACATATATCGAGTGTGAGCATAACTACAGTGTAAAGCTCTTTCACCTTTCCAACTACCTGTGCCTGCTCTTTCTAACTAAATACTGTCTATACACCTAAGTGAAATATTCTAGCACCTGATGAAGCTTCTCTGCCTGGGAATAAGAAGAGATTGGGGAAGATCCTGTAGCTCCTTATCAGGCAAAACTTCCTTCCCTCTAATTGCAATTTTAGTTAAGCACGGTCTGCAAGTCAAAGCGCTGTCAGCAAAGAGCTTCTCGTGAGACTGCTGCACCCAGCAGCATTGCCCTTTGACCAAGTCACTCAACAGCGACAAGAATAATAGTCACAACTGACCTACAGACCTGACCTGCCCACTTAAAGCATTCATGGCTCTTTTCCAACCACCTACCACAGCCCAGTGTGCTCTGAATAAACCACATGCTCATGGATACGTTAAAGAGAAAGCAATAGCAAAACATTTCAAAAGCCTGCATTTCCGTGATGTGTGTTCTTCAGACAATCCCATTGGTAGCCGTGAAAGTCTAATTCACAGCAGTGCCGGCAGTTTTTACATTCACCACCAGCCGGCAGCAAGATCCCAGACGTGCCCGCTGCCTGTGCCCTCGCCTCCCAAGCCGCGCTGCAAGCTTATATCCCAGCAACCGCTGGCGTCTGCCTTCCAAGTCTTTTTTGTGTTAACTCATAGGAAATCGTGGTTACTGCATATCCCACAGAAAACAAACAAAACTAAAATCCGAGCAAAATGGCTTGCTCGAAGTTAAGGCCGCAGAGATACATTTGTCATCAGCCAAGTCATTAAGAAGACATCCATAAATTCAGGTATTCTGTCAGCCAGTCATGTGATCAATTTAATTAATAAAAGGAAGGACACAAAGCAGACATTACCAACAGAAGAACTCATAATTTATGATTAAGAACCCCAACATTTTTTCATATAGATGAAAAATTCTGCTGTTACTGGCTGAGATCTAGAGGTACTGATATGCAAAAGAGGAGACTGGCATGACCTTTCGAATTACGAAGCATGTTATTCTCTTAAAGGCACCTCTTCTGTGTTATGCACTTCCTAAAATTCACAAAAGCAAAGGTCGGGCCCTGCAGACTTTATAGAAGACTGCCCAGCTACCCCTATTCCAGCAAGATGCTCCAAACTGTGGTTGAAGCTAAGGAGCTCTGATTGCCAGTGTGAGTTTCTAGTAATTACTTATCATTTAAAATCGACTGTGTAAGAGCTAGTTGTAATGATGGAAATGCAGTGTCAGAGGATGTGAGTTTAATACAGCTCAGGAAACATTCCTTTCTCATACTGGATGCTCGAAATACCAGCCTGATCAGAGTAAGCCTGGGTGAAAGAACTCAGCTGAAACTTTACTATATCAGGGGAAAAAAAGGGGGACGGGGGAGGGGGAGGGAGATGGGGGATACCTCTCAAGGGAGAGCTGAATTATACAATAAAAAAATGCCTCATTCCTCAGGTAACTTTAGAAGGGACCAATTTGAAGATCAGCTTATTTAAGAGTACAGAGCAGCAGAACAGTCAGTTTTAGGCATGAACCCATAAAAAGAGGGCAGTGAAAGACATAGGCAAGCTCTCCTTCCTGCCTGCTTTTTCTCCTAGGAGTTTGCAGGGGCCAAGACCTAATGGATCACTGCTAATGGAAGCCATGCAGTGGCTCAGGATGCATTAGGAAGCTACTATTTTTAGGCTCACTGTCCATACTTCAAACTAGGCTCAAGTTTCTTGAGCTGCACAGCTGTAAATCAGACAAGAGCAAGGATGACAAGTCTTCTGCATGCATTCTCCCGTTCATAACAAAGAATATACAACTATAACAGAAAGACACTACTCAAATAAAAGTATTAATATGACTGACACCATAACTACAGAACAGCTGCCGATAGACAATAGGCTGAAGAAGATCTCCATCAGCTAAACCCTGCTTCCACAGAAAAAGGTAAAGCTCACGTGATCTCCACACAGGCTCACTTGCTGCCATGACTTTTCAAGCTGATGTCAGTATTAAAAGCGCTGAGATCCTGTAATTCCCAGATGCGACAGGCACTTGGTTGACCTGAAAACCTGACTAGCATCATTCAATAGTGCCAAAAGTAGACAGGTCCAAAAGCTGTACATTCAATATACAGCTTCATGTAACCTTCAGTTGCCACAGACTTTAATTATCAGTAAAATTATGTACTTCAAAGAAAAATTCTTGGACCCTTTTACACCTTTTCTTCTAGATTTTTCAAGATTTTACTATATCCAAGGTATTATCCCATACACACAGCTTAAGGCCAGAAATTCTGTTTAAAAATGGATAGTGCAAGCTAAACTCTAAACTGACATTCTCTTTGTAAAGAGACTAGAAAAGAAATAAAATATACATCATTATAGTAACAAGAAAATAACACAATTTCCAAATGATTCATTGGCGTTGTTTTTATTCTTGTGGAATAGGATGTTTTCAGCTACTTTTACTCTCCTATCTCTACAATAAATTATCTTAATACATGGTCACTGCCATAAGTCCTCAGTTTAGAAAAAAAAAAGGAAATTCTGAAGATTGTTGAGTACTTAGTACTGGTGACAAACTAGTAGGAAAATGAACAGCACTTATTTTACTATATACATGTATTATTATAAACAACTTATTGTGCTTAAAAGAGCAATAAACAAAAGTCAGTAGAAACAAAACTGCAGACTTACTGTAATCCATGGCATGTCGACAAGGCAACATATGATACAGGATTTCCTCGAATTTTTCCCTGATAATAGCAATGTTCTCCTCCCTGAAATTGGAAATTGAGACTGTAAATCCACAGGACATCCCGCAGTATCACACTCCATCCAGTCAAAGATTGCTTTTTCATAAACACATTGCCAAGCCATTGGCATGGCACCAAGAATTGACTATCGCTCATAAGGATATTCACCCCATCTTCTTTGAGCTGTGCTTTGGTACTTATACAAACACCATCATCTTGACACTCTACACCAAATGGTGTATTTCACAATTTCAGTGCGAAATCCCTGACATCCTGAGATGGATTTCAGAGACAAATTACTCCAGAAGTGCTCATCTTTCTTCATCAACTAGAAAAAGGGATGGAAGTAGGGGGCTTGGACTCAACATCTGCTCTGCATATGACTACATCAGACAAGATAAACTCTGCTCTGAGGGTAAGGCAATTTCCTTCTTCTGAGGAGAAAGATGTGCTTACCAAACAATAATGCTTGATTGAAATAAAAGACCAAATCAGAAGCAGTCACTAGTGCTCCAAAACTAATGGAAACTCTAAGAATAACTTCCTAGTAAAGGAATACAATGAAAATTAATATTTGCCTCTTCTGTTCTGCACATAAAATGTATACCTTTCAAATAAAATCCAGCAGATTTTACTCAAAAAATCCCCCCCAGTATCACTGATAGGGATGAAAGCCCTACTTCACATGCACTGCATGCAATACCAAAAATATATTCAGTATTGCACAATGTCAATATTTATATGCAAAATTAGAAAAGCAATTCAAACATCCCTTAAATTCTCACTACCATCTACTCTTCAGAAGAACCTCCCTGTTTGTGCCTTGCCAAATTCAGCTATGTTGTAATGCACTAACATTGGTTAAAGGACTATGGAGATTTTCAGGACTTTTTCTCTTTTTTTAATAGCATTTATTTGCAAATACTTGTTCCAGCAAATGTATGAATAATCTACCTAGCCTAATGTACCCAGCCCTGTGAATATTTATGTCCATTTACTGCAGGGAGGGAAAGGCATTACAATTACAGCTTTTTCAGCAATCTCTTGCATGATGCATAGTGCAGTCATTTTAGACATCTGACATTAAATGCTTCTGGATTTTATTTTACAAACATGATTTTTTTTTTTCTTTTTTTTTTTTTTTTTTTTTTTTTTTTTTTTTTTTTTTTTTT
>VZRN01000405.1:445152-515375 GCA_013397935.1 Dasyornis broadbenti
CTTTTTTTTTTTTTTTTTACTTTCTATATCTTAGCTACTTTAAGCTTTTTTCATTTGATATTTTCTTTCTTTCAGTCTGTAGGGTGTCCCCCACTACAGGATCATGGGACTGCTTAAGGCTTTCAGGTCCTTTTGGAACATATGAGTAAGAAGTAAACAAAGAGACACTCCCGTAAGCAAATAACAAAATTTAAACTATATGGATGATCTAAAACTTTATGAGCAATAAAAACTCTCTAAAGAGAATTCTTGAATTCCTGTAAAAGATATAACTGGAATAAGAGCATTAATATGGGAATAGTACTGAAAAGACTACCAGTAGTAAGTTGTACAGACTTCTAGCTGTGGAAGGAATTTGGAGTAATTACACAAATTGGTTTGTTCTCAGAAAATGTAGTTAATATGTACCAGAAATAGAATCTCAGGCTCCATTAGTTTGCAAAACCATGTCTTTGCAACCAGGAGGAACATTTTTTCATACTAAGAATCCAGTCTGTGGCTCAAAAGTGTGTTTTGATCTTCCTAATGAGAATCAAATAAATGCCCCATGACAGTACCTCCAAATTAATTTATTCTGTAATAAATCCATGGGGGAAAATAGTGCATACAGATCCAGAAAAGAAAAATATCAGAAAAACAGCTCCAAATTCTTGTCTGTGAGAAATACAACTCAGAAACACAAATTCTATTTTATTTAGTCAAACCAATTCAACTCAACTATCTACTACAGTTCATGGTAATTCTGGTGGAGATAGAAACACAACTCTGATCTCAGTCTCAAGGACCAGTTCTTATCATTACAAAACACTCATTTCTATATGCTAACATCTGGAAGATATTTTTGATATATGTACTTATTTTCCTATCGCTATAATGTAAGTCACTTCAAACCAGTCAATAAAATTAACTTAGGCTAATAAAATTTATTTTCATTTCTTTAAATGTAGGTAGTTTTTTTACAAGTATTTCATGCATGAGGTTATCTCAGTTGGTTAGAGCATGGTGCTAATAGCACCAAAGTTGTGGGTTTTATTCCTGTACAGGTACTTAAAGCTACAAATTCTGAGAATAGAAGTGTTCAAGAAACCACTGGATGTGGCACTCAGTGCTATGGGTTAGTTGGCATGGTGGTGTTCAGTCAAAGGTTGGATTAAATAAATATGGAGGTTATTTCCAACCTTAATGAGTCTATGATTGTATGGTTCTGTACTGAGAGTCAGAGCATGAAGGGACTCAACAGGTCAATTTTTTTTTGAGCACATGTAACGTAAGAAATTTAGTGTTGTAGCCTCACTATAGTGCTGAGGCTGAAATCGTGCTGGGTTTGACATATACTAAAGCTGTTTTATAGCAGGTCCTGTAATAAAAACACACTCTATTAGAGGAGAAATCGCAGTATGTGGTAGATCTAAGACCACCAAAAGACTAAACAAAATCATCGTATCTATCTTCTTTTACTCTGCTCTTGGAAACACTCCCTGAAGGACAGGGGTTGTCTCTCTTACATACTGGTATCTGTAGGAGTGAGGCAAAAGCTGAAAAAGAAAATCTTCTTTTTTTTTTCCTAAAAATATTCTGGTCCCGTATGAAAATTAAGACTTCCCTTAAGAGCTGAAATTAGCACAAACGAGAACACCAAGAGTGTTTTTTGAAGAGTTATTGGCTTCTCAGCTAATAGAGACTCTCTCTGCTCTCTCAAAAGCAATAATTGCCCATCTCAGCAAGTCAAACCTCCACACTGGCCTTTGTCAGCTATTAGGGAATGGCCCAGTGTAAGATGACAGGAAATCAAACCACTCTTCTAACATATGCCAGCCATAAGTGTGAGCAGCACATTTACCCACTTCGGCTCTAAAACTGAACCTAGTCACTACAGAGTCTGGGAGAAAATTAGGCTAAATGTCATCTCCTATGAGACAAGGTCAGCCTGGTAACAATGGCTGTGACACAAACCTGCAACACACACAGGCACACACACCATATCCAAAGGCAGGCTAATGCTCCAGCAGACAGAAGTTCAACATTTTTGCCTCCACAAGGCACACAGCCACCATTGATGCTGTGGTTTGCACCATGCAAGACAAATTTTCTGCCAGTGCCCACAACACTCTGTTGTCCATTTCCTTGGATCAGTAAGTTATCCTTCTTGCATGAACCTTTTCAGCATTATGGACAAGCTACTGGTGATGTCCAAGGGCAGTATAGAAAGTATAGACTTTTAACAAGAAGTATATTGATTTGGAGAGACAAAAATGTAATAACATCCTACAAAAAGATAAATAAATATCAGAATGACCCGAGGGCCAATTAAAACAAGTTAATCATTATGACGGTGGTCAGTTCATGAGATACTCTTCATCTTTATGCTTAATTTGGATAATTATAGCAAAATCCTGAATTAGGGGTATTTGCCCTGTGAACTGCTACAGCTCATCTCTAACCAGATGCAACCCTTGTGCCCATGTCAGAAGTTTTCCTTCAGCCTGTCAGGTAGGTAGTGTGGCAAAGATACTAAAAAATGATAAGACACAGATGTCAGCAATGCAAGTTAAATCCATCCCCATTTTTATCCTTTAAAATAGTTTGTCCCTGCTTTGAGAGGCACCAGCTGCTGAGCAGAAACAAAAGAGATGAAAAACACATTAACCAATACTCATAACAAAGGTTGAAATAAGTAAAGCAAAAGAACAGCCCCGATAGTCATTAATGGTGGCAGTTCACTCTTCTCTGCAGTTACAGTGCAGAAAGCATCTGCTGACCATACACTGGCGGAGTTTTTTATTCGCCTCACAGACACTATGACCTTCCCAGGGGAGGGAAATAAGGATGTACATTCATCTCTGCTTTCTACATCAGATCTCCAAGTAAGCTGTTTTCTGCAATTAAGAGAGGTGCTGGCCAGTAAAACTCATGCAACAGTCATGACCCTAAAATTAATACCTTCCTTTTCCTACGTATTCCTATTTCAACACTCGTTAATCCAAAGGAAAGGTGATTGCTGGTCTAATTCAAATCCTAGTAACATCTCTCCC
Organism: Dasyornis broadbenti; assembly: GCA_013397935.1. Lineage (NCBI taxonomy): Eukaryota > Metazoa > Chordata > Aves > Passeriformes > Dasyornithidae > Dasyornis > Dasyornis broadbenti. Next base: position 448,185 of record VZRN01000405.1, read on the forward strand.
TCTTTCCTTGCAGCAGAAAGCTCCAAAAGGTCAGCTAAAGCTCAAGCCACCATTCTGTGAATGCCTGATAATGATTAGAGGCCAGATAACCCACTGTGGGCCCACTAGCTACAAAACTGCGTAACTAAGGCTGCATAAGCAACAGCAACAGGAGAAGAAAATGCACCCTTGCTCACTGACTTCTATGGTAGAAAATAACTTGTTACAAATGGGTTTCTATTTGTAAACAGAAAAGTCAAAATGGCACTTTGTAACTGCAACGAGGGAAAACATTCTTTAATAGCCATGTACTTCAGCAATTGGCAGGGCCCCTGCTGTGGGGCTGGGCTGAGCCCCGGGCTCAGTTCTTACTCAGTAACAACTCCAGGGACCTGGCACCACCTCTTTGCAGAGCAGTCTGTGGACTGCAGACGCCTGAAAGCCAAATGTTCTGCAAATGTGAATGGTGCCCTCCCTTTGTAGGAGGATGGCTGGCACAAGTACTCATGTAACTCAGAGCCGACACACTGTAGTGACATTAGGTTATAAAGCTGTTTCAGATTCTGAAATCACAGAAATTGATTCCAAAATTAGGATAAGGCACAGCCGCTTCTAAGCCTTCTCCACAAAATGCCCATGTTTAAAGGCTGTTGGCAGCACTCTTAACAAACAGAGACACACGTGTACGTGACAGGATCCTGCGCGCAAGCGACTCGCTCCAACTGCCATCAGTGACTCACAGCAGGAGCCTTCAGCAGATGGCACAAGATATCAGCCCAGCTTCCCAGTTCAGAGGCCAAATGAGGCCTGTGTTTACTGCCCAGTAGCTATGAGAGAAGATGCTCCATGAACATAGCTGCAGGGTGTGGACTGAGAGCTCATGCCAACGCAACACCATCTGCTCTGGAAGCTGCCTTGGCATCTGCTTGGGAAACAGCCTCTTGACTTGCCTTGACTTACTTTGGTGTTAAGGAAATTTTTTTTTATTATCAGCTGCAAGACAAAGATGAGGCAGATGAGAACAGGTTACCTCTTCCTGCCTGCTGTGTTGCTGTCTTTAAGACAGCTCTTGTAGCAGTGGCTAGTGTCTCTTAGGCATGGCATACAAGTCATTTTAATGACAGTCATTTTATCCCATTCCTGCATACCTGCTCCAAGGAAACAGAAACAAACATTTTAAGGGACAGTATGAAAATTCCTTATAATGTACCCATTTTAATCTGCCACATCAGTTCATTGGCCTATCCCAAGTCTGAAGCAAAGGTATAGGAATGTGATTTACAAGATTACTATAAACACAACACACCTACATGGATACCAACCAGTCAGCAGGACATAAAAGTTCTGAGGAAAACTGAAAACAATACCACTCTGATATCCTTATTGACTTATTATTTCTGATTGATAGAACTTTCTCTTTAAGTGAAAATTCACAGAGCTTGAGGCTGTGTCTAGAAACATTAACCTACTGTTTATAATACAGTGCCAGTTTGGTATCCATAGGGAACAACAGACATGTCTAGGCAAAGCTATTTACAGAAGATGAAGAAAGCAAAGATGTCAAGCTAAAGCACACTGAAGCCTTGCATGGAAGTGCTCCTTCAGAAGTACAGCAGCTTCTGTTTGCTTAGCTTAATTCCCCCTCAAAGGGATTAAATTAAACCCAAAAAGATACTTTTATTTTTTAATAAGGGTATCTACAAAGTGGTTTTATGTTCTTTAATGTTATAGCAGTAATTAATTTCTCTTAGCCGTACTCGGTCCTTGTATGGTCTGAGATTACAGAACACTTGGTTCCTACCACTCTCCGGCTATGTATGCTGTACGTTGCAGCTCATGGAAAATAACTCATGAGGTGCACAAAGTCGACCAAGACTTTTTTGCAAGTTCAAGCTGTCCTCCTTCTGGAACACGAGAAAACTGCAGCAGAGTACTCAAGAGGTGACTCCTGATGGTCACACAGTCGCTTGACTTCTCACTTCAGCAGAACCACCCACCATCACTGGGGTCCACATCTGCAGTGAAAAGTACATTTTAAGCTCTGGAAGGTTTCCACTTTCTGACAACTTTTTTCCACTGCAGGACTAGTTAAACCCACAGGATTATTTTCTTTTTATGTCACAAAGAGAAGGGAGACAAGGTAATTAAACTTGCAAAATCCTGCATGAATCATGATCTGGGATTCATTCTAGTGTAGTATATTCAAAACCATGACCTGGGAATGACTCCTAATATGGAAAGCTGCTACTTTTAATTTTCTTCCTCTTGGTAGCAGGATGTATGTAGAAAGTAAGCTAGTAATAGCAGAGAGATAATCAGATAGAAAAAAAACCTACTGCAAATGTACATTAAAAGTGCCAGACTGCAGGATCATTAGGTCGGGCAAATGCATTATATACGAGGGCTGATTATCTTGCCCTGGTATCCCACAGAGGATACGATGTCTTCTAAACCCCAAAGGGCTTGCCTCCAGAATTCAAACAATGGCACAACAGGAAGGTGAGATATTTCTCAATGCCTATTGACTCAATGTGACAGCATGACACTGCTGACAAATGAGATGTCCAGAGTAACTGAAAACACACAGAAATTAAAAAAGAAATTGTCAAGTTTTCATTAAGACACATACAATAACATTAATTCCAGTCAAAACCTGTAGGAAGTAATTTGACTGGTATACTCTGGGACAACAGTTTACTTCCATCCTGCCATTCCCTGTTCCACTACTACAGTCTAATCTTCCCCTTCTTGTGGAACTTTCAGTTTATAAACTTCCACTGTACAGTAAAAATGCCTGTAACTAGTCCCTAAATGTAAGAAGCTGACATTTGTTCAACTCAGTTTTTATTTACTCCATTGGTCAAAGACAGCGAGTTCTCCAGCTGATCCTTCTGTGCACTGTAATACTTCTCAGTCTTGCACAGTTGGCAAACTTCATTAATACACACATACTTTTTTTTTTTTTTACATAAGTCATTAGTGAAAACATTTGATGAGAGCACTCTGAAGATCAATCTTGCAGGAACCCCTTGCTAAACTGTGTCAGACTCAGAGACTCCCCTTCAGCTCTTCTTCAGCTAGTTTCCTGCTATCACCAAAAAGCAGATTATGACCTAGATTTGTTAATAATTTGCCATGAGGCAAGCAGAGCTCTGCTGAGGGCGTAAGAGAGGTGATCTGATGACATTATGGGAATTCTTATCCAAAGTCTTCTCTCAAACAAGCTAGAGAGCCATTTTTCTGATACTAATGGCTTCTCTAGTCTCTGGACACAGCCAAGAAGGCTCTGCCAGAAATAGGTACATATAATTCCTGCATTATTTATGATTTGTTCCTTTTCAGTTTTCATCACCAGGTTGTGCAAGTTCCAGGTACATGCACGCAGAGCTCCCCACCAGCCCCAGGCTGCAGCCTCCCAGGGCTGAGTCTTCTGCACTCCCATCCCATCCTCTGCCAGCCCAACTGGCACTCTGCTTTTCAGGGGAAAATGTAATCCCTTACAGGAAAGCCTGCTTAGCATACAGGCTTTTCTGGCAACTGAAACATCTTCCTCTTTGGTTACACAAAGGGTGAGTTACCAAAACCTGAGCAAAAATAAGAGCTTCTTCTCAGACAGCGGATGCCCTAACTGGAAGATGGTGGTAGAAGCACCTTGCTGTAAGACTGGAAACACAGCGGACCGTTGTTAAATGACCTGCTCACTGGTTAAATGTTTATTCTGGCTGCACCACAAATTACTGTAGACTTAGGATCAGTTTGTACCTGTGGAGATAACAATGAAATGTTGGAATGCTGCTGAGGATAAGATCTCATCAAACACAGACAGGAAGATGGGACACACACATTGCCCTCAGTCAAGGGACTGTACCTTAACAACTCCTCCAGCAGCCCAGATTTGAAGAAGGTTTAACAGAAAAAGCAGTATCTACCATATCAATGGTACCCAGACTCCTCTGGTCTTTCAAGATTTTAACATTTTTCTCCCTTCTGTATTATTTTCCTAGAAAAGGGCATTGAAAGAACCCTTCAAATACACATCATGGCACACACAAGCCAAGGCTTTAAGCACAGCAAGGCAATGAAGAACAGTAATTTTCCCCTCTTGTGCAGAGGCATTAAAATAGCTGTAAGCTACAGTAACAGGCATCTTGCACATGCTAATAGTCAAACAATGCACAGAACATAATGACTATTTTTGCAAGTTAACAGCTCTGCTTTGCTGTGCAGCATTAACATGCATTGCTCACACCCCCCACTGCCCAAACTACAATGATGGGCGCTCTGAAGAAAGGCCACTGGGCAGGGTATGAGCACCGTGGGGACCAGCAGAAGAGCTTGGGGAACACAGCCACATGGCAATCCTGGCACTCAAGACAAGCCTGGCCAAAGCTTCTCTGTCAATACTACAACAGAGGAGAACAGCACCTAGCATTTGATATGTCTCTGCTCGTGTTGTTCGATGCTATTGTATGAACACGCTGCGAGGTTGAAGCAGAAAGCAGCAGTTTATGCTGTAAGCACTCTTGCTGTAATTTTGTGCCCATAACACACGTACTGTGTTTACACCACAGCACTGAAGAATTTTGGACTTAAAGGACTGCCTATGAAATATAGTTCCTTCTAGTCATATTTAAATAGGCCATTAAAAAATCCTGATATTTATCTACCATATCTCTACCTGTGCAAGTTTTGTGACTGGGGATCTGAATTATTTTCATTGCTTAATTTTTTTTTTTAGAAAGGGATTTTCTAAGAACTCGTAGAATTGTCTGATGTTTGGGGAAATACAAGCAGAAACATTTATTTCTATACACTCTGGAGAGGAAAACTGAAACATTTTATTGAGAAAATATCACTGAATAGATATCAGTTTCTCCTTCTGAGGGAGAAAAATCCAGCAAAGTGAATTACTCAGCACTATAGCTGTTTATTGCCTTTCATCTTACTGACAGCATTGGTGACAGAATGACATCCAAAAAAAAAAAGAGGAAGAGAGATAGATAAAAGGACACCGAGACATTCTGCAACAATATTAGGTATACACAGGTTGAGTATTGATGTGCTATGAGCATGGGATGATCTGGAATGACACAATCAGGAAAAGGCAATGCCAAGAAGGGTTTTTCTCTTTCTTATTAATTGATTATTCTCTTTGCTACCAGAGGGAATTTAGGCCAACACTGCTGCTTTCCTAGTAGTTAGAGACACGATGTACAGTAAAGGAGGGTGTGGGGGAAACACTGAAGTAATTCAAACATCTACCTCCTTTTGTTTTTCTTAGGCATTGCATACTGCTGCTGGTTTAATAAGAATGTCTTATTAACTAACTGACTGTGCCAAATTAACAAGAAGCGTCTCCTCTGCAGCAGCTAAATGCTGGCGTCTTGCAAAGACATGCAACATGTTCCACCTTCACAATGGTCTAATACATTAACAATTATGCAGAAATCAAATGTAATGCAACTTCTTCTTATGATGAAAAAGGTATGTTAAACTGAGGACTCTTCTCGCAGTAAAAATGCCTTTGCTACGTAAAAGTGGTATTTTTTATGGTATGAATGTTTCTCCCTTCCCGGGCCCCCCTCTCCTCTCCGAAGCATCCTCAGTAATGGCAGAAGATCCATATGTACTTTACAGCACAGGAAGTTTTCCTGGGAGGGAAGGAGAGGGGGAGGAGTGGCAAAAGTAGTTATCAACTCCACATTGCAGATGAGCCAAGGCAGGATCCGCATCCCAGACACATTCATGGCTGTAACACTGCCGAACTGCTGAGTGTACGTACAGCTGCCTTCACACAGAGAATCAGAGCTCCTGTCTTCTCCCATGTTGCTGATGGCACAACAGCAGCACTGATGATTTGCATGTCTGTGCAGTCTTCTTGCACGCAGAAATGCAAGGGGAAACATGTACGTATTTTAAAATACACCTCTCCAGTACGAAGGCCAAGAACAGAGGAGGCTATTTTGCTGTATAAACAGGCTTGCCCAAAACCTGCAGCTGGCAATGGATAGCAGATGGACATCTTCTTTCTGTCACCGTTTCTTCCACCAAAGCAGCAAGAGAGACGTTGCCAGGCCGCCTCTGTCTCTGCCTACGGCCCGAGACAAATTGCACAGAGGTGGGTGAAGAGCAGCATGTTGAAGCAACTGATAAAAACCTGGCTCCTTTCTGAAATACCTCTTCAGCTTCTGCTAAAGAATATGCTGCAAAGCAAACTGCATATTTTGTGATTTATTCATAAGTTGCACCCTTTTACTAGCTATTTTTAAATAAGTACCTAAGCAATCTGCACAATCCCCAAAATCTAGTATAAATAATTATGTTACCAGTCATGGTAAACAATTCCCACAGTAATCAAAGGTAATAAACCACCATCGTGGAAATTTCTTGTAGTTGCAGTAAGATTTTCAAAACATTTGATGTAAAACCAGAGCTCAGTTTCTCAAATGCAAAACAGATATTGCCAGTCTTTTCAGAAATTGTTCGACAGACAATCTCCAATGCACTTACAGGCGCTTTGAAAAATACTGACTGGTCAGAGGGAACCAGATTTATTTTTAAACACCTATTGAGTACTGAAATCAGCCTCACTCAGTGTCTGGTATTAAAATGTACTTGGTAACCTGTACTTTTCCAAAAATCTTTTGGTATCTGTACTTTTATTAAAATGTTCCCATGACTGTGGCCACCAGGCTTTTCTGACATTTTGTCACAGCAGCTGCTTCCCTCCCTGCCAATCCCACACACTCAGATGCAACAAAACAAACAAAAAAATTTACATCCTCTTTCCTAGCATGCTTCCATATGACTGCTGCCTGCGGAACTCCTGGAGCAGTGGAATAGCAGGGGGCAGAAGAGCCCACCTGTACGGCCCAGCCACCCCTGTGCCCCTGCCCCATGAGTATGCAAGGTACAAGGCAGCATGGAGAGGGAAACTCACCACTGGAGCAGCACCTTTCTCCTTTGCAGTACAGTCTTTGCAGCCCCTTTCACTCCCAATTCAGCTCACCTCAAGTATCAAGCTCAATGCAGCAATGCTAATTCTCTGCTTAAAGCAGATGTGACAATACTAAGCAAGGCAGTGATACCAACCCTGAAGGTATATCCTGACCCTGGCTCAGGATCTAAATGAAGGGGAAATAATCTCTGTGACCCTTGAGGCTGGGAGCTGCTTTGCCTAAAAGATTTTCTGACCCTTCTTCTGAAAGGCCTGATCCTCCCATCATTTCCCCATTCAATTAAACAGTACTTACATGTGAAGAGCCACTGATTTCAAACATTTCCTTGCTTGATTAAGGCTTGCTCATCAGGAACAATTCAGTGATGGGGCTTGGATGGATTAACTTAGCAAACTTGCATATACACCTTAATGCAGACAAATGGGTTGTTTTGTTCTTATTAATATCAGCTATTATCTTTATTTCTGCTTTGACTCATATTCTGAATCTCAGTCTTCTTGACTGCAAAGCAGAGTTGACTGAGAAATTAGTCTTTACAATTTAATGGAACATGTATGTGTTTGCCTCCATCTAGTAACGTATGCAGACTATTATCTTGATAATAGTGGCAGAGCAGACTTCCTATTTGCAAATGACAGAAGGGGATAAACCAAAAGAAACATGAATCTTGAGCTACGCAGTGGATAAAGGACTGCTTTGCCCATTTCCATTTCCATTTTCACACTGCAGAGGTTATGCATTTGTTTCAAAGTATTTAGGTGATCTCAGATTTAGTAAAAACAATTGGGGGATTTCTTTTAATAAAATGTAAACTTTGAATAAAATTTTATCTGGTATTTTACCCAATAGGGAAATTTAGAGTTTCCATTTTGTACGACATATAATACACGCTATGTAATCTACAGTAACTGATACAAAATTATAGCTGATGTCTTCAAAGTAAGTCCTAACAAATAGAAGGGCCTCAAGAAAAATCTCCCATGTCACACGCAAACAATAAAACTCTTCTGCAAAGGCTGTGCGACATTTTGCACAAGACAACAGCAACAAACAGCATCTTGTAGTCAACATGCCAGCAAATACACAGAGATAGAAACCCACAGCTGGTGACTAGATATTTGGAAATATTATACAATAAATCTTGTTATTCTCAAATTTACAAAGAAGTTCATAACAATCCAACAAACTTGGGGTTTAATACAATGAGAAAAGGCTATCTACCAAAACAATATCTACCTATTCAATAGGCATCAAAAGCAAAGTATATTTGCTAGTAAAAAGGACCATTATGTACACATTTTTAATGGATACCATTTTGATATAAACATTTATGTACTAAATTTGACAATGGAGTTTATTTGCCTTGTTTATAGCTGAAAGTTAGAAAACATGAAACATGCTTGACTCAGAATAGTAAAACAAATCACTTAAAAAATCAGTTATCTCTCCTTTCACAAAAATATGTGAGTTTGCATTAACATAAAAGCCAACCAAATTAAAAAAGAAAAGCATAAAAAGGAAATTCTTACTTTAATTTCCACTGTCTTCCCACCTTGCTCGATATGTCTCTCAAGATATTCAGAAGATAGCAGGTCACTGCAAGAAGAAGAAAAAAGGAACCGTAAGCCTCGCACATGTGTTCTTGTACTTCCTCTCAGCAAGCACTGATTAAACATTTACATTTGAAAAGGGCAAAGCCTGCAGGATACTTTTCCTAAAATGTTAATAAAAATCACTGAAACAAGCACCTCCAATGGAGTTACACAGTGCATGGGATACACTGAGTTTGAATACCAGAAGGTGGGACAGGGAAAACTGAGGGGAGTTTCTTCATGGAAGGTTCAAAACCAACCACTGACACTCATTGTAGTTCAAGAGACTTTTCTATTTGCTGCTAAAAGCAAACAGCACAAAAGTTAGGTGAGCTTCAAAAAAAAGCAAAAAAGCAGAAGGATGAGAAACCAGTAGGAAGCTGAGGGCAAACAGCAGCTGCGGTGGCAGGCTTCAAAGGACACAGTGGCACAACAACGACATGACCTTGTGACATCAACATGGTGAGCTCAGGTCCATGATGCGTGGGCAGGCAGAGCCGTGGGCCACAGGAGCTGCAGCCCAGGCAGGCTCACAGTGCAGGTGTACACACTCCCTGGGAGCCCTCCGGCTTCAGCAATGCCAGAGGAAAAGGCTCTGGGCAATAGCAATCCCAGCCTCCAAGAACACAAGGACGTGGAACAAACACCAAGGAGAAAAAACAATCAGACCTGAGGCAAACATATAAATTAAATGTAGGCTGTATTTACTAAGACACTAGAATGCCAAACCAGTCAAATCCTCTTCCTCATAGTTATTTTCTAGACAAGCAAACCACAGAATCACAGAATCAGTAAGGTTGGAAGAGACCACATTATCTACACCATAAATTTCACATAGCATGTTCAAAGACTATAAAATTTTACTGAGATTAAATCAGTATAAAGTCTTGCTGTTGTTCCACCTCAGTGGTGATTAAGCTGGAAAAGATGAAGAACTGGTAAAAAAAATCCAACAAAGCAGGCTGGCCACTGCAGAAGGAGGCAGTCAGCACATACTTGCTCGGCAGAAGAGGAAAAATCGAGTATTTCTCCTTCAAACAGCAAAACACCTGAGCTAGAACTGACCTGCTGAGGGGAAGGAGGGCAGGAAGAGCAGAGTAGCACCCAGGACAGTGGCTGCTCAGCTTTCCAGAGCTTCACCCTGGCCAAACAGGCAGCAGGACTATGAACATTTTTGCTCACAGATACATTGGTGACTGCCCTGAGTGAGCCCCAAGCAGGACAAGGTTGGAAGTACAGGTCCTCCAATATCAGCCCTGAAAACTGCCAGCTTGGTATTTGCATTAATCACCCAGGCACAAAACCCAGGAGCATCCCAATGAAATATGCTGATAACATTAAATTGGAAAGCATGGAGAATAAAGAAGATTGAAAATAACTCCCATAGGGAAGACCTGGATAATCTTCAGGACTGGATATTAGAGATAGGATCAAATTCAATTGTACAAACAGCAAATTTATGCACTTAAGGGCTGGAGGGAATTTCTATTATGATTTTTTGGAGGGCTTGTTTAATAAGAGAGACACGACCACACTTGTTTCTGGCAAAACGATTTGCCAGATCAATAGAATGTCTTCCTGAAAAACACAATTGTCATCCCAGAATACATCAAAGAAGATGTATTTCCAGTCATATTGAGGTAAGATTAATATCATTGCCCAAAGGAGACCTCTTTCCAAATACTGCAGACAGGTACTAGACAGATTTGCTTACCAAGATCCATTACCTGGAAGCACAGAGAGGCTCTTGAAGTCTAGTCAAAAATTGAGTTGTGAGGAAATGTGAATGTACCAGAGTTTAATACACCAAAATACAAAAGCAACTAATTAGGCTATAGAAGATGCTGTCAGAACCTCAAAGGTACAAGGACTGTCAATGAGTCAATTGAAATTGGATGTTAAAAAAAAAAAAAAACTACTTTGTATCTAAGTGGAAGGGGCAGAGGCAACCAAAAGAAGGATGCTAAAAAATTTCTGAATGGGAACATCCATGGGACAACTGTCCATGGACATGGTGTTTCCTCAGCCTCAGTGAGTTCACATCTGGTTGCTGCTGAAAGCAGGAAGTCTCAATATCCCCTCAGGAACAAGCATTGAACCTACCTTGTGTCAGCACAAACACTCATCAAAACACTCTCAGTGTCAGAGCTAACACTCATCAAAATACTCTTGGTGTCAGCACTGGCACTCGTCAAGGTACACTTGGGAGGGTTCAACAAACACATGTTTGTGCTGCATTAGGTAACTGAAATCCCTGGAGAAGATGCACAATAAGCTCCAGACCTGATGCAAAACAGGGAATGAGCAGCTCTCAGTAAGGGTGAAAGAAAGAGTCAGTGGCCACTACAGAACCAGTGTGAACCCCCTTAATTCTGGTCAGACCCAATAGCCATATTGATGCTTTGCTCAGCTGCCTGCAGATGACCCAGTATGGAGGAGAACCTAAAAGACATGCTGTTGAGTTACCGATTACAATACTCTGATTCCTCTTAGAAGTGAATATCAAATATTTAGGATACTCATGCCCTGGGGGAAGCTCAAAGAATTCTATAAGATCTTGTATGCATTTTTCAGATTTAAAAATTTAGACAGATGTTCTCTTAAAATGTATTTCGTTTCGTTTGCTGAAGTTAGATATATACTTTCCCAGCATTCACTACACTCTTTCAGCAAAAGTTTATGCTTCCATAAATTTAATAAAGATTCCTTTATAGCTTAGGGCTCTGTTTTTACTTTTCATTATTTCAGGGGGACTCAGTTAAACTAATGTCATCCTCCTTATCTGATGGACACAAAGGTTTTCGTGCCAAGAAAGACGCAAGAGATTACAAAATGTAAGATAGTAAAGTAAGTATATAGTACAAAGACTGAGATCTAACAGCATGGCTTAACTCGGGGAGACAACAGTTGTATTTGGAGGGATGACAAGGAGAAGCACAGGGTCTTCTCATGTGCGTCTGACAAAATTACTGCTTTTTAAAGGATACTGCTGTTAATGTTCTAATGTTCTGGAAGATCATATGTTATGTTCTCAAAAATCTGGAAATTGTGTCTGGCATGAGAAAACAAAGACATTGATCATTCTCTGCCTTGTACAACACAATAATTAGAAGATAACAAAAGAGGTCAGTAAGCTCAAAACTAATTAAAAAGAACCTTTTCTGGCACAGCTGCTGATTACAATGTGCTACATATTGCAGGAAAGCATGAATGCTAGAGGTCTGTACTGGTTCAAGCTGGGAATGGACAAGTTAGTGGGTGTAACTGGGAGCTGCCAAAAACATGGAAACTGTACCGGACTCAAAGTGTTGGAGTCCTGGAAAAGGGCTCTGGAGAAGACTCACACATGCTTATTCAGCTCTTCCACTTTTCCCTCACCATCTGCCCTGGGCTACTGGGACAGGCCAGTTGGTCAAGTGCCCCTCTGACCTGACCTGGGCTGCTCTGCCTGCACCCTGGAAGGGTCCTGTGGCATCCAGCTCCAGGGTTCCTGATGGTCAGTCAGCTGCTCTTCTCCCACCCATCACCCCAGTGATGGGCATACCCAGGCTGTTCAAGCTGTATTTACTTTCAAAGTACGCCAAGAGAAAATTCCCAAATAGCTCCATCCATTTTGTCTTCCTGCTCAATCCTAACTTAAAGGAGAAAAGGGCTGGGAACAGCTGGGGAGCTGCTGGCATTCCCCCACCCACCCCTCAAGGTCTGTCACAATTGCCTTGATTCCCGAAATGAGCCTGTGTAAAAGGGAAACACCACAGGGTCACCTGCCTGCACAGCTCCTGGGGACTGAGTCCAGAGCTTGCAAACAGACCACAGATCTGAAATTTAGAGACATTTTTAAAGCCTATCCTAAGTAGTCTGCAAATATTTTATCAGTAGAAAAACCCATAAATGAAACCATGTTATGCTTTACTATTATGATTCACTGCACTGAAAATATCATAAAAAGCACAACACTCTTGCAGATGCAAAAACACAATCAATGCTATTAAAAACTAAGCTACAATGTAACCATTACACACAATCTTGAAAACTCAGGCCAAAAGATTTCAACTCATAGGTGGAATCATGTTTTATCTGCAGTAACACTACAGGCACATAACAGCATCATTTTAATACAAGTCCTTACTTTAAAATAAACAAAAATCTAGACTAAAATACTTGTAAAACATGATTAAAAGTATTTAAGCAAGATAAGACAATCAGCATTAAAATAATATGCATTTCAACATAAATAAATAAACACTTCCTATGGCAGAAATAAAACAAGAATAATTTAGCTTGCCTGCCAATCTGTCCTACAAAAACCATCTTTGTCAGCTTAAGAGGTAGTTTTAGTATTAATTATAAATAAAACTGGCATGCCAAAATTAAAAAAAAAACAGATAGTGAAAAAAGAATCTTAGAAACACAAGGGATGGAGGAAATTACAGAGAAAAAACACCAGCACTACAATTGACAATATTGCAGAATGAGATTTTCAGAAACATTTACTGAAGCACTGGTACAAAATTTTTGAAAAGGCATGGCAAAAATCTGCATATGTTAAGACCTAAAAATAAAACATTTCACAGGAAAAAAGCACATGTGATCAGTTGCTTTTACAAGGAGAAAAACTGTTATGCTAATAATGGCAATCCTGTTTTCAGAAGTCTGTTATTTTAGTGTACACAAATTAAGTAGTGTCATTTTGTTTACAGCAGCAGCACTTTTGAAGCATTATCTTAAGTCCATATGAGCCTATCCTGTGGGGACTGACAGTTGGCCTGCCTTAAGCTCACAGACACTGACCGTGTTACAAACAGCTCGTACCCATGAGAATCCTAGGACGGACAACAACTCGTACTCGTGAGAAACTCAGCGGGGACAGAAGCAAGAAGCAAAACAATGAGCAAAACAACAGAGGAAGGAATTTGCATCTGCGAGAGGGAGGTTGTTTTTTGCAAAAGATGTTTGCTAGGAATAGTTGACCAATGGTGCTGTAAAATAACAAGTTAGGAGCCAATGGCCATGTGGCACAAATTGTAGAAAATAGTATAAAAGAGACTTTGTAGTAACAAACTGCCCTTCTTCCTTCACCTCTACCTTGGCCTGGAGCTGTGTCTTTGCGTGTCGTGCCCATCTCAACAGCGACACTATCCCATACAGACTCAACAGCATAACTAAAAAATGAGCAAGCTCCTCTTTGCTCTTCCAACTTTCCCAGTCACAACAACACACAAGAGGCAGAAGTTGGGGGAATTTTATTACAGATTAGGGTCCCAACTAAGGAAACTATCCTATCCAAGATGATGCACATAAATGCACTTAAATTCTACCTTAAATCAACTGTAGCACTTATATATGAGGTTTACCAAAATGAAGCTGGGATTGGAACCCAGGAAAACAGATCAGTTTTGGATATAGACTGGTTTCCCAGCAGAAAAAGGCTGCTCCAGGAAGAAAAAGAGGTTTAAAAAATGTGATAAGAGAAAAGAGGACAGAACAGGTCAAGTGTTTAAAGAAACAGAAAGAAAAAACAAGTGATTACAAAGCACTTTAAGACAAAAGAAGAAAAAAAGAGGTAAGTAAAGGTTTTTGAAAAAGGAATAGGTTTGCATTTGAATAAGAAATTGAGAAAAACCCGGGAATTATCCCTGTAAACTTAGTAGAAACTTTCACTTTCAAACAGAGAAGGAAAATGCCCATCACCAGCTTCTGAACAAAAATTAATTCTCCTGATTTAAGAGACTGAAAAGCCTAATAGTTATGGGAAAAAAGGGCAGAAATTGCAGGGTCCTCTTTAAAGTCCACAGGAAAATTACAAAGTTAAGAAAGGTAGAAACAAAGGGAGTTCACAATCGTAGTACTAAAATGTATCTTTGTCAGCATCAATGTTATAAATAAAAGAAATTATTGCCTACATGATATCTGATAGCATTGCTGTGTCTCTTTGAATACTGTAGGAATTCTTTATCATTTATTCACGCTGATTTCTGTCTCCACAACTCTCCATTACTTGAAATTTCAGACGAAATATGGTGCCAGACAAGGACATCAAACGAGAGATCTGAGGTAAGATGCATTACTGAAAAGGAAGACAGGGTTTTAGTTAAAATCAGCAGAAAGGTCTGGATGGGTCGAGCGCCAGCAGGAAATTATCAACAGACACATGGAGACCTTCAAGAGAAAACAACAGGTTCAGGGAAATGATGGAGACACTGATAAGAGATAGATGCCATATCAACTGCACAATTAATGCTAGTCTATGTGGCAGAGCAAGCTGTGAGAAGGAAGCCTCCTGCAACATCATGCTTGAGAGGGCTGCAGTAAAAGGAATGGGCACTGTCAGGGTACCAGGCACATGAGGATGAGGAAGCTTCCCATAAAATGAACTATTTTCCCCCAATGGTGTACATCTTCTACCAAGTATTAACAGGAATAATAGATATGAAAGGAGTGGCTACCAGAGGACATTTTTAGTACAGCCCATCTTGTACACGAAGGCAGATAAGGCAGGCTGATTATCATAAAACAAGGAGCAAGAGAGTGGAAGACTGCATGAGAGGGAGCAGAATGGATGTTTATATCTGCCAGTCAGTAAGATTACAAAGGAAAAAATTGGTATTACCTTGCATTACACTATGGTCCTAAAACACTTTCAGTATCAGCCACGAGCTAACTAAAACATACAGCAAGACAAGCTCAAAAAAAGCCACTTAGCTGGCAGATTCCTGTATCTCATTGCATGGGACACTTTAATTCTCCTTTATCCTCATGGCTACCCAGAAACCTCCTCTCTGCTCATACATGATATTTCTTTGCACTTCAGGGGGGATTAGCTATCTCCATACTCCATGAACCAATCTGCTTCAATAGTCACAGCTCTGAAACTTTCATCTCCTCCTTCCCATCGAAAGAATTGCTGAATTTCTTTTTATGTAGTTGGTTAATTTAATTAATGACTGTATCTGTTAAGTAAGTCAAATGGACTAATCAATCAGAATTAGATAGCTTCTCGTAGATACAGCAGTAATTTTCACATTGTCTACTCAGAGGAAGGAAAAAACAACTGAGAAAAAAAGAACCAGTTCTTGTCTGCACAAATTGAAGTTTCACCCCTTTTTAGAATATTCTTACAGTACTTTTCTGTCCTTATTGCAGCTACTATGAAAGAGAGAAAGTAAAAAGAAATTTCTTAATGTTTCTACTCCTACTAACTACTTAAGGCTTTCTTCAAAAAAGAAATTAGAGACTTAAGAATGGGTTAAGTCCTCAAAGAGTATACACAAATGCTGAGTCGTACCCAATCTCAGTCCTTTCCTGGAGCTTAATTTCACATGTCACAATATTACAAAACCTGGATCTCTGAAGATGTTTCTTCCAAATACTAACATTTGCTCATATTTTTTCCTCTCCAGGACTTCTCACTTAGATCCCTAATGCCATCTGACTTGAAAATGCCCTTAGTCAGTTTATCCCCCAATAGCTACTTTGCCTGCAGGACAGGATAGTAACTGCCCTGCACCCTACTGCAGCCAGCAAACTGCAGAACAACTCTGCAGCCCTGAGCAGGGCCTCCACCTCTGGCTTTAGAGAATGAGTCTCACAGTTCTGGCTTACAAACAGCATGTGTTTCATTCCTGAACTGGCTTTGTTTCTTAATGGGAAAAGGTTTAAGCAAGTTGAAGACATGCTTCCTTAGTTTCACCACATTTCTACTACACACATGGCAAATAGTACTAGCATAAAGAAGGAGAGAGTATGCAAGAAAAGCTGCAAGGAAAACCTGTAAAGCAACAGAGGTAGCTGTAAGGCTCAGGCTGGTATGACCATATCCTGCTGGACATGCCTTGTGTACATGAACTGCACCTGAAGTTCATCCAGTGCCATTCTACGGTGCCACTCTCCGTCTGTAGTTACCACACCATGGGCTTTTTTGGCCCGTCCTTTACAATCTTTGCAATTCAGTCTGAACTCCTCCCAAATGACCATTGAGGCAATTTTATGAGAATATAATGATGAACAGATACTGCTTGCATTTTCCAGGGGGGAAAAAACTTAGAAGCTCGTATTTCGTTTCAGCAGCTAGGAAGAGATGTATTTATAAACTAACCATTTACTCATATCACCACAAGTTTCTTACCACTATGTTTTAAGGAAACCTGAATAATGCTCCCTACCCCAACAAACTAAGAGCAAAACGTAGCTGAAGCAGCTCTGAAATTATAATTTCAGATTCTATTTTTTATTGCAAATTAAATTTTAACAATTATTTTTATTTCTTGCATCAATATGAATATTTCCTAATACAAATATTGAAATTGGCAAATAGCATCTGACATGAAATGTAGTGAACACTTTTTTTCTTAAATAAGGCATTTTAAAATATTTTGGGGCACAAGCACTGCAAAGGACACAAATTCAATATGGCAGTTAATTCACGCTGCTGGTGGTGAAGGGTAGGTGATTACAGCCTTCTCGTTCAGACAACCAAAAGATTCAATCTACTGCCCTAACAAGGAAGCTGCACACACACACACACACACACACACACACACACACACACACACAAACACAGAGATCCTTCCCTGTATCCATGGGAAGACACTGCTACTCGAGATGCCATAGCACTAAACTGGAGACTTTAATAAGCAGAAAGAGCAGACGGCAGGTGTCTGCAAGATTCTTGTCAGGCAGAAAGGTTCTAGCTCTAAATTTCTGTTTTCACAGGCAGATTTTAAAGCAGTCTGGGCAAGGTTCATTTTGCTTACCCAGTTTTCCTTACTGTAGTGATAGCAATGCAAGTGTCAATAAAACCTCACTCTGTTTTTGTTGATGTATAATTTGCACCAGTACTTCTTCAAGTAATTACTTCCTGTTTTCTCACAGAAATTTTGGAAGAAGTCCTATTAAAATGAGCAGATATTTTTCGACCATGTTCATATCTTTACTACAAAGCAGTTTCCTCAATGCCATTCTGCTCACTTAGTTATTACTTAAAAGTCAGGATAAAACCAGTTCATTTTTGTATTTGAGAGCATGATAGATTAATAAGAAAGGGAAGATAAATGCACACGAGAAGCACAGGCTACACATTTTCCTGCACAAATGTACTAGTGTAGTATAATCCTAGTTTTTAATATGCCTCTGACTACAGTCAGGTTGTTTTAAACCACATGGAAAACCATTTCCCAAGTAAACTCATTTCTGATTTCAACCATGTTTCAATCCAACTACTTGTGTGTTGTCCACAAACACTATATTGAAAAATTGAAGAATTAAATGCATATTATACATGGCCCCAGCAGTACTTCATGCTATTAAAAACAAGCACAGGACGTCTGTATCATTTAGTGAATGGACTTTATTAAATATTTTTATTTGGTAGCTTCCTTTAAGATTTGCCCTCAAATTTTAGTTACTGTATATACGGTCTTGCCCTGGAGCAAACACACAAATTATTCCTGCACTCATGAACATTTCCATGATGCTCTCTCAATGTATTCACACAACACAAACACTGAGTCCTCCACATACTGCTCCTCAGGAGAGTTAGCATTTCCTTCAATACTAGAAAGCTGTGACGTATCTGTTTGGTTCGGGTGCCCAGTTTGAAAGTTGACAGAGACATATTGAAGAACTACAGTGTCCTTTTTTGTCTTAACACACTTCAGATGTGTCCTGCCCTATGCTGCAGCCTGGACAACGCTGGAGCTCTTGAAGCTCTTCAGAGCTGATCCCAGGTGTCCTCCTCATGGTGCACCTGAAGAACAAGGAACTGTCACTACAGCAAATGGTGAAGGCTTCAGTGTGGGGGATGTTTGTCCAAAGCCATGCAGAAAACCCCTGGCAAAGCGACCAGGCATCACCACTTGCACATACACAATTTACAGCCCAGTAACAGGCAAACTGGGGTTGTCCAGCAAACCACCTCGGTGCCAGCACAGCCTTGCTTCACTCCCAGACTACTTTATATTGGCTACAAACAGTGCATGATTACAGAAATAAAATAAAAAACCTTAAGATGAAGAAAATAGGAATACAAAGGGGGCAAATTATGCTCTGCCTCAGCTTCTGCCTGTTTCATCACCTTCTTCCAAACCTCCTCCCCCTATATGTACCTCCCCGGTCACATTCCTCCGCCTCCTTTATTCCCCAGCCCTTCACCCCTTCTTACCAATCAGCATTTCCACACCACTGCTTCCCACTTCTGCATGATGACAGAAGAAAGACCAGAAAAGGAGTCAGTATCTTTTCAAGAGAGATACAGTTTGGCACCAACACTGAACATGCCC
Source organism: Dasyornis broadbenti (assembly GCA_013397935.1). Classification (NCBI taxonomy): domain Eukaryota; kingdom Metazoa; phylum Chordata; class Aves; order Passeriformes; family Dasyornithidae; genus Dasyornis; species Dasyornis broadbenti. The sequence goes on from VZRN01000405.1 coordinate 466,992, forward strand.
ATCCTAAAATGTGCACCCTTAATGACAGCAAAGCTTTCCCCCTCTGTGCTGTCATTTCTTTTATAAGCATTTAGGATGATCACCCCCTTAATACTCATGATTACCTGCTGCTTGAATTTTGCATTTTATCCTGAGTATTTGGAAGGTTGCTTATGCCCCAAGAATCTTTTATGTAGTAGTCATCAAGAATAATTTCTTCTAAATAGTGTGAATTTTTACATAATTATGGAGTATTCACATAAATGGACTAAAAAATTATAGGGAAGTTTGGAGGTTTTGTTAATCTAGTGATTGTATCTACTGTTGAAGTACCTGAGATGTTTCAGTGAAAAAAAGACCAGAAAAAAATGTTTACCACTACTTTTATCTTTGTTCACAAAAGATGTTAACTTTAGAAAAGGGTATACCTGAAAACAGTTTCAATTTGAAACATAGCAAACTTTAAATCTAGGAACTAGATTCGATTCCAGAAACTATTCTGAAGAAGACAATATGTTAGAATTTCAAAAAGACAGAAATGGGCTTGAAACTCTAAGACATTGAAAAAGCCTCCTATTGATAAAGGGGCTAAGAAAAAATTAGTCATAAAATGAAAAACATCTTCAATGACAGCCAAATTAAAGAGCAAGAAGCTGAAATTACCTCCTGTAGCACCGTAATGTCTCTATTTTGATAAAAACAGTCAATTTTAATAGCACAGATCATTGTGTGGATCAGATGTCAAAGGTCTCATACTTCAGTTGTGGGTGAACCAGGATTTTAGCCTGAAACTATTAAAAAAAATCGAATTGCATAGTTAAGAGAGACAAGGAAAGGAGTCTCTTGAAGAAGCAGGCTGCATTACCAGGCAAATACCTCAAAATATCCACACATAACAAATGACACAAAAGTTTGCGAAATAAAATTCATGGCACATCTTAAAAATGAATGGAGAGTGGGAAGACAAGAGTCCCTTAACCACCGAACCCTCAGGAGCCAGATTCTGAGACAAAACTAATCACTTCACCACAGTCCAAGGAATTATCACAGCTCCCTCAAACTTACAATCATCAATCTTCATGTAACATACACAACTACAAGAGTACAGCTCGCTTCAGAGAGGCAAAAAAATCTATTTCCTAATGCTGTTCCAAGTCAAATTTGTCTGGCTTGGCAGATGGCTCTGGCATTGCTGATGACCCAGCAGGTTACTTTGCCTCCCTGTGTGTTACCTACCAGTAAAACACCCTCTCTAAACTCAAAAGGCTCTTCAATTTGAAGAGAAGATGGGGTGAGGACAGGGGAATATGATAGAGGTTTACAATAACATGTGAGCCATAGACAGAAGTATTGCAAAGCTGTTATTCACCTAATTCTACATTAGTAAAATAGGGAAGCACTTGAAGAAATTAGAAGACAAATTTAAAACATATCAAAGAAGGCACTGTCACACAAGTTGTGAATCTCTGCATCACATTGTCACAGGAGGCTGCACAGGCAAACAGTATCAGAAGGTATCTCTGAAAGGGATTGAAGTCTTGGACAATAGGTTCATAAAGAAGTACTTTATAAAAGGCACACACAGGGATGTGCCTTCTGGCATCTCCAATCAAACAGTCATGAATGCTGGGGGGTGAGTGGAATGAAACCTGAAAGTGCCCCAGCACATGCGCTCTTTCAAAGCATTTCCTATTTCCAGTGCCAGGACAGATGGACCATTGGTATGATGCAGCTTCATTTTTCTTGTGTTTAATCATTGTCACTGCTCCTTAGGGTGAAAAGAATACAGTAATGTGATATTTTAAAATTACTTTTCTATCCAAAGTAATTTTCTTGAAACTGAGAAAAAAGACATTTGAACTTACAGGATGCAAATTATTTTTCCACATATTAGCACAGGATGGCCTTTAAACACATGGTTCATATGCACATCTTGTAACCTTCAAAGGTGTACAGAGCAACAGTGACCAGCATCACCCTGCTGGCTGCATCCATTGCAGAGACTGCTCCACATCTGTAACTGGAGATCCATTTCTGTAAATGCGGCTAGGACAGTTGTCCATCTGTTGCTGCAGGGATGGGACTAGGATTCAATTCATACTGACAATCCTACAGCAAAACTCCTGCAGGTTCAAATATCTCTTCCTTTTCTTATCATAGGTATCACATCCTTCCTACCCTAAAACAAGCTTCATTCCTCTATATACAAAACTTCCCATATTTACACCCCTCAAAGACAACAAATCCCTGTATTACGACCAGTTATGTTGGTAGGTCGCATAACTGTGGCTGGGTTCTAAGCAGTAAGAAAGGGAACAGGATGAAAACCTTGGCATTACTAGCAGTGATCATATATCCACCTAAACTGGTGCACTGGTTGGCAAAAGAAGTTAAAAATAAGATTCTAAAGTTTGTAGCTAGTTCAGTCACACAGCATTGATAGAAGTTCTCATTTGACTGGTGCTCTGCTGCTACCATCCATTTCTTCTACACACACATGCATATATATATTATCTCATATTATATATATATATATATATACACACACTATACACATATAAAGCTCCTCTATATGCTATATATCCATATAAATTTATATAGGATAGATTTTACATTCCCAGGAGGCATCTGTCAACAACACACTATGCATGAGACATTCAGATTGTTTGTTTTCTCTTGCTCCTTCATCACACCTTTTTTCTATCCCTTTAGTCTCATCTCTCATGTCATCCTCTCTTAAATAAGTACCATTCCACAGCCTTGCTTGCAGAACTGTTTGTATGGTGAATTCTAGTTCAAAATTCTAATGATTATAAAATAGCAGACTACATGCTCTCTTTCTTGATTCAAACACAAACCAAATTGTTTTATCCTGCATACCTACCACTGTGTCTAATGTGCTAACAGGCATTTTCAGCATTTGACATATTTTATTCAGTCATGCTCAAAAATAAACCACCTGTAACTTCTCATGCTGCCACCTAAACCATGGTTTAAATTTCAGAAGATACACATCCCAGGATGGAAGAACTGGCAGGGTCAAAGCAGATCCAAGTATATTGAATTCTTCCCACAGAGTTTTAAATCTGAATCACCACCTCCTTACATCTCCAGAAGGCTTGCCACAATGAAGCAGGCTTATGATTCCAGCAGAGACTCAACATTTTCTTTTTTGTGATAATGCAAATCCTTATGACTATTTTGTCTTTTCCTGCAGCCTCTCATTTTTCAGCCCTGATATGACTGTAGACAGAAACATTATACACCCATTTATAATGAGAACAGATTTCTAAGAAATACCTTATTTATTATTATCTATTAATCTTATCTATTTTTATCATGGAGTATTCTCTTCAGGATGAAAAGGGATCTTCATACTTGGGTGTGCCAGCTCCAATCACTACATTTCAAATAACTAACCTCTTCATTTAGAGGTTACTTACCTATTCCTTTTTCTTTTTCCAGGATTGTCATATTTTCTGTAGGTAAGGCTGTGCATCTGGCTTTTCAGACCTGGGCATTCTTTGCAATCTGGCAACTATCTGGCATCAGTTACATTTTGAACGTGCCACAGGAAAGCACTACAGTGATGGTGCAAAGTGGATCCTGCAGGAGGAGATGAAGTGTGCAATCAATTCCAGCAGATGTAGAAGCGAGAAGGAACATATTCTGCCATTCTGGCATCTGCCCTTTTTTCTTTCAAAGGGCTCCAAGTTAATGACTTTCCAAACAGCTGAATATAATCAAGATGAAAACTTAAGTCTGTTTAGACAGAATTAATTTTCACAAAGCAACTGCATAGCCAGATGTTTGTCCATTAAAAAAAAAGAAGTCTAAAGGTGCAGAACAGCTGCAGACCCTATTAAATGCTCTATAGCAGTGTGTTAGAAGGTCTTGAAAGAACAAAAGAACTGCCCTGAAGAGCACAGAATAATATATTCCCCCTCAGAGCCTTTGACTCTAATCCTGAATGGTTCCTTCCATAGAGCACCTCATCACAAGGCTCTAATAGCCTCCTCAGCAAAGAGACAGGGGATAGAGACCTCAGTGTCACTTCTGAAAGTCACCATTCCTCTTTGCAGTCCTGTCCTTTTTCTCACCCAAGGGCGCACTCACAACTCCAGCAGTGAGATGTGAGACACAGCTGGCTGATGGGGTCTGTGGCTGGGAGCACACTCAGCATCTGCAGAGCCATCCCCTCAGCCAGGGACACGGGCACGTGCAGATGGCTCTAGCCATGATCTGCCTCTGAACATAGAGCTGCCTTTAATTAAAATTTCAATTCAGTGAATGACGAGTCTGAGTTTGACCAAGCATTTTTACGAGAAACCTACTTTCAAATCTCCTGTCATCTTTGCTTGGCAATCTCAGTGATGTGCTCACGCTGTTCTAACAAAAGAACTGCTCCAGCTCCTCACTTGTCCTCATCCTGAGGTAACCCAATGTCCTAAAGGAACCTCTGCAGCAGAACAAAGATATAGAAGGACTCTTTTAAAGAGACAAGGAAATCATCCTCCCCTTTCTTCATTCTGCTGAGCCATGGTGAAACAGGGCAACCAACTGGGAGGCTGGTCCCTATGAGATGCCCTTCTCCACAACCAGAAGAGAGAGAGAGACCAGCTGCTCACAAAGACAAGGCATTACCCTCCCACCAGCCTCCTGCCCTGACCACCCTCTGCAGGAGCCCACGCTCTCCCTGCTGGCTACAAATATCCTGGGAGATTTGCTTCCTAATTTAGGCACCTCTGAAAATCAGGCAGGGGAATACCCTGGGAATACAATCCAGCACCTCAGTGGAGAGTTCAAGAGCCTCTCACAACAGTGCTCATCAGTTCCTAAAGAACATCATGTGCGGTTTTGACAACATTAATTTAGATAAAGGGCACCACAGTTTATAGCTACAGCTCACACTGACAAGCACAAATTCAAAACTGTATTCTCCTCTTCAGTACAAAAACATATATTATATATGTTATCATCCTTACAACACATTTATAAAATCTTGCTCAGATTCTACTTTAAATTATTTATGTTTCTAAAAATAATTCTCCTAACATGTCATGTGCTACTTATAATAAGAGCTGGATTTAAGACTCAAGTTCTAGAGTGCAATGCATGCGATAAGAAATCATCAGGGAGGGTAATGTGGCTTGCAAAACAAGAAAAAGTCTTTCAAAAGCTCCACATAATATGGTAGAATTTAATTCTGAGCTAAAATATAAATTAAAGCTAACCAACCTCCAAGAATGCTAATGGTTTTTAAGTTAGAAAACATACAGGGTTATATATATTTTTATACACACAGACCTATCTTCCCCTCTCAAAAAATCAGAGCTGGATATATTTATAATTTTACTACCAATTAATCAGTTCTGTTAAACTTTTTCATGGGAATATTTTCAGTACAACTGGTAACACTGCTTGTACAACTGATATCTGCAGCACTCTATCGTAATATTTGGAGATGAAAATTAAACTGCAATTCAGAAAAATAAATATAGCTGGTTCTTAAATCACAAAGACATACGCATTGATGACTATTTTCTTCCAAGCTTATTGACTCTGCATATAGCTATCAGTGTTTGGAGAGGGATGATGTAATCTCAAACACTGATTGCCATAATCAGAAACTTACAAAAAAGATAGTCCAGAAGTGACTAAGTTTAAGAAATGCCTTCACAGGAATAAATGCATTCTCCCTTTACATTTGTTTTCCTTGCAGACCAGCAAAGTGTGAAGGTAGAATCAACTATGCAGTTAAAGAATCAGAGTGTAAGGACAGATGGCAAGATGTCTGAAACATCTCAGATGCCCTGAAAACATATTTTTTAATTAGTGCTGGCCAGGAATTTCCAACAAACGGTTTTCCACCAAAAAAATTCCTCCAGCTTTTCCAGACTGAAACCTTAACCCAAAATGTAATAGTTTAAACAATTTTTTTTTTTTTTCCCCAGGAAACACCACCATATAGCCAAAGAACCAACTCTGTACTCTCACATTCAAAGCCCTGATTTGCTTGATTCAGATCAAGGAGTATAACTAGAGTATCTCTAAAAAGATGTGTAACCTAATCACTGCTCTTCAGACTACACTTGGATTGTAATCAATTCCATCATTTCCACTCTGTGCCATACAAGTGATTCATTGGACCAAAGGAAGCAAAAACAAGACTACCCGGAAAATGTTGGCATAGCTAAGATTCAACAGGCTTTGCTTTAAGTCTCCTGGACTTACTGTCTGTTCTCTTCCCTCTTTGTTCCCAAGCTGACATTTTCTCTCAAGAACTTACACAAGATATTTTGAGCTTCTAAGCATTCATTATATCCATTAATAAAGCACTTGTGAAAACACAGCAGTTTTGAAAATCAGTTCATTATCCAGAATATGCATTGTTCATATCAGACTTATATTTTTGGCCAAAAACATGCAAGTGTTAAAACATTCAAAATGAGAACACAAATGTGTAAGGGAATCCTAGAGATACACCCAAGTTTAAAGGAAACTTAGTTTGTGGGAAAACATGGTTAAACCAGTGGCAGATGGGTGATGCACTGCAGAACAGGGGGATTCCAGCTCTTCCAACATCTGTATCATCACCTTACTGAGTTCAGACTTTGCACAACAGTTTCATATTTTGGTTATGAGAGCAGATCAAAGACCTGCTACATCTGCATTAGAAGAAATGCCTGACATCACTGAAATCTACTGACATTACACTTCCTTATGAAATATTTTTAAGGGAGACAAATCTTAAGAGAGCAGAACCCTTTTGTGTATACAGCAGGCTTTCTCTTCATTGAGGTGCAGTCTCTGGGGTATAGACAAATTTCTCATGGAGAATTCCAGCATTTTCAAAGCTTGTTTCATTTTGGTACAATAAACCCTACAGCTTTGTATTGAGGAAGGCATGAAAAATAACACAGAAACTATCCCAAAATATATGGGTTTGGTTTTTTGTATTGATAATGAGTTTAAAATCTCCTCAAATAGAACTCAGTTTAGACGAGCAAACTCCTGAAATGCAATGACACATTCTCTACAAAGTCTTAATCCACATATACAAGTAGTATAAAATTAACATTATTTAAACAAATCAAAAAGAGTAGATGTGTTCTCTCGTAACTCAAACATCCTATTATACACCATTTTACTTTTTAATAGTTTGCAGCCTAAAATGCTCTTTGAAGTTCAATAATGTAGTTGCCAAAATTAGTATCTAATATCAGCAGGAAGCACACATTAAGGACAAGGTGACAAGAGAAAACATTTTCATCTTAGAAAGAGGTAACAGAGAAGCAGGGGGTGAAGTAGTGCTATTCTAGGTATTGCAAGCTGTTTGAGAAATTTTCTTAATACACAGGATGATGATATTGTTCTGTGCCATGGAGTTCATACCTCAGTCCATGTATTCTGAGCATGCACAGTGAAGCTGCCCAATTCCCACTTAAATGAGTGGAAGTTAAGGGCATTCAGCCCTGGAAGACCTACACTCTCTGAGATGAGGCTCCACTCATGCCAGTTTAATTTCAGGTTACAGGGAATGAGTCTACGAGCATTCTTGGGTATGCCTGCCTGAATCCATGTAAGTGCTTTAGCTTCATTCACAGAAAATGAAACGGAAGGTGACACTTACTCAGGAAATGTAGACTTAGACTTGCTACTGAAAAGCACTGGTGTGCAGTAAAGTACGAGAATTGCTCCTTGCAGCAAGGCAGAACCTCAGCCTCATACTCAACAGAAAAGATGGTAAAAGAATGATTATTTATACTGTACAGCTATTATCTATATTTATTTATATTTATATATTTATTATTATATTATTTCTATTCCAGTTGTATTATAACGAAGTAGTATTATTTATACTATCACACCATCACCTCAGAAAGGTGACAAGACGTGTAGAACTGCAAATGAACTAAAATGGGAAAAGACAGGAGCAGAGAGCAAAGCCATTCATTGTCCCAGGGGTGACCCCACTCCTGAAGCCAAAGGAAACGCCCTAAGCTGTCTGACCAGCATTCTCTCTCCCCACTGTCTAAACACAGTCCAAGTATTTAAAGGCTTTTGCCTGCAGTATATTGATACAGTTCTGTGCAGCAGCACAATTTTGTATCCCAAAATCCTTTCATTTTCCAGTATATTTTGAAACACAGAAAGTACCCTACAGTGAAAGCTCAGAAAGTTCTGTTTTATTGCCGTCTTTGCCATGCCCTAAATGGACCATAAATAGCACACAAGCTTTGCACTTTTATCAGTTTAATCAGGAGTCTCCGTTCTCTAGTGGTAATTACACACACAAATACCAGACCCCTTTGTCTAACAAGAGTGTATGAACATTTTTTCCAAATCGGTTTTCTCCCCCAAGCAATTCCTTCTTTAATCTTCAAAGATACTTAAATAAGAGAAACACACCAAAATAGAATCTTATTCATCTTTTCTAAAAGAGCAACTTGTTGTAATGAATTGGAAAACAATTCAAAATAAGGAATTATTCTTTGCTACTTGGCCATTTGAGCCCCAGCAACTCATTCAGGATACAAATATATATTTTAGCAGTACTATTGATATGGGTCTATAAAAGGACATGGAAAAAAATCATGAGTTACTATCCCAGGCTCACAAAATATCATTTCCAAAAGCACAATAACACTCTTGTCTCAAACGCAACTTTTTCAGACTTGTGCAGCACAGAACCCTGTGCTACAACTGAAGAGAAGTCAGTGACTGGATAACAACAGACTGAATAGTGAATGAAACACAGAACGCAATATTTCATCCAGGGACAAAATAAAGAAAGCTTGCAGAAATAGTATATAATCAAAAGAATAATAAGCACAAAAGTAAACTAGTTCGTTAAGTCAAAACTTGTGAAAGTGTTAAAATGTTGTAATTTTCTTTTTGTTTAAGTCAAGGCTTCAAAAGCTTTGGCAATTTTTTAAGGAATGTTTTTGTTTGCCTTTCCTCCCACTGTTGCTGTTTCTCACCCATCAAGGAAAAAAGAGAAACTATTGCCAAAAATAAGCCCAAACTCCATTATTGCTGATGGTTTTGTCAGAAAAACTGATAAATTAGATAGTATTTTGGCAAACATATATATTTGTTTTCTAAAAGAAAATCATCTTTGCATTACAGCAATTATTTATTTTAGTTTTGATAAGAACACAGATTATCACTGGCATGCCTACTGTAGAATTTTACAACAGAGTTCACACAACTCCAAAAACTAATTAGGCAGAATTTCAATTGAAATTGCTGAGACTTTTAAACATTTATCTTACAGGTGGAAAAATTCTACCATGACCTGTTCAGAGCTGGGCAGAACTGTGCGGCAGATTCAAGGACCAGAAGACTTTCCATTAAAAAAAAAAAAAAAGAAATACATCAACAGTAGGTTTTATTTTAGTCTAAGTAAGAATAATAAACTTTTCAATCCATCTGTCATAAAAAAAAAGAAATGGCTATGTGATGCCATCTATGTTTATACAGAAAGAGTGCGTGAAAGAAAAGCCCCCAGCCCACAGAGTCACTGCGGGGCAGCACCACTGAAGATGCCAGCAGCAGAAGGTGTGAGGTGCCACATTAAGTCTCTCCTAGGAGAATAACGAGGGCTGAGGCACAGGCTCAGGCACGGACACATGATCATCCGGCGCACTGCCTGTGCTGCTGTTCCATGTATCGGGCCCCGAGAGAGAAGCTTCCTGAAAACGGACGCTGCTGCCATGAGGCTGCAAAGCTTTAAAGACTAGGAAGTGAGAACAGAGTGAAGATAGCGTTCCCAAAGATGCTGCAGATAGTTTTCTTTCTTGGGAACATCCTCAGAGAAAAAGACCTCTCCAAGCATGAAGGCATTCGTGTTCTTCTAGCTTTTGTGTACAGTCCTGGGACTAGAGACTGACAGTAAGGACTTCTCCTCAAGGTAAACTTGGACATTGGTCTAAAGCACCTTTCTAGGTCTGAAAATGAATAAAATATTACAAATAACATACAACCTGAAGACACAGTTCACCTAAACAATTTTTAGTGCTCCACTTGAAAGCAGGCAACCTAGAAAAGCCAAAGTAGAGTGTCAATTCTTTATCCAGGCCACAGGGCAGTGGCCACAAGACTACTGTGTGTCACTTCACCTGTGGCCATAAGCTTGAAGAGAGAGGATACGACATTGCAACTCTCTGAAAGAACCCAATATGAGACAAAAAGGGGCAGGAAAAGGGGGAGGAAAAGCAGAGGATCTGGGAACAGCTGCAAACCAGCTGGGCATCCTAAAATACAGCCAAAGCTGGATGAGAGGCACAGCGGGGAACACTCACCACTTTTTGTGTCCTTAGGCCTTCAGTGTGAGGAAAGACAAGACACACGTGCACCCTGTGTGACTGCAAAAGGCAAAAGCCACCTACACCAACTGTTTGAGGTGCCCCAAGGCATCTCTGGGTTAATATTCATGGCAGACACATACATGCAATGCTGCAAAAACAGAGTAAGACATATTCTGCAAGATGGAGTCAAATTGATCCCTTCTTCACAACCTCTACAGAACGCTTGGCAACTGACATGGATTTTTAACTGGAGCCCTCGTTCCTTACACTTACTATATAAATGAAAGAATATGTTCTCCAGCTCTCCACTGAGATTCATCCTGAAACACTTCAGAGTTCTCACCTTGACACTAAACCATGAGCAATATCCTGAAAAATTACATGTACTACACCCACCGCTTTATTCTTAATTTTCCTAAGTTGAACAGATATCAAAAATTGTCACCCCTGTCAGTGGCACAAAAAGGGATTACAAATATTCTTAGAAGAATTTGCTGTGCTAGCATGAGGTTGATGATTATTTTTATCTCTTACAACAATTACTGGACTACGACTAACATACTGGTACTCCTTTTATTTCTTTAATATTAAATCATTAGTATCTTAAGAACAGACATTCATTAGTAAGCCTTCTCTTCCAAAGAAAATCAATAGTAAAATGTTCTATATTACAGATTCTTGGAAATTCAAGGAAAGAGATAAAAAAGAATTCTTACAGCGAAACAGTTCCAAATCACTAACCATTTCACCAAAAATATCTCACAAAGTATTAAAATAATGTATTTGAAAACCAGCACAGAACTGTAATTTTTCAGACAACCAGTGTGCAAATTATTTCTGAATGTACTTGGGGGGGGAGGGGGGAAGCGCTGTCTTTCTACCCACATGAATATTTATTACTGTCTACAAGATAATATAAAACTGTTTGACACAAGTGAAAGGGAATAAAATCATATGATTGATACTGGATCCCTAAATACTCTATTTCTCCCTCTTTTTCCTTTAAGATCATTAGAGTTCACTTTTTAGGGAAAAAAGGCAAACAAGGATTACTGAAAACTGACATTTTCTCTTTCCTTCAGTTAGAGGTCTCATTAGCAAAACTGGATCTGGATTACATGAAAAATGCAGCAGACCCAAATCCCCCAGGAACGCTCTTAATTTCACAGTCCGGCTCCACCTCTAACTTCACTGCTTGAGCCCTGCTGGGCAGAGCAGAGCAGCTGCAACCCTGCAGCTCATGCCCAGCAACTCTTGGAGGTTACACGCAAGAGGGACCAGAATCAGCTGCCTGTCTGATCAGTGTGGTCTCTGCCCGCTGGCAGGGCTCACACGCAGGCTCCTGTGGCTTCCGCTGTGCTCCTGACCGCAGAGGTCACAAATCCGCGAGCTGCCAGGATAATTAATCTGCCCAGCGGCTCAGTCCCTGCAACCCCTTTTTTCTCAGAGCCATCAGGGCCAGATGGATTGGTCTGGTGGAGACAATGTTCCCAGCCACCACTTTCCCTTGATCCTTCTCCATGGATGCGTGCCAGCTACAGAGACAAGAGTGTGACCACTGGAAAGGGGCTGCAAAAGCCATGTGGACGTAACCAGCCCTGCCAGCCATCTTTCCTAGGCTTTCTTTTTCCACAGGCAGCCATTAAGTGCTTCAGGTTTATGGATAAACAAGCTGTGGTGGCTTGGCTGCCTGTGCATGGCATAGCCATGGAGCATGTGGACCATTGATCTGGTGTTGCTTGGAAAAACAAGAGTAGCTGCAGTTGTACAGATCGGCTGAACCACCCAAGCATACTATTCCCAGAGGAAAAGGTTTTTCCCCGCACTCACCCAGCATACAAAGGTGCCAAGGTACTTTCACAGCCAGATTGGGCTGTGCTGTGTCAAAATACAAGGCCCACAAAGTGATGTACCTCTCTCAGCAGAGGGTTTATTCAGTTGTTTTGACTGGGAAGGCACTTTTTAAATGAAAAATCTCAGTTCAAAGACACGAGATTTGCTCTAAAAAAAGGAATTTTGCAAAAGATATCTAGAAACTGATGAGACAAGTGTGCTCTGTTCCTCCCAGAGACCCTCCTAGAAGCAGTCTGGGTAGGATTTTCTGGGTTTTTTTAAGCTCACTCGTGTGGTTTTTTTCCAGTACTATAAGTCTCTATTGTTAACTTATGCATTATTTAAAAGATACTGAGTTTAAAAATAGCTCTAACCTGCCAAGGGAAAATGGAAAAAGCAGCGAGCTGAAAGCCACGATGCTTCTCTTGCCGATTGTTTCAGCATGCAAGACATCACAGCTTTCTCCCGTTTTCATTTCAATTTAGTAGCTGTATTTGACATATGCCCACCCCATTACACCATCAAAGTATCTGAGGATAGCTCATTCCTGAGGGTGCATATTACAAGTGTCTGCGCACCACTCAGACAGCAAATTACTACCACACTAGGTCCTGGGATAGATATATATACATACATATTTAAGTTAAAGCCTTTGAGTTCACCTCTTAGGTGAGCAACTTACACTCTTTAACATGTTAATGCCCACAACTCCCTTTCAAGCTGCAGATTGTCTACTACCCTGCTTGACAAACATGGACCAGTTACAGTGGGGTGAAGTGATTTGCCCAAGACTGTAAGTGAAGCAGGGGTAGATCTGGGGACTGCCCACCCCCAGGGGTGCTTCTGGCTCCTGGATCCCCTTTGCTCTCCCTTCAGCTGCAAACAACCACTGGATGTGCAGGATGGGTGGGCTACCAAGGCAGCTCAAACACAGAAGAAGCTCTTGCACACATTGACTGTACACTATATTAAAAGCTATCTGGGGCAAGCACCAAGCCTTCTTCAGACACTTGAGACAAAATACAGAAGTGGGACTAGAATATGAACATCCTGGGGCATCAGGAAGCAATAAGAAGTATCTGAGACCAATCTAAAAATCAACAATGATCCTGACTCTCTATTTCATTTGTAAATTGAAATCCAGAAGAAGATAGGCCTGGTAGTACTTAATAATCTTTTGTTTATAAAAGTAGCAGCACTGAGCTCCACAACAGGAAAAGAGCAAACCCTCATTTAAAAACTATGTACACGTCAGAACTAGAAGACTGTTTCACACTGCAAGAGAAACATACATATGTTGATTTTAGCCCAAAACATTTCTCTGGAGTTTAGCTTTGTACTGATCTTATGCACTACATTAAATAGTGTTTATAAATGTTTACTCCCAAAGAAAGGAGAAAAAGGAGAAAAGAAGAGAGAGGGGCAGGCAGGAAGGGTTAGCCTGTTTAGAATATAGCAGGTTGTTCACATACCTCAGGTTGTTCACATACCTCAAAATTCATCATGTGATATGTATGCTTTCTGTTAAGAATAAGTAATAGTTAGAAACCTGTATGGGAATACCCTATACGACAAAGGTACAAGAAAACAAAGCTACCACTGTATAAATAAGCCCGTGGATAACAACAAGAGTATTCTAACAGTTTGAAAACATATAAAAATAACCCCAAATGAACCCAAGACTTCTGAGGACAAAAACCCCACCATCACCATCAAGCTCCTGACACAGATCTTGGGACAATTCAAGAGATGGTGGTGAGGACCACAGCACTGGGGCTGCTGCTAAGACAACGACTTGATATTTATGCACTGAGGAGAGTCTGAGAGAGTCCTTTCCTTACACAAATTTGCAAGCATGGAGACTGTCACCTTGAACTAACAGATGATTTGTTTCGTAAGTCACCCCTTGTTATAGAGGCACCCCCCAAATTATGAGGGGTAGCAGAAGTGCTGAGCGTGCAGTGAAAACACCATGAGGCTTCTAAACATAACAGTAGCTAAGGACAAAACAGAACAGAAAAAGCAATCTTTGTGTATAAATATACCTGTATGGTCACCTTGAAATCTCCCCTTTTTGAACACAGAAATATGCTGTGCAGTATTTTGGTAGAATTGGTACAGGACTAAGATCCGCACAGAGTGCAGCAGCACCAGAGTGCAGCAGATACCACATGGTACCTGAAAATTTAAAAATTAAGAGAACCATATTAAAACTTTAAGCAAAGATTGAGGGCAAGACGAAAAACCCCTTTGGTTACTTACATCCCTATGTCTCCAGCATGGAGACAGTTCATTCTTTCCAAGCGCAAATGCAATTTGAAATTAATCTGCAAAAAACTGAGGGACACAAATGTCCTGGACCTGATGTCCTTAGCAAAAAGAACCATATGTGAGAGGAGACTACGCAGCCCGCGAGCTAAGACAGCCAGGCAAAGTCCCAAGGGAAGGAGGAGGAGGAGAGGCACTGCTGAAAACAGTCGCTTGTAGGACTGCAAGAGCAATGTCATTCTGCTCTTGATGTCAAGCCAAGTAACTGCAGTACTCACACTGGAAGAGTTCAAAGGGGTACCTGATAAAGAGTATACTTTCCTGCATCGAGTATTCTCACAACAGTTGCAAAGTGTCTAATTCCAGAGATCTGTCACATTCAGTATCATGGAGTTGAAGAAAAGTTTGTCACAAAGACAGTGCACCTGTGTGACACTGAAAATCAGCGCTTTTCCAGCTATACAGTTGAAAGTGTTGTATGTGACTGTTGACAAGCAGAAAACAGTGCCTGGGTTAACAACAAACAGCCAGGCTCAGCGTGATACCAGGAGAGCAAGATGTATGTATTCTCTCTCAAAAAAATAAAATTAAATCATACTAAATAATGACAAATTCAATCAATGGGAGCAACACAGGTATAGAAAGGATGCAATGGAAAAAGCAATAGTGGTGACAGGTAAATGCTTGCACCAAGTTACAGCAAGGACAGAAAAAGCAAGCAGCCATTTTCTAAACTTTCTGAGATCTAGCAATACCAGAGCGAGACGGTAGACGACAGGATCCACAAGGCAGCATCAGCTGCCTCCTCTGTAGCACAGGTGCACTGATGCTGAAAGAGACAAAAAGCTGAGTGATATTTTGGCAACCAAGCCTCCTTAAAGGACAATGGAAGAGTCAACTGAAAATGATAAGATCCTGTTCGTTCAGAACTGGACACCAGCTGAAAAACAATGATGACATTTTCCAAAAGTTGTTAAACCTCTCCTGGTTTCTTACCAGACGTTCAGCTTGAGACTTTGGGAGTGTTGATATTATTTTAATGCTGTTTTTTTGTAACTATATTTTGTGTTTTACATCTTTTTTATATTAAAAAAAAAAAAAAAAAAGAAAAAGAAAAACAAAAAAACCCCAAATATTTTGCAGTTAAAAACGCCAATAACCCTGAAGACATTAAATTTGTTCTAAAGAGGAAAACTACCTTTACACAAAGGGGACTAGACAGGACTATTCAATCTTGCACTAAAGGGTGAGGGCTTCTTTGGGTCCTTACCAGAAAAACAAACTCCGAAAACATTCATTAGTAGATAATACTCAGTCACACATAGATGGTTACAGAATGAGAGTACAAACTGTGGCATTCATGATCACCTCTAAAACCAGTCCTGGTATTATGTTAAAATAATCTCATAACCCATTTATTATACAAATTGGGAATATTACCATTTATTTGCAAGTTACTAAACAGGGTCACATTTTGAATAATAACGATTATTTCAAGGCATAGCTGTTGCATCTGTAAGGAAAAGTAAAGCAAGAAAAAAATAATTCATAAACAGGAGTTTATCTGTTAACACCCTCTAATTTAATGCAATTTTTGTTAGTCACTAAAGCAGCAAATTTGTTGTTCTTCAGACTGATGCTGACACCAGCTTAATCACTAAACAGCTACCTCAGATTACTGAAGCATTTCTCTATCTCAGTTCAGAATCTATGCAGTGTCAATTCTTACATAGTAACAGACACCTAAGGAAACAAGACAGCTAGCAGATGTGTTTTAAAAATCCCTACATAGGCTGATTTGCTGAAAAAAACCCCTCAAATCAGGTTTCTCACATCCCATGTAGTCCTAACGACTGGGCTGTTGGAAAGCTTTTGATTTCCTATACATGCTCAACAACCATCATGCCTGAAAAGCAAATTCTGCAGCCAGCTACTCTGGTCCCCCAGTCAGGATGGCAAACTTGGTCCAAGTTCTACATCAGGCACTGGGAATTCTCCTTCCCATTAATGAAGAAACTTGTAGAAACACAGAAACATTTCTTACTGCAGCTTCAGTTTAGTGACAGCTGCATCCCCAGCGTACCAGCAAGCAGGCAATCCTGCTTTACCCATTTACAACAGCACAAAAATATCATGATCTGCTGTGAAATAGCTAACACAGCTTCAGCCTTTTAGCTTCTCCAGGTGGTTTCTCTGTATATTGATTATTCCTGGCTCTGGCTTAGTCTTCCACTGGCAATTTAAATTCCTTTGTCTCATGGCTCCTTTGTAGTGATCTGGAAGATTTTGGTTGCCATATGCTAGTGGAGGGGAAAGGATTCTTGATTTCTGAAATGCTCCTCTGCCAGCTCCACTGCTGACAGCGGTGAGGTGCCTCCCACAGATTGGTGTTCTGCCTCTTCCCTTAAGTAAGGACAATAACCCAAAGCAGAGGCAGTTAGCTGAATTCACAACCCCCTGGGAAAACGTGACTGCTTAGTTACAACACAGTAACAATAAAAATACAGCCTAAAAATTATACAAACACTTACAGTGTCCAAGTAAGCATATCTATAGCAGTTTCTACAGGCGGCCGGTGTTTAAGATCATTGTGCTCTGCTTAGGGTGTTAATTGTCCACACAGACTTAGAAAACCCTAAATGCTTTGGTTAGGTGCAGTGGATTTCAGGGCCTGGGATCTCAAAGGTGCTCAAACATTGGCCTCTTATTTCCATATAGTATTTAGCTCCTTCTGTTTGGCTTTCCAAGGTCAACTGAAAGAGGCTTGTTAATAATTCTGGTAACTTCTGTACTTTGAAAGCAGGGAGATGCACATTCCTGGAATATGCAATGCATCAAAAAGGGGTTTTAGGTCCAAGGCAAAGCTCTTTTTTTAGGATGTTTGCTTGCAGCTCCTGCTGAAGTCAACCAGAACTACTAATGTTCACCCAAGGGCAAAATTTGACATATAACATTATTTGATGCTATACACAAGTCTAAATAGAGATATTATGAAATGCGTAACTGAAAACCAGCTACTAGATTTGGATAAAGCAAAACTGAAAGGCAGCAGTTGTATAAGTGCAGGAGCATGGTTTACTTTGCCATAGCCCTTGTGCAATTCCATTAGCATTCTCTCTCTCTGCTGGGTGACACTGCTGAAACAAGAGTATTAATACATGTTTTGATGTATTTTGGTTTGAATTACACACAGATTTCTGCCTAGAGAAATTAAAGGACTAGCGGGCCAACAGTATAGAGAACAACTCATGATTTGTTCATTCCCCAGCCATTCCCCCAAGACCCACGCTGTCAATTAGATTGCACCATGGTGGTCTTCCTTCTCCCAGCGTGTGAAGGAAGGAGCTTAGGCTATCAGCAATATGGGGTGAAGGGATCATATCCTCAGTGATTTACACGGACCTGCAAACGATTCTGAAAACATTTTATAACAAAAATATTGAAAATGTCCACATCATTTCTTTGTTGAACATCAGCTTGAATACTTTTCTTATTCTTGCTGGCACAGTAAAGCATCACCATGTTGCTGCTTTGATTTCTCCATAACAGAAAGAAGTGCAGAGACAATTAAAAAAAAAAAAATCTCAATCACATTGTGCTAAACTATTGTACTTAAGGGAAAATTCTTTCTTATGAAAGGCTTTGTAAGGACCAGGCAGTATTAACCTTGCTTTTCTCATGTTCATTTCATGAGAAATGAGGGTTGCTCTCAGGAAAGAAAGTGCAAAAACTGAAACCAAAATAAAAGCAGAGTATTCAATTAAAAAAAAAAAAAAAAACCCTTTAGAATTTATCTCCAAAAGAAACAAGAGTTGTAAAGATTTTACTCCTCAGAAGTGCCAAAGTGCCCTCTTGTTCAATCTGCTCATTTGGGGTGGGGAGTGAGACAGAAATGGAAAGGAGAAAATTTGAAAGAGTCCCACTAGGAGGTAGATGTTCAAGTTCATCTCCCATATGAGAAGCCAAGTCCAGAATTTGCATTACCTACCTTGCTCTACAGTCTGCACACTCAGACAATGTCTAGACAATTCTATTGTTAAGTATCAGCCTTTCTATGCTGCTATTAGGAACAGGAGCCGTGCATGAATTACTTACAGTCTTAAATGCATCCCTACCTGTGTACAGAGGGAGGGAGGGCAGAAATACCCCTCTGTGTTTATGTGTGTGTATATATGTACCTGTACGTGTGTGTGTGTGTGTGTGTGTATGCACAGCTTTATTAAAAACAAAGCACAGAGGAGGTTACTACAGACAGTAATACAATTTATTGTGCTCTTTTTGAAGAACTGTCAAATAATAAATGCTCCTTTGAACTTTTTGACAGTCTCTGCCCATTCCAACTGGATTATACAATTAGCTAAAAGTGGAACTTTACTGGTCTAATCCATGGGCGTTACACCATGCACCAACATGAAAGCTATCACAACAATTCCAAGAAAAATATATATTAATACACTAAAATTTGCTTTCTTTTTTTCCTTTGTTTGAAGATAATTTTCTGTACAAAGTCCAAAAAGTCAACAGAAAAAGCAAGTGCTCTATATCTCTGAAATTTAACTTAGACTGCAACTTAAGGGGACATTCAGTGAAGTTTTCTCCCTTGTTTGTGCTTATATGAAAACCTTGCTTTAGTGGATGTTTACATCAGATTTTAAGGAAGGAGGAAAAGAAAATAAACTTTTCAAACATTTAATGTCAAACTCTTATTACTATATTTCAACCATGATTTCATCCAGGAATAAGAGTAAGTTTGCAAAAAAAACGGAATTTAAAAATTTAACAGACCATTTTGGAAGAAATGCAACAGGATGTCAATGAAATTTGGATTTAAAGGGCAGAAATTACATCAGACAGCAAACCTGTATTCTTGGGCCTAAAGTGCTGTACTTCTGCTGTCCAGACAGAGCAGGACTGGGATTAAGGTGAACTCAGAAGAGTTTCACAGCTCAGAAACTCTAAAAACACAGGCAAGAACCTGATCCTCAAGGGAAAGGCAGAAAATCAGAAGTATCAGCTACTCGTCTTTCACATGCCCAGCTGCAAAATTATATCAATCATACCACCAAATATGGAAAAAAACACATTCCATAAGAAGTGATGAATTGCATCTTTTGAATTCCCACAGTCTATCTAAGAGACAGGCAAAAGGAAAAGCAAAATATGATGACAGTGTAGCTGCCTAATTCAAGTAGCAACACATTACATATTTGCAAGCCACTGGAATACCATTCTATCTGTCTATTGTAAAAATTCTAGCACACCAGAAATCCATTAGCAGTGATGTTCTGGCAAACCACCAAAGGGAAATACATCCTCTTATAGCAAAAAAGAAATGAAGATCAAAGAATGATTAGGGATAAGCAGAGGCTAAAGATCAGTGAGGGAGTTCAGAAAATACATTGTAATGTAAGATTTAACTATTTTTCCAAAAAGAGAAAGACAAAAGAAACCATCTAACTTTGTACCAAAGCAAAGGCTGTGCAGATATAAATTAAAAGCTCCAGCCATCGTTTTTCATTAACACTGGAAATGTATTTATATTCATCTCTTTAGCTAGACTTGGCAGCTCCATTACAGTATCATATTCAGCTCAATCTTGCTGTTTCTCTGCAGCTTCACATTTCGTTATTGCCACTTACTGATGAGCAGCCTTCCAGAGTGAAGTACAATATACTATTATTCCTTGGCTGTTTTCTAGGAAGTGTCCTCTGTAATCAAATTGGCCACCTGACATGGGCAGAAATTCATCGATAATTTGATGCCTTTGGACAGATTACCATCTCTCAAGTAATTGGGAGAATTCCCTTGCTTTTATAATTAAGCAAAAACAGAGGTGATGCTAAAACATATGGCTACAAAACAAAAAGCTTTTTGTCCCTCCAATGATATGTAGAAATAGCTGACCCTTTAGGAAGCGGAGCCACATCAGAATTTCCTCACTTCTTTGCTCTGAAAACATGCATAATTCTATTACAGAAATATTACATCAAGCTCATTTTTTCTCCTTTCCCTCATCAAAACTTCATTGAACACTATCTCAATCTGACAGACCAAATGGAAAGTGTGATTCATTACAAGAGCAATAATAAGCAGTGAGACAATTGTAATCCTAGTGTCGCCACCAAGGCTGCCTTTGTGAAAGGAAGGTTGAATGGGTGCTACATGGAATTACGACATTTACAGTCAGAAAGGGCACAGTTTTGCTCTGACTGAACTGTTTTGCAGAGAGAAAATCGTTAAGATGAGGTATTTAGTTATTTCTACCATGATTTAGTCTCAGAACTCTCACTATGGTATATTTGATAACGTGCAGCAAGAGCCTAAAATCTGTCATGCCCTTTGGACATGAATGCTTTACTGTTGTTCTTCTGAAGCAAATTTCACATCTTTGATATTTAGGCCAACCTTGAGTATGTCATCAGGAGGGGTTTTACTTTGGGAGATGAGTACAGCCCATGCATTTGCAATTCTTTCTGTACGTTTATACCCTCCCCAATAGATTCTTCAGCAAGAACAAGGGGATTTGGTATGAGGTAAACAACACAGGATAAAAATATGTTGAGCTATTTAAAAAGCTGTATTTTAAGTGGTTATGTTTCTCTGGAAGAAGAAGAGAAGAAGATCAAGAGAAAAAAAATGTTTTTTCTTTTCAAATGACCTTTTACATCTCAAAAAAGGGCAAAAGCCCAATTTAGAAGAAATATGTCTTTGCAGGTCATCTTTAACAAAAGTACAAGATGATTCTTCTTCTTCATCTCACTGTATATCACACTAAATGACAGCATTTTATTTCCTTTGGGATGCTAGAAATAAAGTAAATGGAACAGAATAAGGACACAAGATAAATACTCTTAATTTTTTTTTTTTTNAGAAATAGAGCTATTATCATACAACCAGTACTTCAGTCAATTGATAAAGGGATTTTTTTTGGCTTACATGAATTTATTTGTATTTCATAGTAACACTAGCAGATTCCATAATCCTTCATTAAAACACTTGAAAAAAAAGAAAAAAGCTAAAAAGAAGTTCTTCTGATAAAGTGTACAAGTAAGGTATCTCTCACTGCTTCATTCATCTACTACTATTTCATAATACAACTTGGACAATAAAGAACTAAAACCAAATAGGAAGCAATTAGATACTTGAATAATTATAGAGACATAGTGGGTTCTGTTCAAATCAGAAGATTATTTAAAAGGAAAATTTGATTATAATACAATTGAAAAAAACAGAGAAATTGATGGGCCCTTAAAGAAGAATCACAATAACAAGGAATCACAAACTGCCACGTTAAAAGGCCTGAAAAGTATCAAAAGAGTCCAGGGGTTTGAATTGAGAGAGTATCAGGTTACAGCCACGCCAACCCTCATCTACAGTACATAGAGTATCTTTCGGTCATACCGAAAAAGTGAGAGGTTTACCAGTAGAATATTTGTCTGTCACAGGCCAGTCTACAATTCCAAAGCATCCTCCAGGGTGAAAACCCTCTGACAAAAGGCCATGCCCCTGACTCAGCCCAGCAAGCTGCTGGGAGCAGTGGTACGGGCGGGAGGGGACACAACCCCAGTGGGTGAGGGGAGCTTCTGGCTTCCTTGGCCACAGCACCCCTGGGAATCAGGGCAATGAGCAGGAGCAGTATTTGCTGCCAGATTTGCATTTGATAATTGGTGCGTTGGGATTTGAAAACCTGATGTTTGGGCATGTTTTGGAAGAGGAAAGAAGTCTACCCACACAGAGGGATTATTACGCTGGGGTTATTACCTGCTGCTTCTCATGCTAACACAGCCAAGAAGAAAACTGGAGCATTGTGTGCGAAGCCTTTCAAACCAAAGTGCAGAATTTGATTTGTTTGTGGTTTTCTTCAAGAAAACTCTTTCTGCATTAAGGTGACACAAATGTCTGCAAATGCATTTTTACTCACTAGCAGGTCCCAACCAAATGCAAATTACAATAAAGACCACATCATACAGAATATCTGGCTAAAGAAGCCTGTTTCCAGCCACTGAGTGAGGCAACATGGGCATGCCCATCTTGAATCTTTCTAGCAAAACACATTAAAAAATGCTGTATAAATTTCACACAACCACAGAAAGAAATAGCTGTAGGTTTCAAAGCTGCATCTTGCATCTGTAATAGATACTGCAAAGAAAGCAAACAAGTGCAATGCTTAGGTACAGGAGAGTTTGTGTGTGCAAATTGAGCGCTGTTATTTGCTGCCTTGATATTGTTGTAATACCACCTGTTGATTCAGTTTCTGTACTAAAAAAACATTTCTTAAGAAGGACCACTATCCTGAGTGGAAAAGGGCTGAATAACCTATTCCTCATATAATGATCTTCCGGAATTAAAGACCATGATTTTGTATGCTGATGTTTTTCCAGACATCCATTAGGTCCCCCAATTCCCCACCAGAAAGTCTAATAATTTTTACTATTTTCATTCTTCGTATCTTCATTCCTAGCTCCATGCATCCCTTGACTCCTTGTCTAGAAAGTAAATTTCAATTCATTTCACCGCTTAGCTGAGGAAAGTATTTAAGCCCTGAGCTAAAAGTCCTCCAGCACTTCCTCTGTATCTGCAAGTGCTATTTTTACAGAAGGTTATGATGCCAAAGTACTTCTCAAGGAGAAAGTAAAAAACAGGGCAGCATGGCTGGACAACACCTGTAGAGGCATAGGAAGGGAACTGTATCAGCAGGAAGGCTGCTGAGTCAGGGAAGAAATGCCCTGTAAATGATAGTAGAGAAAATACCTGCTATGCACATTCCATTTCATGCATTTTCTGCTTTACTACTCTCTTCTTATTTTTTACTCTGCCTACTATTTATAAGTAGGAATTCACAGGACCACAGTAGTGTTGTAGCCACGGGGTCTGAGAATCCAGGCAGCAGAAAGCAAGTAAGAAAAAATAATTGCTCCTATTAGGCCAACTTGTATGGCTGCTACTTGCTTTTGTAAACATGAATCCTATTCTAGCTTTTAAACCATAACCAAATATAGAAGCAGTTGGAAAGGTCAAGGGCTTGTTTTGTATTATTTACAGATGTTGCAGTAATCTAAATACAAACTAAACATTCAAGTAAAAACTCTGTTAAAAGTTTATTTAAACTGATATTATCTTATAAAGATATAATTCCACTTCAACAGTAAATCCAAAACTTACACTTTGACTACCGTAGCCCCTTTTACAGGCTAAATCAAAATTTAAAATCTCGCAGAATAGGTAAAAATTATTTGACTGTTAAAGTTACTGTCACTTGGAGACACTTGGACACTTAGAAGAAAAATTCATAGGTGCTGAAACGTTATTTGATTCTTTCCCTAATTTGAGCCATTTTACTTAAAACTTGCTAAATATAGCACATGATTGATCTGTACATATGAGGTATCTCTGTATATGTGTGTGTAAAATATATTTCTCCTAAATGACCTGGTAATCTAAGGTATATCATCAAGAAAGAAAAACATTATGCTAATAGAATGATAATATCTCTCCAAAATAATGAATCTTTTTTTCCTACACACACACACACTTACAAATCTACAGTAATACATTCCCTATAATTATTTTTGTGTCAAAAAAATTCAGACCATGGAAAGGCAATTTACTTAGTGCTGATAATTCCATATGTTTAATTACTCTACTCTAAACCAACACTGCTTCCAGTAAATGCAATTGCCTAAACACAGTAAAATACTCTTTATCACATCCATTGAGAGGCAAACAAAGTACTGACCTTTTCAGAATTTTTTTTTTTAATTGGCCAGGGAAGTATCTTACGAAGGGATGCACAGTGACACACTTGTAAATAACAGGTAAATTAAATAAATTATCTTTGTTCTCATTTTAACCAGGATGCCGATCAAGCACTCACAAGAATTTTACAGGCATCACTTAAACTTTTGCTATCCAAATGAAGTCAGTAGCAAACCTGTGTTGATTTCAACAGTGTTTAGCAGCAGCTGGTACTAAATCAACAAATCTATTGACAATAATAGGGAAATAACGGGTAACAAAAATTTGTTAGCCTAAAACTAAATTTTAATACAAAAAATAAAATGTAATCCAGTTATCAAAAGAAATTTACCCGTTCAAGAGATGTTTTAAGCATAATAGAAGAGTGTACAAAATAAATGGAAGGAAGGTGATTAATTTACTACTAATCAACATATGTTTATTGAAAATTTCTCCTGTCAAAGTAACCTGATTTTTTTTTTTTTTTTTTGCATGGGATTACAAATTCGGTAGTAACAGTGATTATACAACAAGATCAAAGAATATAGTTCATACTTACTAGTCAATTCTAAGGTTGGGAAAAAAATTTTTAAAAGTTAAAAAAAAAAAAAGTGTAAGTCCTGGGCAAATTTTGGGAACAATGTAAAGAAGGATATCAATTAGAAATGTAAAAGCTGTGCTACTTTTATACATGACACTGCCAAAAGGCAGCAGTGAATGTACAATTCAGCAAGGATACTGATACACTGGGGAGGTCATCAAAAGGCACAGAAATTATTAAAGGACTTAAAAGGTGCCATTTTATCAGAGATCCAAGAGCTCAGGCTTTTGAATATAACAAAAAGAACTGATACACTACACATACCGAGGTGGGAGGAAAACTCAATGCTACAGAGCTTTTTCAGACTGAAACTATGGTTCAAATGTTTAGCAGTTAGGGTAATTAGCTTTGAAAACAACTTATATTTTGACAAATTCTTAATTCCAATATGTCTTAAACACAAAAATTAAAAAAAAAACAAAACAAAACAACAAAACCAACCACAAAGGCAAAAACCCTGAGTGATGACACTACAAACAGGTGTAAGTGCATAATCCCAGGCATCTTCCGCAGCCTCAGGACGTTTAGTCATACACTAGTAAAACCCTGAATTTTTGCCTTACCCTTCTTTGTCTTTCAGTGCAAACAGAATCCATTGTCAGAAATCTCTGCAGAATCAACATTTTTCAATAAGCATAAAAAAACGGTAAGTCATTCAAAATCAGTTTGTACAAAATATGTGTTAGCAACAAGCGGAATAATTGCCTCCCAGAGAACAAAATCAACGTTTGAAATTAAGCAACAGTATCAGCAACAAAGTGCATCTCATGTCTGGTTTGCACTTATGACCATACATGATGCTTTTCCATCAGAGTGAGATGGGGAAAGGACGACTTCAAAAGAGGGCCGAGAAAAAACAATTCTGTTGAGTCAGCTGGAGTCCTGATCATGGAGCACATGATAAACATTCAAAGATCATGCAGAACACAATTCAGTACCTCATTCAGAAGACCTGAACCCAGTTTATATCGTGCTACACATAAATCGACAATAAATATTACAATTAAATCTTCAGAGCACTTTCATATAGTGAAAAGGCCATTATTTAAAGTAAGAATCAATTACTAAAATGTGATCATACCCAAGTGGGGCTCCTCAGCCTGAATGCATTATGAACAAAGAAAGTGAACAGAGCTTGAATTCCTTTGATCCCAGTAAATTCCAGCCACTAGTGAGAAAAATTGGGACTGTGTGCAGCCAAGATATTCATTAAAGTAACTAATAAGGGATTGGGTTGGACTGTAGGGAGCCCAAAATGGCTCAAAGGAAAAGCTGTTGCTCCTCAGGTTTGATCCGACCATCGCTTACCACACACAGTTACCAGGCATCACTACAAAAGTAACAGAGACCAGAAAGCACAGAGCACTTTTAGAGCGGGAAAGGTGGACAGGTTCTCTCAGGGTTCTCTCACTCCCTTCCTGTGGGTGACCAGGAGAAGCACGAGACTCACAGGGGCAGTGCAGGAGAAGGAATCACCAAAAGACACAGTAATTACAAACAGTGCAACTGCATTTTTTAAACCACTTGGGGAAATTAATCCATTTGAATTCCACAGAGCCAAATGCTTACAATTTAGAGCAAATTTAGGAATATGTTTTTCATTTACAGCTTACATGACACATTGATATTAGTGTTGGAGACCACTTGCCAAAAGAAATTACAGGCAAAGTTTCAGCAGTTTGTCTCATGAAAAAGCTGGCACTTGTCTGTCAAGCTGCCTTTTATTTTGCTTCTCTTTTCAGGATTTTTTAATGGAGTTTACAATCTGATCCTGTAAGGTTTGCGAAACTCTAGTTAAAAGACTTTCCTAATAAACATTCCTCAAAAGGCATGAGGAATGTCTGTATCTTTTTCAGCAGAAGCCGCAAAAAACATTCAGTGGCAAAGCGAAACAATTCAACTCCTGGAGTGCCAGGAACCTTCCAATATCACTAATCAGAAATAATTTAAATTAAGATTGACATATAAAAAACCATCTACCACTCTTTTCTGAATAAGCTTTTTTTGTTTAGCCTACCTTTGGACAAACTAAGAGAAAAGGGTGTTTATTTTCCACATAGAGAATAGAATGATTGAAGTGTTTTTAAAAATTGCCTCGTATGTAATCTTTCAGCCTTCTGAAAACAGTTGATCATCACAACCATCAATTTATACAGTGTGCTGGTACTCCCTGGGGACATGGCCAGGTACTCAATGGGAACAGATGATGTGTGAGCTTCCTGAAGTGGCAGTTTCTGACCACATCTCACCCAGCCTACTACTACTGCACAGATCATCTTCTACTAAAACATGCACCAAAGAAGTTAAATTTGTGTTGCAAGAAGAGAAAGCAGCTGATGGTTACGCTCCATCTGTCACCAGGAAGGACAGAGCAGTTCTGAAGCACTGAATATAAGCTTTTGACCCTTCAGCACTTCCCCATCACCACAAACCTGAAGATCCCAGTGTATTCATTCTCACAAAAAAAAGGACATGATCAGGGAGGGCTCTTCTTGTTATAACATGAGAAGCCAAGGCACATGCAGGTTGGTCAGATGCTTCAGGGAGCTTTCTGAAGGCCAAGCACCTCCTGAGTCCACACTGCACCTCAGAAGTGATCACACTCAAGAAACACTCTCTGCTTGTCTCCGTGATGGGAGACACCACAGCCTTTATCCAAAGGACAGTGCTGCAGTGTCGTATTTCTTGCCTGTCATGGCTTCCACAAAGTGGACTTGGGGTGATCCTCCCATGTCAGAACCCATCCACCCTCCAGACAAGCACAGACACTGCAGTTTTTCCAACTGCCCATCAATCGATGGGCAATCAGAAGGAGCGAGCCAAGCACGCTCCTTCCAAACCCAGCCCATGATCCCAGCTTGCTTTGGGCCATACCAACATCAGGTCTCAGCTGCTACACTCACAAAAAAACATGCCCTGGCCCAGGTGCCCTCAGACAGATCCATGTGAACAAAAGGAATTCAAAGAGGCTTTCAGAAACACGTCACATGTCCTGATGAGCTCTGCTGTTTATTCACAGTTACAACCCAAGATGAGAGTGTAAATGGTTGTGTTACTACATTTACGAAGAAATACGCGGCACGAAAAAAGAAACAGCCATTTTCTGAGCCACAGATGTCATCACAGCATTAAAAACTTCAAGGGGAAGGAATTAAAAGAAGGAAATGAGGGAGCACACTTCATTGCTGTGAGACTCCTGCACAGGTCCGGGTCCATGGCTGGAGCTGGCCACATGTGGAGGGTGGGAAGGCTGGAGCAGCACCTGCCTGTGCCACTGACCAGCCCTGGCTCTGCCAGTGCTGGAGGCAGCACTAAAGAGGAAGGCCAGAGAAAACAGCTCCATTCGACGCAGCTCTGAACACATAAGGATACTGAGACAACGGACTCATAAACACACCAAAGCCACTAATGCATCCCTAACCTCTGCCTAAGGGATTGAACCTTTCAAAGATACAGCTGATTCTATCTGAAAGCTCCTTTGTAAAATCTTCAGCCAGCTGAACAGGCAAGAAAAGTTAAAAAGAAATACTGTATCTTAAAAAAAGCTCATTGTAGAGACACTATGGCAACTCAGGGGAAAAAAGGAGGAGAGAAAGAATGGTTATATATGTGGAGAAAATACCACCATCATTGAGAAGGAAAGAAAAAGGAAATTACGTTGTAATTGTAACAACTTATTATTACTTTTTATTATCATTCCAGGTTATACTTCAGCATATTTTATATCTGCATTTACTGTGAACAAATGCGCATCACAACTGGTTGAGATCCAAAATGAGCAAGAAGAAAGCACACAGATTTCAGTGTTAAATTAGACTGCCACACTTTAATGCCAGTTGGAAAATTTTGTTTCCTTTCTCTCATTTGCATTCAGGACTTGCAGAATGCTCCTGTCCTGGGCCTCAGTTTTCCTGATGTGTGAATTGTCGATGTAAGCTCTGCTTCTTTTTCTTGCCTAGTTCCTGTATCTTCCCAGCTTGTTTTACTGCAGAAATCAGTGAGCATTTGGTTGCAGGCCCCTGTTGTGCAAGGTGGCAGAAGAAGGGAAAGTTGCTTCAACTAACACCCCAAATCAATGGTAGCAAGAGAAGTGAAGAGGTAAAACAGAAGGTATCAGGCAGTGAGGGAAAGAGAGAAAAGTGGGAGACCATGAACATTTCTGCCAGCCTCAACTGTGAGTGTACACAAAATTGACAAGGAAACAGTCGAAGAAAAATAAGAAATTTGCGCAGTACCTACGGTGATGGCAGAGTGGACAACTATTCCTAGTGGAAAAAGATAAGAAAGGTGTGTCTCTAGAGAACGGAGTCAGAACAGAGATGGAAAATACACAAACACAACAGAACCTAAAATAAAAAAGGCTACACAACAGGAGAATGTATAAAACAGCACAGGCAAATGCAGCAGAGAGAACTGAGAATCTGACAAATAAAAAGATGGATTTGAAAAGAATTGAGAAAATAACACTCACACAGAAAGCAGAAAAGAAGAAAAACTATTTGCGAACAAACATCAGGAGTCAGGAGCATATTTTAACCTCTGTTTTTTTTTTAAGTTCCCTGTTTGCTACTCTTATTTTCATTTCGAACTTTTTTTTGTCCATAGACTGGAGAGTCATATGAGAGAATGAATACTTTCACTGTGACTGACCACCACTGATACTCGGATATATTCAGATACACCAAGCTTTAAACAGCATGAAGACTGCAAGAAAGGAAACTGACATAGGCAGGGAGTGTCCCTCCTTTCTGATAACCTGTGTATTTTAAATTATTTTCCCCCTCTCTGTCCCCCATATCTCCTTTAACATTTCTCAAATGTGTATTACACATAAGAGCTAATTTTACCACAGAGGCCTGCTTCAGCATGCTTTAGATAATAAACCGATATTTTTTCCAGAGGAATCTTGAACCTTGCTGCTTACAAGAATTTAACAACTTTTCAACTATAGAGCTACTGTAGTCTAAATATGCACACAGAACATAATCAAGAGAGTAAGAACTGCAAAAGAAAAAAATATTTACAACTTTCTGAATGAAACAGGTTTTTTCACAGGAATGATAATTAAAAATACATTTTAAATGTTGCTCTGGTATACCTGGCCCTCTTTTTAGCTGTTGATCTGCAAATGATAATTCAGAGGTAGTTTAAAAGTTGATTTAGATATCATGATAGAAGCCAAACATCTAGACTTCCTTGCAGCCTTCTTCTTTGCATTTTGCACAGTTTGTGATAGAACTTCTTTCATATTGTAAAAAGTGTAGCTCTTCAAGAAAAGTTCATATTAAAAGTTCATTGGATTCTCGCACTCTTAAGAACAATAAGAAAGCATTTTGATAGTCTTACAATACACATACTTGTGCAATATCAAAGACAATAAAGAACTGACATAAAAACAGCACTCTGTTCAAAACAGATAAAATGGTAAACATATGTTTGTTTGTGTGTCTATGTGCATAAACAAAAAAATATACCAAGCAGTTTCCTTAACATACAGAGCTGCAGCTCATAAAATCAGAGCCTTTACTTCTCTTTTCATAGACTATAAGTAAATACGTTTACTTTTTTTAAGATGATGACCTGAAATGTATACTGTGAGGATAACACCAATCTTTTAGAAACTAAGTGTGACCACACCATTAACCTGCCAAATTAAAACAGGTTTGTACAGCCTACTCTCAACATGGTATAAATATGTATATTGCTGCTTCTAAGAAACATTTCAGTGTTGAGGATTTGGTGCTTTTCAGCAGAAAATTTTTCCTCTAAAGCTGTTTTAAAATACATTTGTCATAAAATCATACTTCTAAAACAGACTCTTTCCTGCTGCACAGTGTCTCCACTGGCTGTAACCAGCAGGGATTCACATGTGCTTTTTAACTAATTTTGGTGCACATAAAGAAATTGCCACTGTTTCAAGTATGTTTACAAGTGAAAAAAAGAACCTGAAATTTGAGTGGGTGTCATTGCAACCTGACCAGTTCATCTTTACAGCAGAAAAACTTGCAGCAATTGGACACAAACTCTTACACCAAACCACAAAGCATTGTGTTCAAGTATTAGACACTGCATTACTTAACAAAACGCTCCTATTTATTCTCTTTTCACTTCGTAACAGGAAAGAAAAGCAACCCCTATTTTAAAACAGCTGTGCTAGAAGACTACTTCAAAAACTCATTACTGAAAGCCATACACCAGATTTCAGTGTGAGTTTACTATTATTCAACCTTTCCTCGTAGACTGAAGTTCACAGTGCTACTGCCTTATAATGTTTCTCTGTTCCCAAAAGGCTGTAAACGCACCTGAGGAAACTTCATTTCCAACTATTCATTGTTTTTTGTGGATTAGCTGTTGTGCAACTGCTGTATTTTTTGCACTTGGATATTAAAAAGCTCAGTGCTATCAGTTTTTGGCAAATCCATCCTTTAATATCAAGTGAGGCTTGTGTGAGTGTAGTGATTTGCCTTTATGATAAACTGGCAGAAGCAAGGCCATACTTGGAGTGCTGTGTCCAATTCTGGGCTCCTGAGAACGAGAGACATGGAGCTCCTGAAGCAAGTCCAGCAGAAGGCAATAAAGTTGATTAAAGGACTGGCGCGTCTCTCTCACAAGGAAAGGCTGAGGGAGCTGACTCTGTTCAGCCTCCAGAAGAAACAACTGAGAGGGGACCTCATCTATGTCTATCAGTATCTGAAGGGAGGGTGTCAAGAGGATGGACTGGGCTCTTCTCAGTGGTGCCAAGCAATGGGACAAGAGGCAATGGGCAGAAACTGATGCGCAGGAAGCTGCACCCAAACATGGGGCAGAACTTCTTTACTGTGCAGGTGACTGCACTGGAACAGATTGTCCAGCGTGAGTGTGGGGTCTCCCTCACTGGAGATATTCAACAACCATTTGGACACAATCCTGTACAATGTGCCCTAGGACGGCCCTGCTTGAGCAGAGTGGTTGGACCAGAAGACCCACTGTGATTCCTTCCAACCTGAACCACTCTGTGATTCTGTAAAATGAAATTATATTACCAAAATGTTAGTTATACTGGAATAGCTGCCATGCAGTAACAATGGGACTATCAAACCCTAGAGTGGTACTTGAGAAAGTAACAGAAGAACCTAAAATATACTACAATAAATGAACTCAATACCTAAACCAGTATTTTTACAGGCTCTAAAACCTCCACTGGAAAATTACATTCCAGAGGCATCAGGTGTTAGACAAAAGTAGAGTAAGACACAGTCATTACTTACTGGTTTAGCGTCACATCTAAGATGAAAGATGATCCAAAAGCATCAACCTGGAAGCTGGCTCGAGCAATGTGGGTAGACTGCAATATGGAAAAGACTGGAATTACTATTAAGTCATGGCAAAACCTATTGTACAGGTTTGTGAATACAGAAACAAAATATATATACTGAGTAAAAATATGTCATTAACCAAATAAAATTGCATTGAAACAGACAAAGCATTCTATGACAATGAATCAAAGGTCAGTTTTCTGAATCTACAGACTTTTTCAAGAATTCCCCATAACACAGAGTGACTCAGTGTAACCCCCCATCTTAACCCATCTACACGGTAGGAAATGGCTCTTTGAACTCCCATCCTGGCCAAAACTCTGAGCAAAAGGAAGTGAGACCTCCCCTGGCTTATATGTTCCTTACCCTGACTCTGGACACAGACCAGAGAGAACAGCTGAGATATCACTGGCTTGGTCAGACAGCTACACACGCACAAATCTTATCAACACTGCCTGAAAGAAACAGTTCATTCAGACAGACTCTCATTTAAGAGCATACAGCGAGGGGACAGCAATGGCCTAAAATATAATTAGCTACATTTTCTGTAAAGCTCTGACTCACAACCCTCTAAAATGTTCCCAAAACTCCAAACCCTTGAGCAGCTACTAAAACCAAAGAAAAATGGATGGTAAAGAAACAGCTTCCTTTCTTTTCTTCTTTTTTTTTTGCCATATATTCTTCCCAAATTAGTTCCTTTAATTCAGTCCTATAGAGGGCAAACATGGGAATACTTCATAACTCCCAACTGCCAGACACAGAGTTTTATTCTAGTAATAGTGGAAGAAAACACTCAGCTATCCAACAGAAATGCAACACTTATTTGTAGACCTGAAAACTCCCAAGAAACAGAACAACCATGTTATTTAGCTAATTAATAAGGAAAGCTACTTGGAGACATTTTGGAACGGTATCAACTTTGTTCTTATTTTCTTTCAATTGAAATCTGCACATTAAGTTTCAAAGCATGTAGACAGAGGACTTGAGAGGAAACATTGAAGAACCACTTCCAACTCTAAACGACACTTCTCCAAATAAATACAATACAGGATAGTACAACTGTAACAAATGATTTATTGAAAACTCTGGGAAACATGGGACAGGATGGGACAATGTGAATCATCAAATTCACTCTTTCTAAAACTACTGGCAGGCTTTCAACAGGCATTAAATCCAGAAGAGCTGAGAATACCAGCTTCCTTGGAAAAGAACAGCAGCAATGAAAAAGTTAAGGAAACCATGACTTTTTTTTTCATTACATTTTTTAGTTGCCCTACAGCAAAATTTTCTTTTTATGTCTACATATATAAGCACAAGTATTAATAAACAAAAAAGACAACAACCAGGAATACATATCCACAAACAGATGAATCCTTTAAAAAAAAATACAAGTCGGGACAGTTTCTCCTACTAGAGGATGCTCAGGCTGAGGGCTCTCTATAAAAATACCTGGCTGTGTCACTGCAGTGGATGTGCACACAAAATTGCACGACAAGAAATTCCACACATTTACATTATACTTCAGAAGGATGCAGTAAAACTGGAAAGCTCCTTAGAAGGTGTCTCAATAGATACAATTCAGTTCCAGATATCCTTCTAGCTATCTCTACTACATCTAACCTGCTTTGTAACAGGCCACCAGGTCATGCTAAACGGTTCTTGTAATTTCTGGATAATTTAAGATCATCTTTTTTGAACAAATGTATAGTTTTTGACCAACTGACTATATGTTTTACACATAGTTTACCTCATCTGAGTAAATAATTGTAGTGGTTAATTGCCACCAATATTAAAAGCCTACTTTCTATCAAAAAAGCATTTAAAAAAATAAAAAAGCAAATAAACAAACAAATAAAGACATGGCCAGCTGGTATCTGTGATGCAGACACCCACAGAATGGACAGACACCCACAGCACATACGGCACCCACATGCAGGACCATCATTTCCCTGTTTCTGGCCTGCAGCAGCTAAATACAGCAAAAAAACCACCATCAAAAAAATCACCACATCACCATTGTTGTTCCTTTTCCACCTCTCAGGCAGCAGAGTCTGCTTTGAATGATTTTAAAATTTCATCGTCTCTTACTAGATGTGACTTTTTAGGCTGCTGTTCACAAACAGGATGTGACAGGCCAAGAATCAAGCAAGGTACAAGGGACCAATGGCAGTTCTGTCATTCCCTTGTTCCACTGCAGCCTATCTGCTAATGTTAACTAATCTTCATTCATTCACCTGCACTGCAACAACCACTTCCTGATCAAAGCAGTAACAGAAGTCCAGTTTTTTGATTCTCATCATTACATTATTAAATGCAAAGAACATTCTACAGCTCTTTATTATTCCTGTTTGTTAACAACGTAGCTACAAATGCCATCATTTAGATCTCTATACACAGTATAACCAAGTCTTCTATATGACCACATGCTAGAACCAGAAGAGAATTAGAATATAAAACACCTAACTTGGATTTCTAAACGGACATATACTAAATGTAACATTTGCCATTAAAATGTATCCACCTCATAGACCATAAGAGCAGAAATGACTCTATTGTATTGGTTTGGCTTTTAATGCTAGGTATATTGCACCATATCGATTTGGTCTGGGAGATTTCCTCTCCTGAACACCTCTAAGATAAACAATTACAAGGCTAATGTATTTCTAAGGTGACCCTGGACCACAGTTATTCCCTGACAGAAACTGATAATGTGGATTTAAGGGAAAAAATATATATTAATAAATTAATATGAAAAACATTACACAGATGTGACCACTCCCCAAGACACATGGTGCAAACTCAGAAATTTACCATTAAGTTTAAGCTCAAGTCCAATCAAGTGTATCTCAAGGGTATTTCAAACCTACCAAGATACCAAGACATTCTGGATAGCCTGACAAATTCATCCCTTTCCAGAAATTGCATCCCTTCCTGATATGTGTTTGTAAAGCACCGTCACACTGCACACTGTGGGCTGTAGCCGAAAACGAACAGTTCAGCCCTATCCTGGCCATGTGTTCCCACCTACTCTCCCCTGTCAGCTCACGTGGCTAGCCAGAAAGTCAGACCAGCAGCACAAAGTTAATCACCACGTGGAGGGGGCTTGGTTTTTGTCAGACAAATCAGCTGATCTAAATAAACCACAAGGTACATGCAATAGAAAGAAGCCAGAGGGGACACACAAGAAACAATGAAGAAGAAGACAGATTCCTTCTTTCAGCTAACACATCTCATCCAGCCTAACAAAAAACTGCACCCTAATAACTCCAGACAAAGCATTTTTTAGGGTAACAGTTCTAAATATCTGGTTAAGAACCACAAAATAAAGAAATGGATTTTAAAAAGTCTCGGCTCTATGTTATGTTTAAGCACATCTACCTGCCTGCTCAGTGAATATGTAAAATGTCAGCTGCAGAGGAGCTTACGTTCACAGACATATGACAATAAAAGAACCCAAAGAGAGGAAATGCATACTTTTCCATCTATACCACCTCAGTCAAGCAGAAGTAACAAGAAAGACACCTGCAAAGGCTTCTCTAAACCACTGAAGCAAGACAATCAATTATGTCATTCAGTTCTCAAACCCAGGAACTTTCTCAGAAAATCTGAGGCTTTTGCAACAACCATCAGCTTGACACATCAACGGCAGACAACTGAGTCATAAAAGGGGAGTTCCTGCAGACCAGAAGATGCACTCAATGCAGAACATGAACAAGAGCCAGGAAAGGAGACTCTAACAACTTAATGGGAGGGTGCAATGTCATGCCTCCAAGACAAACAAAAAGTTCTGAAATTTTAATGTCAGGCAAACAATGAAGAAATGTATCAATAATAGCTCTGAAATTAGCTGCAGTAATTTCAGATGCAATTTCTAGTGGTGCATAAAGTGTACTGCCCTGCAAAACCCGCTACAGAAAATACTAAGCATCCCATGCATCTAATTCAACCATGCAAGAGCTAACCTCTGTTAAAGATTGTGAAGTTTAAGCATCTCAGTGAATGTCTGAAAGGAATCAAGAGTAAATGGAGTGGAAAAGATTATTTCAAATCACTAAGCACAAAGATATTTTATCTAAAACAAAGATTAAAAGCTTGAATTCTACAAAAACAGAAGTGGTATGCAAACCTTCCTGCCAAACCAAGAGCAATGTGATTCAAATTATTTTAAATCACCTGCTCCATGCCTCAGGGATCACTGTAGTAATAGAGGAGGTGGACAATCAGTACGAAACATGACTATTTATTACTACAAAGAAACACAACAGAATAATGATGTCCCTTCAGGACTCCTGTTGGGGATCAGCTTTCTCCAGAAACTGGCCCCAAAGAATGAGCATCTGCAAAGGGAATAAATGCCCATCAACTACAACCAACGCACATCACTGCAGATCAACATCAAGGCACTGCTCTGGAGGTAACCTGAAATATGTTTCAGAGATTTTCATTTCAAATAGGTCAAATATCTTAACCACCAGTGAAACATTTACAAGCTACACACTTTCTTTAATCATCAAACTAACAAGAATTTTAAAAGGAAAAATTTAGACATTTTCCTCACATTGTGTATAATTAGCTGAGTATTGAAAGCAGCACAGTAACATGATTACTAATATTTTTTCTCATAAAATAAGGAAAAATAATTAAAAACGTGTTGTGATGCAATGTGCAGTTCCTCATAGCATGTTTCTTCCTCCAGAAGTATCCTTAATAAAGCACTTAGATGCTTTTTTTATAAGTTTTCCTGGAAGAGATTACAAAAATTTCTGTCAAAAAAGAACAAAGTATTTCATTAAAAAAATTGAGGAGAAAATCCTATTTATATGTTTGCCCTTTGATGTAAAGAATTTTTTATTTACTACTATTTATAGCATTGTAGTTTCTAATTAAAAGACTCTGATCAAATTTGTAGACTTGAAAGAAAAGCATCAAGAGAATCAAGAGATAAAATAATACAGGATGTTAAAGGAAGAAAAAACTTTAAAAGTTTGCTTCAGAGCTTGTAAGAACAATAAGATTTTACAGCAGAGACATTTGGAAAGTCAGTCACATTTACAAAATAATAGATTCCTTAGATATTAATTTAATTTCCCCCCTCTATTTCATAAAACAGAAACCTCAGCCTGTTAACAATCCCTTAACTGTGTATGAAATAACTGTTTCTTAAGTTCAATAATGACACAGATAATCCAATGGAAAATCAAAATAAATATATTCATGAAATTAAATTAAAAATATGCTAAAAATTTTATGTAGATTTACCTATATTTGCTGTTTTGAAAATAATCATTACAAGTAAATTCATGCTGGAGTAGAGAAATACAGTGCCAAATGGCATACCGTAAAAGAACACATAAAATTTACACACTCTAAAATTTTCAGCCTCAGTTTTGTTGTAATAAATCCAGAGTTATGCAGAATATTGTTGCTTTATGTAAAATAAGAAATCTGTTCAAAAACTTACTGTTTTACTTGTACTGGGAAGAAAAAAAAGTTAAAACTTTGCTTAGAGACAAAATTCAGAAATAAGCCTAGGTCTAATATTAAAAATATATACCCCAAGTGAAAGACTCTTCTTTTAAAAATACACAATAAAATATAACTGCAACATTATTTCCTCAGGCCTTCTCTACTGCCATTTTCAAAAATCTAATTTTAATCAAAAGTTCAGGATCACTGAACTGGATCCACACATCATAGCATATTAAACAACTGCAAAATCTCTTTTGTTGCTAGCATTCTTATAATATTTATAGGCACTCATTTACTGTATTAATCATCATTATTTGACATTCCACATGTAAGCTCTCTCTTTTTATCCAGTGTATAAATCTAAGTATCTTTGGGGCATTTGGCGGGGCGGAGTTTATTTAATGAAAAAACTGCAGAATAGAATCATGGTTTGATGAAAATGCTTTTACAACTACGTCTTTGGGGCACATTTAGTAAATCAGTTATTTATTCTGAGGAAAAACTAGAAATAAGAAAATATTTTAATAGATCCATGTTCATTTTTTAATCCTGGATCACACATCTGTTCTCCATGCCAAGTGAGGGTGGAGCACAAGGAGAGCTAAACACCATCAGCTAGAGTGTAGTGCCAAAGCCCAGTTCACTGTGGTCATAAACATGACCTAATATAGCTTTTCTTCATAAACATCATAGAATCAATGAAGTCAAACTCAGAAGCAAGAACTACTTGTACCTCTAAAATGCCAGTAATTAGTCTCCTCAGTAGAAAGAAAAAAAAAAAATTATTACCAAAAAAAAAAAAACCACAAAAAAAAAAAACAAAAACCAAAAAACCCCCATACCTATTTTGCTTATTTCTGTGTTTGAACAGACTGTTTGAATTTACTCAGTCTATATGGGAGAACAGTAACAGGAATACAAGTCCTGAGCACAAACCGATGCATCATGTTACACAGGTGTCACTGATGCAGAGTCAGTGCCTGGGGAGCAGCACGGATCATTCTGAGGTCCTGCAGAGGACCCCTGAAAGCTTCTCTTCCAGCTATCCTTCCTCAGCTGCACTCCATCTTTCTCAAAAACTCACCCAAGGATAAATGATGGAACAATGAAGAGAGGAAAACTATTGGGCTGTCACTGCCAGCAAATTTAGCAAGAGCTACCATTTGACCTCACACCTCTAATAGGACAAATTTGAGTCACTGAACGGGCAAGAAGCTGCTACACAAGAGGCAATCTAACACTTGCTTCCAGCACCAGTAAAGCCCCGCAGCACTGGATCTCACACTCCTTGTGCTTTTAAGTGTAGAGGATGATGTTAATTTGATTCTAAAATTTTGTTGGTAACTTTTGATTTCCTATGAGACTAATTACTGCAAGTCTTCAAATCACTGTGAAAGGAAGAACTGTAAGAACTTTTGGGAAGTCGTATTTATTTTTTTTACCCTTTTTCTGAAAGTGAAGCAGCAAAGATTCGCATATAAAAGGCTACATACAACTAATGTGCAAGAGGTCTTAAATGTATCACTACTGGGGCAAAACCAGAAGAACTGCTGACTGCTGACTGTTTTTAAAAACCTCATGGTTTTAAAATGCACTCAGTAAGGTGCTTCATCAAATACTAACGGCTAGGGAAAGCATGATGAAATGCTTTAAGTGTTTTAAGTGTGAGTAATTAAGTATAGGGTTACATAAAGAAAACAAAAGTCATGAATGAAAACTTGCAAAGTTCAGAATCTTTTCCTGCCATAATTCATAAAAACTTCGATGACCATTGAAGATCACACTTCTAAAACTAAGAGACGGAGCAGACCAAGCAGAGACTCACCCTGTGACCCAGAAACACCACTTTCCATTGCTCCCCACAGTGACTGTATCTTTCAGAAAGCCAGATCCAACAGGAAAAGCAATGTACTGGAATGTCTAGGAGCCAGAAGAAATACTACAACAGCAGTAGTGCAGTGTACCACACATTAGCCCTGGACCTGGCTGCAATCCGACGGGGAAACTACTTCCTTGTGAAGAAGCATGAGATCAGAGGGAAAGGACTCCAGCAAGGACAATCTATCCTTGGTGAAATACCCCTCTCCCAGGGATGCCTGGCAGTTTCAAGTGGGCAGAACCCAAATGAGCCCCTACTCATGCACAGCTGCAGTGTGAGAGGCAAACAACCGACACATCACCCATCTGCAGGGGGAGAGAACACAAAACAAGGGCAGAAACGCACATGCCATGGGCAGCACTTGAGCATGAACCCATCTGGATCACTGTGTCATCCCTCTGGAGAAAGGACTATTGTCTCAAAACACCATTTAGGCAAGAAGGAAAACTCAACGGATCCAACAGTCAGGAGCAGTGAAGGCATTTCCTTTGCTGAAGCAGATGGTGCCTTGAGGTCATTTTTAGCTGCATGTTTTCCAAGAAGAAATCAACAGCATTTAAAGGCCCCCTTTTCAGCATGTCTTGTAGTCTTCAGAAATGAAGGAACAGAGTTCCACTGTGAGAGGAATCTACAAAACCCCTCCATTAAGCCACCTTTACATTATAAACAAACCATTCAAATGTAGTAAAACCAGTCCATACTAACTTTGCTCCTTTATACAAGTATCAGTGACCAAAACATTTTTCAGCAACACAGTGACACATTCCAAACATTTTCAACTGGTCTTACCTTTAGTTTGCATAAAAATGAAAGCTTACTACCAAAAGATTAGCTCTGCCCACTTAAAGGGACAATCCCTCTTTGACACCTAAAGCCTACCAAGTTTACTGACATCTTGTCAGTATCAGAGGCTAAGAAAAGCTTGACAAAACTTGCAGACTCTTAGGCATGCCAGTACATTACTCAATCAATTCCACAGATAATACTTTTTAAATATGACTCACACTCCACATTCAAGTATCAAAGTCCTGCTCCAAGTTGGAAAGTGCAAGAAAAGCAAATTTCAAAACCCCTTTTCCCCTTGATACAGCCTAGGAGATCAAAATGAATCAACATTTTCACCATATATATTTTCTGAAACAACTGATGGATGGATTTTTTTCATTCCCACAGAATTTCAGGGGTTGAAATACTCTAAGGAGACATTTCTGGAACAGAGTGTATTCCTACATACTGCTATACTTCTGGGCAATTTTTGAGCTGTAAGTTGGGGCTGTAGCCTCCATGCTCCTATACATCACACCTTCATTAAAAGGCATTTACCCACACGAATTTTTCTAAACTTTGCATTAATACCACATCCTGGAATATGTTTTTTCTAAAGCATGGTCCCTTGCTACAGTTTTCTGGTCTGGTAACAACAACTTCATTTAAAAACAAGGAAGAGAGAGAGCGACTTTAGAGTGAGTTTAGTATAGGCAGACAAATCAAGCTGGTCAAATTACCGGATGAATCACCAAATTTCATTGTCTGAGGGCAAATGCCCAGCAGCAATGCCGTGCTTCTTAACTTACTTTAACTGAATCCAATTTTCAAGCTGGACTCCTAGCGACCCAACAGTTAAAACAGCTCTACATCATTTGCCACTTTCTTTGAATTCTACATAATTCTTTAATTTCAGGTGACGCTGGCTTTCCACTGGGACTTACCCAACCAGACAACCCATGGTAGTGCATGCTCAGCCTGGCAGAACACATCCTGTCCACATGCACATGCACTTCAGTCACCTTTGCTGTTCAATGCTTAACAATAAAGTTCCTGGGAAAATAACAAGCCCTCTCTCACACCATCCTCCCACTAAAGTATTAAAAACTTGCACAGATATAATCTTGTGTCCAAAGCTCTCGTGTGTACTGCACAGGCTTCCATCTGAGGAGAGAGACATTCCACATCCACGCTTGGCTGTGGCTCAGCACAGCTGCCACTGCACAGTTCAACCCTGCAGCAATGATTTCTCCTCTTCAGATTAATGAAACTATTGCAGTGGCTTCAGAGGGGTACTATCAGGGAGCATCTGCAGCTATGAAGAGCACAGTTTCATCTGACAGGTCTCTGCGATCCCATACGTGCTCCAAAAG
The DNA here is from genome assembly GCA_013397935.1 of Dasyornis broadbenti. Classification (NCBI taxonomy): domain Eukaryota; kingdom Metazoa; phylum Chordata; class Aves; order Passeriformes; family Dasyornithidae; genus Dasyornis; species Dasyornis broadbenti. The sequence goes on from VZRN01000405.1 coordinate 508,502, forward strand.
ACATCACTGCGGATTAGCATATCCTTGCACTATCTAGGAGACCACTGGCAAGCCAAAGGAAAGAAGGCAACTAGAAGGGTGTTGAAGGCTTTCTTGTCTGAAAGTTTTCCACAGACAATCATAGCAAATTTGACATTGTTTAAAATAGATTACTTAAGTCAAAACTAGAGAAAAGGAAGACAGGAAGTCACAGTGATTTCTGGAGATGTTAAATACAGCAGTTTTGGTTAACATGTAAGAAACAAACAATTACACTATTTCTAGAAAACACAAAACTGAAAAAATATTCTCTAATGACAAAAACACTGAACCATATCAGTAGATATAGGAAGACACTACAATCCTGTGTCCGGTCTCGATCAGCTGACAGTACCGGACTTCACCCTCCACATCCACAGTTACCCAGACGGAGAGAATACACATGGGTCTGGGCTGGCAACCAAACCATCTGACAACATGTGAGCTACTTTCCATGAAGCAGGAGAGCAGTCAGCTTGGGAGGACATGCAGCCTTGGCTCAACCCCATGGGAATGGAAGACAAGGATCTGTGTCTTCCATCCTCTCCAGGCACAGAAACCCAGCGGGAGGCAGCACCAAGTGGAAGGACCACAAACCTCAGCAGAGCTGATTGGAGAGGGAAAAGCACTGAGCCAGTGCTAGCGAGAAGAGCCCACAATTTAGGGAGCTGAACCTTATCAGGCTTTTGAAGGTTTTATACAGTTTGATTAACCTTTAAGCAGTGTTTGACAGGATAACTGTGATAATGTTTTCACAAGCAGAGCCCTAAAAAAAGTTGTTAGTTTTGAGTCACTTGAAGACTGGTATCATTGGGAAAACTACAAAAGGGACCTGGACTACCAGAAGGATAATACATCTACCATGACCTTTTAACACATATGTCCATAATGCTCTTGTGGCAAACATTTCAGAGTGAATGTTAACTTCACATGTAGTTCCTCCAGAATATGGCTAAATCTCATCAAAGTTTACCATGACGCCACTCAGGATGCAACACTCTTCTACACCATGAATGTGTTAGAGCTGATAGAGCTGATTAGCCAAGGTAGGAGTCCCAAAACAGGTATACAGTGAAACTGTGGCAGAAAAAAGACTCAGTATGATCCTGCACTCAGGGCACCAGCACAGACCAGGAGTGAATAAATATATTCATCACCAGAGCTGGAAAGGACTCCTCTGTCAGACTTTGCAGTTACTACACTGATCATGGCAACGAGCAAATGCTGAGAAAATACTTTCTACATAAATTGTTACATCTGAGCCTTTAAGATCCTTTCTGGCTGTATATAAGCCTGTTTTATGAGGCTAAGCCATAGCTTTAGGAATATCTCTCTTTCCACTCTGCTATGGCACAAGCATGAGAAGATGACACAAAACAACATGAACTCTGAAGCAGCAGCTAAGAGAGATTTTTTGCTGGATGATTTTTTTTGGACTTACACATTTACTGTCATAACAAATCTCATTATCAAGCAGGGGAAAGACTTTTCCTGATATTAGCTTGCAAAGAAGGATAAATTAGGAATTTGAAATATTCTTTGCCTATAAAATACCAAAACACACTATGAATACTTTATAAAAAGGTGTATCTGAAAGTGCCTCCTACATCAGAAATCAAAGGACACTCTTAATGCCCTTACATCATTTGACTCACAATCTATAGCAAAGTTTGGCTTTCAGCACTTTTTTCCTCTTCAGGAAGGCAAGACATATATCAAGAGTATGAATATTTTAACCATCATTCACGTATTCATAAAATATTGCTATGTTGGTGAAGTATCTTATCATATTGCAGAACTGCATACATTGAACATAAAGAATCACACACATTTTGCCTAATGCCTTACAAACCTTAAGAGAAGAGGCAACAAGGCAGGAAGAAAACCAAATTCAGCAATAAACCAAATGCATGTTATTACTCACTATAGCCCCTTTCCCAGTTTAGCCTCCTCCCTTTTAGTTTTGTGTTAGGATGATCGAAAATTGTGCCTAAGTTTCTCCAAGAGACAGCAGTCATTTAAGTGGGCAGAAAAGAATTTTTGAATCAGGCAATTTCTCATGATACTTCTCCTTCCAACAGTCACCATCCATCAGTCTCAAACTCTAGAGATGTTTTATAAGCCACTCAACAATTAGAACCCTTTTTTAAAGAAAAAAAAATTGCTGTTCATTGGAGCTACCCAACACAGTAACTTACACTACCAACAGAAGTTGACAGCATCAGAACAGAAAGCAAGAGTCACCAGTTTCAGAAGCACCTGCAAAGAACAGGGATATCCTGTTTGAAGGCGAGAGCAAGAGGACAAGAAATCAGAGAATCCAATAGCAAGACTAGGCAACACCTGAATAACTAATGAAGATTTCAAATCCAAGTGCAAGCAGAGCTATGCAAACTCAGCATGACAGAGCAAAGCTTCTCTGAAATTGACTATCAGCAATCAGAAATCATTTAAGAAATCTGCAAGCCGTGGTTCCAAATCAGTGTATGCAATTGTATCGTTTGGTCGCAAACAATGCGAGCTGTGGAAGACAAGTTCTTTACTGAAAACTACTGACTCACTCTGGACTACAAACAACAAGCACTTCTGTCTCCAGACAGAATCAGTCCTGGAGCCCCTTCAGGCCAGGCTCCCTAGAACCAGGTTATCCCTTTTACTCTCTCAGAAGGAATACAGCATACCCTCATGACAACAGGCAACGAGCAAGCAAAAAACAGCTTGAGAAACAGAAATTTCTACATCATTAATGTCCTACACAACCAGCAGAGACGAGTGAATCTCCATCCATAGTAGGTCAGAACCTTGTTCCAACTGAAAATCACTGCAAATCTCACAAATTTCCTCAGAATACCTAGATATATCAAAAATGGATAATGCAATGAAAGCTCCAAGAGGAACAACGCTGTCCCTTAGACTGTGTGTGCAGACCTACAGCATGACCACAAAGTGCTGGCCCTAAGGAGAACTAGAACCCTTGCTAGTGTTGAGCGGCAATCTCTGACTGAGAGCAAGATCCCTACTGAGTTATACCCAGGGCCAAGGGAAGGCATCTGTTGGGTGAAGGCATGTAATGATCTCTAATCTCACGCTAATCTTCAACTGAAAAATTAATCTTATCTTCCCAACCATGACACTTGATCCACTAAATGCTATTAAGAAAAAAGGCCCCCAAGTTTGCAAAGGTGTCCTTTGTGCTTTGTTTTGCTCTCCTTCACAGGCAGAAGAACAAATACAGGCAGTGGGGAGAGATGCTTACACATTCCCACATTTTAACAAAGAACATGCCTGCACGGTATTGACGAAAGGAAAATATTATGAAACTTGTAGTTTCCCAAGTGCTTCTTACAATACCAAATCATGGCTTAAGGCACGGTATGAAAAGGCTCCTTATAAATATCCAAGGTGGGAACTTTCCTTCTTTTAAAAACAAAAATCAAGATTAGCCTTCACTGAATGTCACTGACATAGAAGACTTTCATCTTCTAATAGGTTTATTTATGCAACAGTAAATTAAGTGTCCATTGCTAAGATTCTGGGTTGCGTTAATCATAATATAATATTAGTGTATTTTTAGCTATATCTTATCTTGATTATTCTATTGATTAAGTGCTGTACAGCTGCTAACAGGCCCTCTTTGGGGAACAGAGAAATTGAAATACAGGAGTGTCACAAATACTAGCAGTGAGTCTATTCTGCAATGGAATTAAAAGCAGAAACCCAAAGCACATGAGTTCTCCAATGTCCACTATATACACATCTGAACTATATACTACGCACATTAAAACATCAATGACATGAACATGTAATAGCCTACAATGTTTGCCTTGTGCTGTGTTCTGAAGTTCAGAGCAATCTTGGACAACTACAGTTGTGAGCACATTCATTATGTTTTTTAAGCAATTTCATTCTGGGTTTCTAGGATGAGTATACAGACTATTTCCTTTACTATTTAATAGTAAAGCATGCATGTAGAGAAGTCACTCAACTCTTAAGGCAATGGCCCAAAAACCCCAAAACAAAAAAAACAAAGGAGGCTGGTAGACGAAAACCTCAACAAATGCTGAAAACAAACCATCAATTTTTAGAAATTTGCCATCCATCACTTCCCAGTCACTTCTGCCTTCAATTATTTCCTTTCACCCTCTTTTCTCATATTACACTCTTCTGGCTCAACTCCATCATGAGCCTGTTCTAAAACTCCTGATCTGCAAAGGCCATGCTTTTCTTCTGCATTCCCCTGCATGCTCATCTTCATTTCTCTTTGTGCAGTTCTGAACTCGGGCTTGCATCCTTGTTCAACTTCTGCCCTTTCTGCAACTAAAGCTTTCATCCAGGAATTAAAGGAAACCAATCCGATTTAATACGACTTCCTTCTCTCCAGCTTATCTCTTTCTCCCCCTTTTATCTCCATCTGATTCAAAACACAACTACACTGTTTTACATTAATTCAACATTAATTCAACTACAGCCTTGTTGTCTAGTCCTCTGACTGCACCTTCCCATTCAAGTATCTTTGTTTTTCTAGACATGGTTGCCAGTCCTTCACTCACCAGAGATCCTTCTTGAATGCTTTTAGCTCCTCAAAGAAGCATCCTTGGTTAACTAATCCAGAGGTCATTAGCTTTGGTTTGAAATCTCTATTCAAGACCAGTTTTTTTAACTCTCATATACAGCTATTCAAAGGCCATTAGCAATAGACAGAACAAGGCATGGAGACCGTCAGAGTGTATTTAACCATAAAACAAACAAATACATATGGAAATGTTATTGATGGAGAGGGCACCTCTGTTTCCCTACTCTTTATATGCCACTGACTGTTAACTCTTCAGGGCAGGCATGGGTTTCTCTTCATGGACAAGCAGAATCCAGCATCTTTATACGTCATGTGACATCCACCACACACCCAAAAGCAACCATAAAAATTAACTCTGTGAAGTCAGTCCATAACTTTGACAAATGCCTTCCTAAATGCAGCTCCTACAAAACTTCAGTTAAGCAAAGTCAGCCACGCTGCTGCTCCATTACCGCCGAGCTGACTCAGATCCCTGGGCAAGGGATGCAATATCCTGCAATTAGGATGTAACCATGCTCTGTGCCAGAATCACAGAAAATCTGTACTGCTTCACTCGGTTCGGCCTGCTTGGCAATTTTCTGTGTCCAAAGCACTGTCAGCTACTGTATCCTTCCATGAGTAACAACCATCAGATAAGATACCATGGGAGAGGCTGGGAATACTTTAAGCAGCAGCAAGAAACTTCTTGATTAGGAAGAAAAGTTGTAGTAGCTTTACATATTTACATCAGAGCTTTTACACATTTACAGTGGTTTACTCTGGAGGCTGTTGTGAAATAAATGCATTTAACCCTTTTCAAACCACTCGTGTTACTTTTTTATTTTTCTGCTTAGAGTAATATTCATACTAACAATTTAACTAGATGAGGAGGACTTGAAAATTGTATGAGCATAAAATTTGGTGAACAAAAACTGAGACATTCAGAAAAACAAAACCCATTAATTAGCTGTTTGTTCTGTAAGACCAGTATTGATCCTAATACTAACCCTAATACTAAAGCCAAATATAATCATTACTAAGTTTTAAACAGACATGTCACAAAGTATTTGAACTTGTGACTCCTCAAGGGTCTTCAAAGAAACCTGAATGCCTACAGAATGTTTTTTTTTCCTTTTGTAAGCAAAGCATTATGGAACTTTGAGAATCCTATTTATTGTACTGTAATATGGTTTTCACATTTGAAAAATCTTTACATAGAGTAAGCTACATTCAGGGGCAAATACATATGCCATGAAGAGTTTGTTTATTATTTAACTACACAAAGAGTAGTGCTATCAGATGGATTATAAAAAAAGAAAGATGAGACAATTTTTTCACCTATTTTGTTTCTTAAATGCACAGTACTCAATTGGGAAAAGAGGAAACAGAGGCCTGCAACACATCTGGAATGTCAGCAGTTACCTCAAATGTTCAAATTTTGTTCTTCATCTATAACAGCACAGACTCAATGTTTTCTTTCCTTTGGATATCACAGCCACTTATCACCTCAAACAAAAGGGGTCAAGATGAAAATTACTGTATTTTAATACAAAATGGGACTGTAAAAACTTATAGGGATTGGTCTTCATATAACAGAAGTATGTTTTGTAACACAAAGAGTGCCAGGTTAATGATTGGAGTCGATGATCTTGGAGGTCTTTCCCAGCCTTAACAATTCTATGATTCTATGGAATTTGAAAATATACCCCGGATTGGGTAACAAGCAATACGTACGTTAAATCGCTGTGTTTAGTTCACGTTACATTTCAAGCAATTCCCTTCCGATATCCAATTTCTATTTTTAAAATCACATCCGAGACCACAGAACACAAACCCATCCTGCCCACGCTTCAGCCAGAAGCCGAAAATAAGCCGCAGCGTTTAAAGCCCCGCTGTCGCAAAGGCACCGCAAGTTTCATTCTCGGTCCCCTGGCCGCCGCAGGCAGCAGGCTGTGCCCGCCCGGGCCCCCACTGACGGCCGGGGGAGGGCACGAACAAGCACGGGGACCATCTTAACTCATTCGGGCGCCCTTGCAGCAGGACTGGCATTCCCAGCGCTCCTGCGGGAGAGCGAGCCGCGCATCTCGCCGAGCATCGCTCCGCACCGAGCGTTATCCTTCGGTGGTGCGAACACCCTTGGCGGAGGGTGCGGCGAGGCTCCGCACCGCCGGCCCTGCTGCGCGGGCCGCTCTTCCCCCGCCCGGCACTCACCTGTGTCCGCGCCGCCTCGCTCCGCACCCGCGTGCTCAGCGCCGGCCACCGCGCCCCGCCGCCGCCCTCGCCGGAGACCAGCCGCAGGGGCCT